>CM055069.1:37357508-37533572 GCA_029204045.2 Tillandsia leiboldiana
GATCTTTGTTGGATCATTTGGCTTATTCTTTACTTAGAGATCTACTTTGGGGATATGATTTGATAATTTGTGCTTGTGATTTGAATTTTTTTTTTTTTTTTTGTTGTTGTTGTTTCTCTTTAATTTGTAAAATTGTTGGGATATTTGATCTTGTTGTAGTGTTGATTTGAGAACATAGTTTGATTTTTTTGCTTAAGTTTGAGTATCAAGTTTGAAATAATTTTTCTATGAATATTCCTTGGATACTTCACTTACTATGTAGATTGAATGATCTTCTTTTAGCACTAAGGAGTTAGAGTTCCTTTGTGTACAGTACCAGTGTTTTCGGGGTCTCAGCTGAATCGATGCAGTACGCCTACGATTCGAAGGGAAACTCAGTTCCCACAATTCTTTTGCTCATGCAAGAGAGATTATATGCGCAGGACGACCTGAAGGTAGAAATTGTGCTATTCTTGGCCCTTACATATGCCTTTGCTTTAAGCATTAAACATTGACAAAGAAATCTAATAGAAATCGATGAACAGGCGGAAGGGATATTCCGGATAAATGCGGAGAATGGCCAGGAGGAACATGTGAGGGAGCAGCTGAACAATGGAATTGTTCCGGAGGACATTGATGTGCACTGTTTAGCAGGACTTATCAAGGTATGATTGTTACTAATTCATACACTAAACCTCATTTTGGGCTTTTGATTAGCAATTACTCAACAATTAAGAGTAATCCCTTGTCGTTCGATGAGTTTGTGTCATTGTTGAACAAATTTCATGCCTGATCAATTATCAATTGATAATTGATCAGATGTATTTATTCATTTTTGAGTCACTGAAGAATGGAAATAATTTAGCCAAGAGTATCCTATTCTTTGAAATTTAGAGCATCTGAGTAGTTTGTTGTCACATTGCATTTTTCGAAAATGATGAATAAATCAGTCATCTTGGGGTTGGCTCTTATATAATAATAACTTGCTCAACAGGTTAATCAAAATTAATTCTAAGAACAATGTTGAAAAACACATATTATCTCATTACCAACTTTAACAACATCCAATTTTTCCTTTTGTTTTCTTATTTAATTTTGTTACTTACCCGGCTAATTTGATAAGTAGCAAACTTTTATAAATTTAAATTTGAATTTAATTTATAATAGAAATTAATTTTGGTTGAAGAATTTATTTTAGTTAAAAGTTGTAAAGCGATTGGTTGAATTTAGATAGAAAACAATTTTTTAAAAATAATTTTATAAAGTTATTTGATAAAATTTTTTTTGCTATCCGTAAATAATATTTTTTACTGAATTTCAGTTTAAAATAAATAAAATTTGAATTTAAATTTAAATTTTAAAGTTTAATTTAGATTTTAAATTTTAATTTATATTTTAAATTTGAACAAACATTCAAAATTTGAAATTTAGATTTCAAATTTCAAATTTTTAAATTTTAAAAATGCTGTTGAAATCTCAAAGGGTGAGTTTAGTTTGGAGATAAAGCTTAGGGTGATAACTTAATTAATTATTTAATTAACCTTTTTCTCTGTTGTCACTATTTACTTCCAAACTGAAGTAAGTAACCAACCCATGGAAGTGTACTACATATGCAGTCACTCTTTACTTTTACTCCAAATTTGATTTGTTTGAGTTATTTTAGAGGCTTTTAATTCAAGCTAATGTTATTTGCCCGTAGTTAAATTTTTACTTTCCCATCTATTGAGAAGCTTACAAATTACCAGTTCTTGATGATTGCCTCTTGCATTTACGTATTACTGTTATGTTCTAAATATATTTCCCTCTCTGAAACTCACAGATTACAAAACTCAACTTAATGAGAGGTCCTCAAAAATAATTACTTCTTTTATTCCGGTGCATGCTTAAAGCACCAAAGTCGCAACTTAGAAAACTCAACTTAATGAAAGAGGTTGAAAGACCCGGTTTGGAAAAACTTGAGTTAATTAACGGCATGAAGTTCACCAAGAACATGCATGTAAAGACAAGTATAAAGTTCAAACTCAATCTCGAAAGGCACAATTTAGGAGAGCATGAATGTAATGCCAGAGGTAACCTTGGGTTCCGAATTAAAGGTATAAAGTTCATACACACATAGATGTAAAGGTAAGAGGTACCCTTGGGTTCTATAGGTATTGCATACTCTTTGTGAAGTTGACCGTTTTTATTACCTTCAATTCAGTAAGTTATGACTTTTAATCTAACATGAACTTATTTGGACTTCACGGGGTGGTATGCATGTATTTGGACTTGACATTACATACTAATCTTGGGTTCTAGAGGTGTTCGTGTGCATGTTATCTCTTGCCTTTACTTTCATGCTCTTCATGAAGTTCCTATAGCATTTTAAATATTTAGTTCCCCATGTATTGAGACTTCGCAAAATGGTTTCCAATGTATTTAAACGTTACAAATGATAAGTTTTTGATGGTTGTCGATGTATTGAGACTCCACAAAGTGACTCTTCATGTATTTAAACCTAACAAATGAGAAGTTTGTGATGGTTGCCTTTCGCATTCGTGTGCTAATGTTGGGTTAGGCAATGATGATGAAGCTCTGTTGCTATTTGTATTTTGCTGTTCAGATTTCTCAGCTTTAACTAAAAGAACCAAATTTTGATCTGATAGTTACTATGGGTTGATTACCTGTTACTACACTTGATGCAATTCCTATATCTGAGCCTCCTTTTTTAAATTTGTTCATTGTAGTTTCCTCTTAATGATTTTTTAATTCTTAGGCAATTAACTCATTGAAATTTTTTGCAATTTGTATATATATGAGCCTCCACCCATACCAATTTACTAATCCATCTCTTGGAGTACCTTTGGAACCTGAAAAGTGTGAATCTTGTGGAACAAGAAAACATAGTAAATGTAAAGGTTCAATATACCATCCACTACTTCATGTGTAATTTGTGGTGGTGAAAAGAGTAAGAAATTTACGAGCAGTTTGGCATAGTATATAATTTTTCGCTCCTATAATTGAGGTTACTTACCCTGCATGAAATTGCCAATACCAATTTATCATCCATCTCATGCAAATAAACTCAAGAAAATCTTCAAGTTGGTTTTACTTATGTTTGTTCTCGATGTTTTGGGGCATTGATGTTATAGATGCAGAAAAATAAGTTCTGGATGGTCTAATACTTAGACAACCAACTTATTAATAATTTCAGACTTCTTTCAATTTTTGTGAACAATTAGCGAAATCTTAATTTCTTACCTTTGTTTCCCCTTTTTCTTGCTACCCAGATTTACTATTTGTTTCATACTGTCTAAATTTCTTGTCTTGATGAAGCTCTGTTGCTATTGGTATTTTGCTGTTCAGATTCCTCAGCTTTAACTAAAAGAACCAAATTTTGATCTGATAGTTACTATGGGTTGATTACCTGTTACTACACTTGATGCAATTCCTATATCTGAGCCTCCTTTTTTAAATTTGTTCATTGTAGTTTCCTCTTAATGATTTTTAAATTCTTAGACAATTAACTCATTGAAATTTTTTGCAATTTGTACACTTCTGTGCAATTTCCTGTATGTATATTCCTTAGTGTGAGCTGATTATCTGTCACTGCACTTGATGAATTTCCGATATATAAGTCTCCACCTATGCCAGTTTACTAATCCATCTCTTGGATTATCTGTGGAATCTTGAAAGTGTGAATCTTGTGTGACAACAGAACATAGAAAATGTGAAGATTCAATATACCATCGACTACTTCATGTGTAATTTGTGTTCTTAACATGAGTAAGAGATTTTTTGAGCAGTTTGGCATAACATATAATTTTCCCCTTCTATAATTGAGGTTACTTACCCTGCATGAAATTGCCAATACCAATTTATCATCCATCTCATGTAATTAAACTCAAGCAAATCTTCAAGTTGGTTTGTTCCAAATGCCTCAAAATGAAGAAAGAAAATATATATACAAAAAACAATGAAAAATCTACTTTGCATATAGTAGTTACATTTGTTTGCATTATATGAATAAGTTATATATATTATAGTAAAATTGATTCGTTTAGTAGGTTTTTTCAAATGTTTAATATGAAGTACTTTGAGCACCAAGATCTCATCTTTTGTGACTGCTCTCTGTTATCAAGCTAGATATATATAGACGGAGATTGGACATTAACAGAAATAGTTTTCATGGTAATTAGTAGCTTATCATACGAAGCATCCATTCATGTATTTCTAACTAGAAGCTACTTAATCTGCATTAGCAATTGCTTTAATATTGAATCTGTTTGTTAAGTAGTGGCACTTAGAGGACTGAATTAAAAAGACTCTTTAGAGACTGAAGCACTCTTATGAATATAGTGGACAGGTGTTAAAAGACATTTAGTTGGTCATACCTCAGTATTAATATCTTTATCATCACATAGAATTCTTGCTTGTAGTCAGCAATTATTTATTTGAGCAGCAATAAGGTCTTAGTTCTACGGATGTCACTCCTTTTATGAAAGTCAGAGTGGTGGGACTTACCAGTAAAAGCTCGAACGGAAAGTGCCACACTAGAGACGGTTTGATAACTATCTGGAATCCAACAGAGGAATTTAGTACGACTCTGAATTCAGAATTTTTAGTTTTTTAATCCCACGTTAAATTATATGAAATAACAGTTATTCTCCGAAAGCTTAAGACTTTTAATATTTGTATTCAACGGACTCAATTCATAAAAGTAAAGTGGAGGGGAGTGATGTAGAATGGCCTATAGTTGAGGGGTCTCAATCTCCTTGATCTCGATTTCTCCGCAGGATTCGGCTTTACCCAGGGAGCTATTCGTTCCAGGATCCGGATATCATGGAGGTATCGCTCTCGCCGGTGTGGGGTTCGAACCCGCAGAAGAAGTTGAGGACTCAGGTGAGGCGAAAACCCTATCTGTTTAGGCTTAATCACATTTACTTTGCTGAAAGGGGTGTTTTTTTTCCCCCAATTCCTGAATCCAGAAACTTTTAAAAAATCTTAAAGAGTTAATTTTTTAAGGGTGTAAGAAGTTCAAATGCTGAAATGTTTGAGAATTAAAATCCTTGGCAAATGCGTGATTTCTACAATTTTTGCAGTAATAGATGCAAATGCCCTCTATTATTTTATCAAGCGCCCAATTGAGTTTGCATGTTCCAACTATCTATTTACCTTGCTAACTGAAATGGTAGCTGAAGTTTGGTATGGTTAACTGTAGTTTGAGTTTGTATCAAGTTGATTTATTTAACCTATCTCTTTAACAACAAAAAGTGTCCATTCATCATTTCAATCAATGGGGAAGTATAGAAATCCTAAGTCGACGAAGAAAAGTTTGAAACTTTGATCTTTGTACTATCAATATTGGTGCAAAACCTCAGAAGAGAGTGCTGTGAGCATAGGAATGTGCGAATGTTAAATGCTCTATGCTTAATTAGTGCTTCGAGTTCTCTCCATTGTTCCTCAATGAAAGATACCTTAGGGCATGCTACATGTCACAACTAAGTCTTTTGTAAGTCGTTAGTCGATGTGGAAACTGTAAGTAATGGAACTACTTTGTTCTGTTTAAAATTGTATCATCCATCAGTGGAATATATGTACTTTTGTAGTGAAGTACGATGTGAAAAATGATAATAACAGATCAAATTTTGAGAAGCTACAAGTACGTCTATTCAAGAAAACTGTATTTCTTAATTCATGAAATGTGCCTTTCTATTTTAGATATAGGGAGTTATAAAACTGTATCTATTTGATTTTCAGCGTGGGACTTTACAAACTCGCTAGGTGTAATCACTTTGTGTTCATTAATTCTTTCTTGTAGTGAGGTCCTTACCTTTTCACAATATATCTAGATACGTATGATAGGATTTAGCATAAATTTGTTATTTATATAAGCTATTGTACCTGCCTTCCTCTTTTTACAAGGCACTTTTGATTAGTGCATTGCATTCTGTCGTTAACTCCATTAACATCACGTATGAGAGAAATAATAGTCTTTTTGAAGTGAAAATTATATTCGAGAGAGAATTTTCCAGCAGGTTTGTGCAAAAGATCTTCGCTTCTAAGTATTCTTCTTGTGCAGACAGATTCTGGCTCTGATTCTCCGAGGCATCAACTCCTTTGTTTCGGACAACCCTTCTTCCTCTATCCTGCATCATTTACGCTTGGGTCCTAATAACTTTTGCTTTGCTAAATTCATTTGATATAGCATAATATGTCTTTATTGCAAAAAGAACCTAACACAAAACTAAGTTTCATATCGAGTTGCATTTTCCTATATCTATGATTGATTTTGGTAAATCTGACCCACCAAATTGCCATAATGCATCTTCTTAATATTGGCATTTTGGATTATTTTCATGGTTATTTCTGTGCAATTTTTACTTTCTAATTAGTTGTAATGATGAGATAGGTCCTTTTAAATTACAAAAAAAATGCATTAGCTGAATGTTCAATCATTTTGAGTTTGTAGATTGCTCCTCATGATGTTATTGAGATAGATAGAGATGATGATCCCGATGGTGTTGTAATTGTTGGTGAAAGTACACCTAATGACAAGAATAAACAGCCTCTTGGATATTCTAACGATTGGCATAAACATGTAAAGGTTTGATTCTTTCTTATCTGTCCTGGGATTTGTTTATTTATCAATATATGAATAGTTTTTGTTTTACGTTTGGTTGAGTAATTTGTGTTTTTTTTTTTAAATTCTCGGGGTGGGGTTGGGTTGGGGGCTACGTTTCCTACTTGACAGTTTAAACTTACTTTCATTTGCTTTGGTTTTTGTTTGGGGGGGCAATGATGATGCATAAAAAATCCAGCATTCTTTGATGCCCTTACGCAGTTAATTTTTTGTAGGCAATGTTCGTACCCAGATAAAGAATGGAGCCTAATTTGGTTGCACTTGTGAGTGCCATTCTAGATTGTGCTCAAATTGGATTTTCGAAATTGGGTAAGTCGATCCATTGTTTCATCCAACGAAGGCTTGAATTTGAAAGGATGTCGGGTACTGCAGTTATTGACATGTATTGAAAATGTGGTTCCTTAATAAGTGCCCGTGCCCTTTTGATCGGATTAATTCAAGAGACTTCATCTCCTGGAATACTATCATTGCTAGCTCTCACGAGCTAATCAAATCAATGGTGATTGAGCCAGGTATCGCAGTGTAGGTCGCTCTTCTTTCTGTGTGTCTCAATCATAAAACATTGGAGCTTGCACAATATATAGCAGAAAAAGTTCTAAACCTGAATCCTGATGATCTAGGGGTGTACTCATTGGTCTCCGATGTTTATGCTGCAGCAAGGAATGGGGAAGAAGTAATAGAGGTAAGAAAAGTAATTTATGTGGAAAAATTGAATAGTTACCAAGTTGTTAGAGGTCAAATTGTATTCTGCTGCTCATTTGATTATCTAACTGTAATGTGCTATAACTGTTCCGTAATTTCCAAAACTTTAGCCCAAAACCAGCAAAACTATTACACAACATTGCCTAAACAAGAAACTGTTATCTCCAAATATGTTGAAGTTTAATCCTTATATTTATATTTTTATGATATTTGCAGAATTACTTTAGATCAAATGACTGAAATCAATTTGAAACTGCCAGAAGAATGAAAATTTAAACTTCTTTGAAATCAACTTTTATTTGTGAAATTGGAATTATAGCCTTGGAACATAATTTATGTGGAAAAATTGAATAGTTGGCAAGTTGTTAGAGGTAAAATTTTATTCTGCTCAATTAATTTTTTTTTCATGGTTCCCTTTAGTATAATTTGTCAAGGATATGTTTAAAGTTTGCTTGGTTTTACTTAAAAGTTTGGAATTGAAAGGGAAAATAGTTAAATAGATGAAAGAACTCAATTAGATCTTTCTAATCAACCTTACATGTCAAAAAACTCTGAATCAGCAGCTGAAATTATGTGATTCAAAATAAAAATGATCCATTCAGTTAGCCTCCGAAGATTCAGGTATCGTGCCTCTCTTTTTTCTTGGTGGAAGCAAAGAGGATTGCATGCGACATGCATGTGGATAGTAGATCTACTGTTGGTCCTCAGTGATATGGACACTGTTTTGCTATGTATTCCTGAATTTTATGTGGAATCGCTGGTAAACTTTTCTTTTTCCTCCTTCATTGATTGTTCCTTTTTCTGGTTGTGACCTGAATTCCTTTATTAAATAACTTTTCTTTCTTTCTTGCAGGTTGATAGTTTCCATGCATTGCGAAGGAGTGACCCTCCATTTGTTTCTTCTCCGGTGTTTATCAAGCATGGACTTTCTTCATTTGTATGTTTTGGACCATATTGTTCTCCTTTAAATAGACAATAATTTGTTTAATTATCCAGCTTTCTTATCCCCTCACTGCAGCAATTTTGTTTCCATTCTAGATTCATATGTGAATTGATATAACGTTGATTTATTTGAAACAGAAATGGTCTTTCACCCACTTCAGGTGCCGCTTCAGCCCATGGCGCTTCCGCCCGTGGCACTTCCGCCCCAAGGACGCTAAGCGCGTCGCCTTCTACAATGACTACCGTCGCTTCGACATCACCCGCTCCCCCAACTACACTACTCTAACGCCAAGATCGGCGACTACCACTCCGGCGTCAATGCCCGCAAGAAGAACAAGAAGCCCTGCGCCGGCAACCTCTCCGACGCCGATTGCTTCGCTCTGCGGAACGCCGGATAGGCCGAGGCCGCCCCTCCGCCCCATTTTTGTCCCCATCGTTGGCAACACAGTCAAGACACCCTCCCCGTTGTGGAGTCCGAGTCCGGGTTCAGCCGCAGCAGGTACTTTCAGTTCTCACGACCGGTTCGTCTCCCCGCCCCCCCTCTTTCTCTGTTTTGATTTGATCTAAATTCTATGTATATTTAAATAGAGAAAAATTAGATTCCAAACTCAATTAATTCAATATTATATAAATATAATCTGTATAGGTAAAATGCTCAAAAATGATATCCCGTATCTGAGCATGAATGATAATTTTTCAACATATGTAAAAATATGCACGAACAACTATCGAATTAATGTATTATCAACAAAAGAACTATGATTACGTGGACGGGACATAATTTTAGGATAAAAATTTATGTGGATTTGAAAATTTCAATAAAAAAAAATGAGATATCAACAAGAGATCTTGCAAATTGAGAATAAAGAACATCTAATTATAATCAGATTAATCTATTAACATTAATACAATGTCTATAGGAATATTAAAGATTGATGAGAATAGAATTTACAAAACATGGACAAACACAATGGCATTAAGAGAGCCAATTTAAACCAAATTTTTCGGCTCAATTTGACCGACAAATTCTTCTTCTTACATACGCTACTAATTCTGTTGCTTTTGCTTCTTCTTTTTATAATGTATTGATATTTTACTTATTACAAATGTTTAGCACATATTCTTTTTGTTTTTATTTTTTTGCTTCTGATGAGTATAAATTTCTGAATAAAAATATTCTTCTTAAGTTTTTTTTTTTTTTAGCTTGAATTCACTTTACTGCAGCAACTTCTACATATGCAGTAATATTTACTTATAATAATAAGTATTCCATCAATTCTTAATGTCTCTTGCTGAAGATTTTATATCTAAAAATTCACATCATGCTACACTGTTTGTAGAATTCACTTCCTAGGTTCATTGTAGAGAACCTAGAAAAGAACAAGATTTTATATGCACGATTATTAGGGATAGCCTAACGAAGATCCTAAGTCTGTGGTTCCCCACTTTGTGAATCCAATCGTGTATTGTTCATAATGGTTTGGATGCAAGAGAGACCAAGGATGTTATAGTATCAATTTGGGTAAGTTTACCTAGAGTTTGGCATACAAAGCTTTTGGGTCAAATGACTCGAACATTCACTTCAGGCTGATGAAACAAGAAATTAACTCATTGATAGAGTGTGCTTGATCAGGAAACTCAATATGCCTATTTGGTCTGATAGTCTGGGGAAGAGTAGATCGGTTAACAAATACATGCCGAGCAATCAGCCAATTGAGTAGGATTTTGATCTGTAACTTTGACATAAGTTGTGTATATCCTATCAATGTACTGGATAAATGCATAGCTGTTGATGCTAGAGGACTTTTTAAATAGATGAGAGAGAGTAAGAAGAACAGGTAAGGAAAAGATGATAACACCAATGCCTTCACTGCTCAACAGCTCAGAATGTCACTATTATCAAATGAAGGCTGCTTGAAAGTTGTAGCTTCACATGGTTCATCTGGACACCCGGTATCAGAGTTAAGATTAAAGTTAAAAGCAAAATAAAACTGCTAATTCAATTGGACTTGTGACTATATTTTGAAGAATTTACATATTAACCCAATTTTTACAAAAGTGGGCTGTAAATATTTCTAGAAAGCCCTTTTCATGCTTACTCACTTTCCAAAATTGGATTGAATTGTTTAAGAGAATCCTTTCCAAACTGGTCAGCATTTTTGCATGGAATAAGTAGAAGTTATAGCTTCCCATAATACATTTGAACGGCATATACAAGAGTTAAAAACAAAATAGAACTTCTAATTCAATTGGACTTGAGACTATTTTTCAACAAATTTACAGATTGACCCAAAGGCCCCAAACTTTATAAAAGTTGAGAAGAAATATATTTGAAAAGCTCTTTTTATACTTAGGTGGTCACATTCCAAATTTATATAAATTTTGTGAAGGGAATCCTTTGCAAACTGGATTATGCAGACTTTACATGGAATAATGCAAAAATGCTTGCAGGATGGGTCAGTTGAATAGTTGAAATAGATCATTATTTTTCTCTTTCTGTTCTTCTTAAACTTTTGAAGTGTGCAAAAATCATAGTCCTCTGTGTTTGCAGTAATTTGTATCATGAAGGACTAATGTTAAGTTGGGATATTCATGAAAATATTCATAATTTCATATATAGACTCTTGATGAAAAGAAAAGAAAACAATCAGAGCAATTCACAACAGTTCTAAGAAGTAAGGAACTCCTTTGTGCTATAATTGTTCCAAATTAATCTACTATGTCTTAAACTACACACTATTCCTTATGTTGTTATAGTACAGTCACTGTATGGAGAAGTTTGATGCCCTTGTAGTTGCTTTCTAGAGCATCAAGCAGCAAACTCTCTTTATTCTTAATTATTTTTATTTATCAATTGTCTCAAAATTCTAACATTTTGTGCTGGTTTTATTCTGCTTAATATGTGGTGAATACTGCAGTAGTAAATATGTGGAACCAAACAACCCTTGAAAGCCTTAGGTAATGGAGAATAGTGTCTTTATTATGTTATATTCAACCGCCCTCTTTACTGCAGAAACTGGCACCTGGCTTTTCCTTTCTCCCAAACTCTGCTCATCTAAGATCCTCTGTAATCGAGGTAGTTAGAAATTTCTTTAATGCTCTCTTTATTTTATTAATTAAGGGAAAAAGAGCAATTTACATTGTAATGTTTAATAGAATTATTTATATTGTAGGGCAATTCTTAATGTTCTATTGCATATAAAGTGGGCTGCTTCAACAACTGCCCCGAAACAAAAATCAAGACTGCTCCTCTTTGTGCATCACCGGGTAAAGAAGAAACTAAGCAATTTTCAATAACCTGGTAAACTTCATATCCTTCTGAGTGCATCACCTGCTAAACAAGAAACTGTTGTCTCCAAATATGTTGAAATTTGATCCTTATATTTGCAAAATCACTTTAGATGAAATAACTGAAATCAATTTGAACTTAGTTTCCAGGGTACTTCTCAACCCGCTGCTGGTAACAGAATACAAGGATACAAAGACGAGAACAAAAAGAGGATGACGATGGAATTGAAGAATTAATCAAAAAAACCAGATGCTGCAACTACTGGTGGTTCCAACTGCTGATGCTACTTCTTCTCCCAGCTACTGTTGATTCTGATGCTGCTGAGCTGTTCCTGGTTGAAGAATACAAAAGAAACATATTGTTGAAATCAATTTGAACTTAGTTTCCAGGGTACTTCTCAACCCGCTGCTGGTAACAGAATACAAGGATACAAAGACGAGGAGAACAAAAAGAGGATGACGATGGAATTGAAGAATTAATCAAAAAACCAGATGCTGCAACTACTGGTGGTTCCAACTGCTGATGCTACTTCTTCTCCCAGCTACTGTTGATTCTGATGCTGCTGAGCTGTTCCTGGTTGAAGAATACAAAAGAAACATATTGCCCAACCTACATTTCATCCTAAACAATTTCGTTTAATCCTAAATATTAGTTCCCAAATGTAAGGTGGATTACATTGTGAGAAAGTACTTTGCGGAAGCATTACTTTGTGTAAGGGATTATTTTGTGTTAATGATATTTTGGTGCTTTAAGTGTTTATTTGTAAATTCATAAGTTTATAAGCTTCCAGATGTTGACCCACTGATACTGTAGTTCCCAAATATAAAGGAGATTTGATTGTGAATAATTGCTTTGTGGAAGTATTATTTTGTGTGATGAATTATTTTGTGTGGATGATTATTTTGATGCCTTAACTATTTATTTATAAATTTAGTTCCTTATTACGATGGTCCTTTCTGCTTAGTTTATTTATGTTTCTTTGTGTTTAGTTCCTTATTACAATGGTCCTTTCTGTTTAGTTTACTTATGTTTCTGTATTGATACACTGCAAGGTTATTTGTAGGTTAAGTAATATTATCGAAAATATGAAATAAAAAATAATATTTATTGAAGAAATTATACTCGCGGCGTAGCGCGGGTACTTCACTAGTACGAAAGAAGACAGCATTTGACCGGCTAGCTACGGTTTTTTTTTTTGAAAATAATTTTCTAAAAATTTATATTTTAAATATAGTCATATAAAATTTATATTTACAAAAATACTCTATGGGTGCCAACTGTACACTACGTATGCCCGCCACGTGAGCGGAAAAGTCTGAGTTGGAACAAGTTGAACATGCGATTTCAAACCGCATGTTTAGACACGCGATTTCAAACCGCGTGTTTAAACTCTTATAACTTCCGACCGATTTCTTCTTCTCTTTCCTTCGGCCTCTTCTCTGCTCTCTCTCTCTCCCTCTCTGTCTCTGTTCGCAGCCGCGGCCGCCGCCAAGAGCAGCATCGCTCTCCTCCTTCACTGTCCGACTATCCGTACAAGAGCTCGGCAAATTAGGGTTTTTTTTTTGGCGGGGCCGTTTGCTAATCCTGCGGCGCGGCGCTATCTCCGGCGCCCCCTCGGCATCCACGAGCGCATAGCGCCGGCTCCCCTCCGCCCTGAGCGAGCCCGCGGCCGCCGCTGGGAGCGACAAAACCTCCGCTGATCCGCACGGCGCCGATGCCCGCCCCCTCCACGACGACGACGACGACTAAGTTGTTTTCGCCGCAAGGCCTTTGTACTGATCGCTCTAAGCCGTCAGAAGTGCTATGCGGACTGGCTGTGTTGTGACTTGGAACTCCAAGTCGGGGAGCAGTTTTGCTCATATTAGTTCTGGCCAAGAGGGATCAGACTATTAGGTTTGCGGGGATCTTGTTTGTATGAGGTCTTGGGGCGGATTGGTCCGCTAGCATATTGTTCAGGATTACCTATAATACCATAATTTGCAGTCTTCGAGAAGTATTGGGTGCTTTGATGTATTCTTCGCTTTTATTAATTTTATCAGTTTTTGGTCTATTTGTATCGTTAGTGTAGAACGACTACTATCGGCTTGATAATCCGACGAACGGATCTCCCGTTATGAATTTTCAAAGTTAATGGGTGGGAAAAAGATTTCTAAATACCCATCAATAATTATTAGTGCTTATAATCCGTGCGATGTAGGAGGGATTTCCAAAATGTTTCACATGCGAATTGAGAAGAATGGGATAACTAAGATAAAGGTGGGATTGTTTCATTTTGTTACAACCTTCTTATAAATATTAAGGGGATCGGTGATGTTTTCGTTTGTCATAGTAGAAGAATATTGCATCAGTTGTTCCACTTTTAGAAAGTATGAGAATCTTGTCTTTTCATCGCTGTGCACGCCGAATATCACGAACAAGCCGTCATCATGAAGAGCAGGAGGAAGCAACGTTACTGTCGAGATAGATCGGAGATCGGAGATCGGAGATGAGATCGGATCCGGGCATCGCATCGTCGTCCCCGTCGGAAAGAGGTCCTTCTTGGCTTTCTTTTGATCGGTTGATCATCGGATTCGATCGGTGGTGATCGGGTTGCGATCGTTTTAGAGCGGGTTTCGATCGGTAGTTAGATCGGCTTTTGATCGGTATTTGATTGCGATTTGCTTTTGATCAGTCATCTCGAATTTCAATTTTAATCGGTGGTTTGATGTGTTCATTCTTTAATGGTTAATATGGATTCAATAAGTTAGAAATTTGTTAGAACATACTTTGAGATGTCTTATCGGAATATTCACTATGATTTTTTTATAGGAATCATATGCTACGTTTTAGAAGCTTATTCAATTTAGACTGTTCATTTTTGTCTCTATTCAATGCATAGATAAAAAAGTATTGAAAATTCTTGATTTTTGGCTTCTAGTACCTTAAAATACTCTTAAGTCAATTCGAACGGAACGGATCGTCGATGAATACAACCTGCATAACTAGGAAGTATTCGGGATCAAATTCTTTTTGAGTGTATTCTAGTTTTATTCTGTCTAGTTTGAAATAGAATATTTTTTGCCATGTCCCTTTCTAGCTGGTGGTTTCTGACTCTTTACTCCTGTTTGCATAACTAATGGAATCTTGATCGTGCGTGTAGTTTTGTAGCAGAATGCTTGCAATATATTTGTTTTTATTGAAATAGTCATTATTTTTCTCTTTCTGTTCTTCTTAAACTTTAGAGTGTGAAAAATCATACTAGCTTTTCTTTGCAAGGTAATCTTGTATCATTTCCGTTTCTTTTTCTTGGACCTTGATGGAATTTAATAAAATTGAGTTTTTCAAGCAGTGGAAAGAAGAAAAGAGGGGAGCAATTCCAGTTCTAAGAAGTAAGGAACTCCTTTGTGCTATAATTGTTCCAAATTAATCTACTATGTCTTAAACTACACACTATTCCTTATGTTGTTATAGTACAGTCACTGTATGGAGAAGTTTGATGCCTTGTAGTTGCTTTCTAGAGCATCAAGCAGCAAACTCTCTTTATTCTTAATTATTTTTATTTATCAATTGTCTCAAAATTCTAACATTTTGTGCTGGTTTTATTCTGCTTAATATGTGGTGAATACTGCAGTAGTAAATATGTGGAACCAAACAACCCTTGAAAGCCTTAGGTAATGGAGAATAGTGTCTTTATTATGTTATATTCAACCGCCCTCTTTACTGCAGAATACTGGCACCTGGCTTTTCCTTTCTCCCAAACTCTGCTCATCTAAGATCCTCTGTAATCGAGGTAGTTAGAAATTTCTTTAATGCTCTCTTATTTTATTAATTAAGGGAAAAGAGCAATTTACATTGTAATGTTTAATAGAATTATTTATATTGTAGGGCAATTCTTAATGTTCTATTGCATATAAAGTGGGCTGCTTCAACAACTGCCCCGAAACAAAAATCAAGACTGCTCCTCTTTGTGCATCACCGGGTAAAGAAGAAACTAAGCAATTTTCAATAACCTGGTAAACTTCATATCCTTCTGAGTGCATCACCTGCTAAACCAAGAAACTGTTGTCTCCAATATGTTGAAATTTGATCCTTATATTTGCAAATCACTTTAGATGAAATAACTGAAATCAATTTGAACTTAGTTTCCAGGGTACTTCTCAACCCGCTGCTGGTAACAGAATACAAGGATACAAAGACGAGAACAAAAAGAGGATGACGATGGAATTGAAGAATTAATCAAAAACCAGATGCTGCAACTACTGGTGGTTCCAACTGCTGATGCTACTTCTTCTCCCAGCTACTGTTGATTCTGATGCTGCTGAGCTGTTCCTGGTTGAAGAATACAAAAGAAACATATTGTTGAAATCAATTTGAACTTAGTTTCCAGGGTACTTCTCAACCCGCTGCTGGTAACAGAATACAAGGATACAAAGACGAGGAGAACAAAAAGAGGATGACGATGGAATTGAAGAATTAATCAAAAAACCAGATGCTGCAACTACTGGTGGTTCCAACTGCTGATGCTACTTCTTCTCCCAGCTACTGTTGATTCTGATGCTGCTGAGCTGTTCCTGGTTGAAGAATACAAAAGAAACATATTGCCCAACCTACATTTCATCCTAAACAATTTCGTTTAATCCTAAAATATTAGTTCCCAAATGTAAGGTGGATTACATTGTGAGAAAGTACTTTGCGGAAGCATTACTTTGTGTAAGGGATTATTTTGTGTTAATGATTATTTGGTGCTTTAAGTGTTTATTTGTAAATTCATAAGTTTATAAGCTTCCAGATGTTGACCCACTGATACTGTAGTTCCCAAATATAAAGGAGATTTGATTGTGAATAATTGCTTTGTGGAAGTATTATTTTGTGTGATGAATTATTTTGTGTGGATGATTATTTTGATGCCTTAACTATTTATTTATAAATTTAGTTCCTTATTACGATGGTCCTTTCTGCTTAGTTTATTTATGTTTCTTTGTGTTTAGTTCCTTATTACAATGGTCCTTTCTGTTTAGTTTACTTATGTTTCTGTATTGATACACTGCAAGGTTATTTTGTAGGTTAAGTAATATTTATCGAAAAATATGAAATAAAAAATAATATTTATTGAAGAAATTATACTCGCGGCGTAGCGCGGGTACTTCACTAGTACGAAAGAAGACAGCATTTGACCGGCTAGCTACGGTTTTTTTTTTGAAAATAATTTTCTAAAAATTTATATTTTTAAATATAGTCATATAAAATTTATATTTACAAAAATAACTCTATGGGTGCCAACTGTACACTACGTATGCCCGCCACGTGAGCGGAAAAGTCTGAGTTGGAACAAGTTGAACATGCGATTTCAAACCGCATGTTTAGACACGCGATTTCAAACCGCGTGTTTAAACTCTTATAACTTCCGACCGATTTCTTCTTCTCTTTCCTTCGGCCTCTTCTCTGCTCTCTCTCTCTCCCTCTCTGTCTCTGTTCGCAGCCGCGGCCGCCGCCAAGAGCAGCAAAGCTCTCTCTCTCTTCACTGTCCTTCACTATCCGTACTATCTCTCTACAAATTAGAGTTTTTTTTTTTTTTTTATATTGTTTGTTAATTTTTATCTATTTATTTTATATTTGTAGTAAAACTAGTAGGCATTGCTGATATTGTGCATAGATAATTTTTATCTATTTATTTTATATTTATTTTATATATATTTTATTTTATATTTTTATATTTTTTATATTGGCAATGTTCGGACCTAACCATTAATGGAGAAGCCTCCAGATTTGGTGGTAGAACTAAGTTGTTTTGACACATCGCGAGGCCTTTGTACTGATCGCTCTAAGCCGTCAGAAGTGCTATGCGGACTGGCTGTGTTGTGACTTGGAACTCCAAGTCGGGGAGCAGTTTTGCTCATATTAGTTCTGGCCAAGAGGGATCAGACTATTAGGTTTGCGAGGCATGTTGAGCTTGCGGTTTGTATGAGGTCTTGGGGCGGATTGGTCCGGTAGCATATTGTTCAGGATTACCTATAATACCCACGATTTTTTCTTCGAGTCGCTTTTGGTGTATGTGTGGTTTCACGTATTCTTCGCTTTTATTAATTTTATCAGTTTTGGTTTTTATGTTGTAGAGCTCGTTAAACGGAGAACGACGGTGCTATCGGCTTGATAATCCGACGAACGGATCTCCCGTTATGAATTTTCAAAGTTAATGGGTGGGAAAAAGATTTTTAAATACCCATTAATAATTATTAGTGCTTTATAATCCGTGCCGATGTAGGAGGGATTTCCAAAAATTTTGGCATGCGAATTGAGGAAGAATTGGTTAACTAAAAGATAAAGGTGGTTACAAAAGATAAAATCGGTTATTATTGTTACAACCTCTCTTATAAATATTAAGGGGATCGGTGATCGGTTTCACGTTACATATTAGAGAGAAGAAAACAAGAAAGCCTAGTTGTTCCACTTTTAGAAAAGAATGAGAATCTTGTCTTCTTCCTCGCTGTGCACGCCGAATATCACGAACGGAACCGCCGTCATCATCGGAGACCGGAGGAGGAAGCAACGTTACTGTCGGAGATCGGAGATCGGAGATCGGAGATCGGAGATCGGAGATCGGATCCGGGCATCGCATCGTCGTCCCCGTCGGTAAAGAGGTGGGTTCTTGGCTTTCTTTTGCATCGGTTGATCGTCGGATTGCGATCGGTGGTTTTGATCGGGTTGCGATCGGTGTTTTGATCGCGGGTTTCGATCGGTAGTTTTGATCGGCTTTTGATCGGTATTTGGATTGCGGGTTTCGATCGGTGGTTTTGATCAGTTTTCGATCGGTGTTTCGATCGCGGGTTTCAATCGGTGGTTTGATCGGGTTTTTCGGTCGGTGGTTTGGTTGTTGGAATTCGACCGTTGGGTTGTTCGAGTTTCTTGGGTTGTCCATCGCAGTGAGGGTTTTAGCGGAGTCGCCGCTATCACCATTGGTTTAAACGGGAGGCCGCAGCCGCCGTCGGATTTGACGGGAAGCCGCCGCCGCCGTGAGATAAAAATGGGAGGTCACCGCCGCCGTTGTGTCGAACGGGAGGCTGCCACCGCCGTTGCCGTTGCCGTTGTCGCAGGGTCACCGCTGGAACTGAGGAGGGCACAAAGGCAAGGAAAAGAGAAAAAGAAAGAAAAAAAAAAGGAGAGGGGCCCGGTACTGTGCGGCCGGCCCGACCCAGCCGCGCGGTCCACGCCCTGGGCGTGGACCCGGTCCACGCGCTCCCCGGGCTCGGACGTGAACCCGGCGCAAGCTTTTCCCTGCACCTGGCCCGCCCACGTCCAGCGTAGCCCGGCCCGGCCCAACTGCTGCTTCCCGCTTTCTCCGCGCGGCCCAGCCCGGCCCAAGCAGCACGCGGTCCACGCATAGGCGTGCGTCTGGTCCACGGTCCTGCCACCTCAGTCGTGAACCCGGCTCACGCCAACCTCCGCTGCACTCGGCCCGGCCCACACGCGCCGCGCGGCCCAGGCTCGACTGTACCTGGTCCAACCGCAAGGCTGTGTAGCCGGCTCACCAGCTCGCTACCCGTGGCGTGGACCTGGTCCATGCTTGGCTTGGTGCACCTGCACCCTAGCCCAAGGCCCAGTAGCTCCGTTTCGACCCGTTTTTCGTCATTTTCGTCATCTTGATCACTGTTTCCGCCGCTTACGCTTGCATGGCCGCCCGGGGTCATATAGGCCGCCGCTCCGCCATGCCACGTGCTAGCTTCGCATGCTGCCATCGCTCCACATCTTGACAAAAACGTCGGGGTCGCGCCGTCGGCCTTTTTCTCATCGTTTCCGCCGTCGGGTTTCCTCGGTTTGACCGTCGAAATTCCGAGTTGATCAGCGGATGATGAAATTGGGTTTTGTTTGGATTTCCGTTGACGGATTTGGTTTCTTTGGGTTTGCGATGGTGAAGTTGCGGTTCGGTTGTTGTTACCCATCGGTTTTACCGTTGGAGATCCGGTTTGATCCGCGTTTTACAGTTTTGGTTTTCGATTGGTTTTTGTTGATGCCTTTGGTGCATTTTACTATCGTGAGGTGTTTTGGCTTATTCTTGGTTACGGTTCTCGCCGACACAATGAGAGAGCCCCGGGCTCCGCCTTCGCCATCGAGAGGTCCGCCGGTTGTACCCGGACAAGGTCGCGGATACACCGAAGGGTTTGTGGGGGCTTCGTTTTCTCCGTCGGGCGAGGTGGGTAACCAAAACCAAGGTTGGGGATGTTGTTGAATGGCATGGTTCAACCCTTCTCTTCCTTTTGTTGTTGTTTTCAATATTGCTATTTTGAAATGACAGGAAGGATATTGTCACGGCTAATGTGACGGAACGTACATACGTAAAGGACATTGTTGCGACTATTGTGACGGAACGTTACATACGTGAGGGACAAGGACGGTTACTTTGACTTATCGGGTTATTTCACGAGTATTGGATCGTGAGGTGAACCATGACTTATTCCACGAGTATGGGATCGTGAGAGGTACCGCGTCTTATTCCACAAGTATGGGATCGTGAAAGGTATCGCAGGGTTGTACGCAACCAAAGAAGCGATAAGCTGATGGCGCAAACATGTACACCAGTGGTTTGGCCACCACAAGGGTGTACTTTTCTGGGAAAGTTGGTCTAAGGACCCGTGTACTCTACGAGGCGATTTCGTAGGGACCCTCCGAGGTGCTAAGGGGAGGGTAAAAAGGACACCAATGGATTGAGCAAGGTTGGTAATTTCTTAGGTCTATGGACTAAGGGATGGCAAGGATGGAATGGTTATTTCGGATTACGGTTTGATGTCCTGTCTACTTTCTTGTACCTATCATTGGCATATGATTATGAATATTCGTTTTGTCTTCCTATGTTTTTGCCACTGATTTCCCACTATGTGACAGGTTCGGACGGGGACGGGGGAAAGGCTTTGGATGGGGAGTGATTCGGGTTGCGTCATCCCGGCGACATTTTACTCCTCCATTTTATCAGTACATTTGGTTGATACTATTTACATGAGATGTGGGCATTGTGTGATCTGGATGCCTTGTGATGTGGATGTGGGACATATGGACTATGTGGATGGATAGTAGTCTTTTGGATTTGGTTTTATTGTTGTGTGATTGCATGTGGAATGTGGAGGTTTTCAAAGCAATAAAATGGTTGCGAAATCTGTTTTCAAACTGAGTGTCAGGTAGACACTGTTTTAAATCTTGTGGTTTTATCCTTTCAACTTGGAGTATGCCGTGTGGGCGATATTCTTTTGTATGAATCCAAAGACTAGCTTATCTCTTTATTTAGCACGCTGTGTGTGAAAAACTAGTTGTGGTTGATGTATGATTTTGTGCGATGCCGTACATATATAGGGGAGACTCTGTCTGTTTGTGTAGAGAGATCTTGTATATGTGGCGGTCTGGGCACGTACCGGGAGGAAAGACTTTGAAAAAAAAATAGAGGCGTTTTTCGCTGTTTCAGACCTCTCCCGGGGCGTGACAGATTAAATGGTATCAGAGAGAATGGGCATCAACCCCGCAGTTTTCTTGTGTGCATATGTCCAACATCCACTGTATTTGTTTACTCATGCGGTTTAACCAATGTAATAACCAAAGTCCCCAGTCACATAAAAGAGTGGGTTTCAGAGTCCCTTTGTCGGATTTGGGTGTTAGTCGCTTCATCGGCTTTTGCTCGGTTTTGTTGTTTGCTGTTTTGTTGTTTGGACGGTTTGTAGTGTCGACCGTTTTGGTTGCTGACCCTGTTGATTATGTGTACAGAGTATGGTTCGTACTAGATCGTCAGTGGATGGCGGAGGAGGGGATGAGGTGAGGCCGACTGCCGCCGAGGTCTCGTTGGCCGCAGAGGACCGGTTGCTTCGGCAACAGGTACAGGATTGTTGGGGCAGTTGTCGGTGCTCACCAAGTTAGTACAGCAGATAGCACGCCAGGCGGCGACATCGGCTACTGCTACCCAGCTTCCTACTCCCGAGCCGGTTTTACCTGAGGTGTATGCCCCGAGAGCAGGTGGAGACGATGATACATGTACTCAGACTATCACGGTGGGGGCGTTAGCGGTTCCGACGACAGCGCTTTCGGATGTTCCTTTACCGACAGCTCAGGGGCCGATGCCAGGAGCTCCTATTAGGGATCCGGTGGGTGGGGCCGTCATCACTCCTACGCCCACTCTGTCCGCCGCTGTTACCGGAGGGGATCCGGTGTTGCTCACGGAACGGACGAGAGTGAGAGCGAGTCTAAGAGAGTTCCAGAAGTACGAACCACCCGTCTTTGAGGGAGAGACGACAGACCCGTGGGTGGTGGAGAAAGGGGTGAACACTATGGAGAAGCTTTTTGAGGATCTGACGGTAGAGGAGTCCGAGTCCTTTGGCGGTTCATTTTCTTGAGGGGACAACACGTATTTTGTGGAAGACAATGCGACTTACTTCTTTCAGTGGCACTGCCCTTCCTTCATGGCCTACATTCAGAGAGATGTTATTTGGGGCATTCTTCTTGGACAGCGTCAAACAGCAGCTTAAGGATGATATGAAGAACATCAAGCAGGGTAACCGCTCAGTTATGGTATACCAAAGGGAATTCGTGAGATTGGTAAATTGTGTTCCTTTTGGTATCCGGGATGAGTCTCACATGGCTCGACTTTTGTTGATGGATTAAGAGGAGACATCTTCAGGCTGGTTCAGACAGTAGATTTACATACCTTTCAGGCGCTGGTCGACAGGGCCACGTTGGTGGAGTGTGGAGCTATGCTTGCTCGCGCACGGAGTGAGGGATTGAACCGCAACAGGGATAAGAAGCGGTATCAATCACAGTCGGGAGACGGACAGTCAGGGGTGATGGACCACCCAAGTGCCCTCATACATAGCAAGGGACTAAGAACTCATCCACAAACGGACAGAAGAAAAAGGGAACGACCTTGTACTATTTGTGGTGGCGCACACATGATTACAGCATGTCCACAGAGGCAGGATCATTGTTTCTGGTGTGGGGAACAGGAGCACTTCAGATCCAACCGCCCATTGAACCAAGAGGCAGCATCGTCAGAAGTACCTACGTCTTCACCTCAGCATCTGGACCGAGGGATTCAGTGCAGGTAGGACGCCCTCCGACCCTTCGACGGGAGGAGAGGGCACCACATTCATAGCAGTCAGGAGAGAGAGTACATGTTATGTCATCGCAGGGTACAGAGTGTCACGCCCCGGGGTCGAACTGCGACCCGGGCTCGCCAACAGATCCGCCGTCTGTACGAAAACTGCCGCACAGACGAAGCGTCTAACCTGCAGAAGAGATCTAAAGCTATACAAGTATCAGAGCTGAAAGGAAGCTATACAGAAAAAGAAGTAGCTGAAACACTAAGTGATAAAAGTCCAAGTACACTAGTCCACCAACTCCCCAAAACGAAGGTACAAAAACACTATCCGGTACAAAAGTGGAAACCAAAAAGTACATGCGACTCTAACACTGACTCCACAGACTCGGATAGGAACTAATCGGCCACGCCCTTACCCCGGTCAGAAAACTCCGAACGAGCCAAACCTGGAACGGTCGCCTCAGGAACACCTGTCATCACAGTGGGTGTGAGATCTACTGCCACAGGCAGATCTCAGTGGGTACCGACGCCAAAACCCACGGTATGCCCACTAAGGCTGTTGGAGACAAAATCAGATAGATAGATAGATAGATAGAATATGAATGCTGAAAGTGAATCTACCACTATATGTCTCGATGCAATGCAGGGAACAAGTTCTCAATCTTTCACGCGGGAGGCCTGGAAATTCTGAACGGCTGCCCCCTACAACCCTATCAAACAAGAACAGGCTGTAGGCATAGCCGCCCATAGTTTTCGTCCCCGCACTGGAAATGCTAAACTCTCACATGACACTAGTAAGTCATCTCAATTCCATTCATGTAACCACCTGGTAACTCGGCCAGGGGTATGTATCATCTGGTAACTCGGCCAGTGATATGTATCCACCTGGCAGCTCGGCCAGTGATATGTATCCATCTGGTAACTCGGCCAGTGTTATGTATCCACCTGGTAACTCGGCCAGTGATATGTATCCATATGGTAACTCGGCCAGTGTTATATATCCACCTGGTAACTCGGCCAGTGATATGCATCCATCTGGTAACTCGGCCAGTGGTATGTATCCCCCTGGTAACTCAGCCAGTGATATATATCCAACTGGTAACTCGGCCAGTATATGCATCCATCTGGCAACTCGGCCAGTGATATGTATCCCCCTGGTAACTCGGCCAGTGATATATATATCCACCTGGTAACTCGGCCAGTGATATGTACCCATCTGGCAACTCGGCCAGTGATATGTATCCCCCTGGTAACTCGGCCAGTGATATATATATCCACCTGGTAACTCGGCCAGTGATATGTACCCATCTGGCAACTCGGCCAGTGATATGTATCCCCCTGGTAACTCGGCCAATGATATATATATCCACCTGGTAACTCGGCCAGTGACATGTATCCAACGGGTAACTCGGCCAGTGATATGTATCCCCCTGGTAACTCGGCCAGTGATATGTATCCAACTGGTAACTCGGTGAGTGATATCAGCACAACGACGCCTCCGGAGCGTGACCCGGGGGAAAAGCGACCCCACCGGGTACCAAACATGTCTCCTATATCTCGACAAGTAGTATAAGCAGGCTAAAGTCTACGATCAACTAGACCGGAACGACTCAAATGCTCAAAGGACACCCCTCGCACTCGTGTCCAAGTCGGAACAACATCCCTCGACTAAAATCTGATAAACCCGCAAGAAATCCAGAACCCTCTACAAGGCTAGATGTATCAACCACTAAAACACGTTCAGGACCAGTTCTTGCATGAAAGGGTTCTCTCAGTTTATACAAAATGGCCCGGGAGCGTTAACAGTGCCCACTAACAAAAGGGTGCACCAAAACAAGCCCGGTTTCCTCCAAACCTATCACGACTGCCCGACAGTCACCGGATAAAACAATAATGGCAAAAAGGGGTCACCATACCTTTGCATAAGGAAGCATTATGAGCATTTTGTGATTTGAAGAAAACCAACCCACCTGGGATAAATCCGCGAAACCGTGCGCCAAACGGAGGTCCCGATGCGATCCCGTAGCTCCACGCGGCAAAACACGCGCCACCGGCCACGTAAGAAGCTAACACAATGCCACAACTGCGAGATAAGAAGAGGGACCGGGATCAAAAACATGCGGCCAAACCCGCGCTCACAAAGGCGAAAGAAACCTGACCGGCGATGAAAAACGCCGCGCGTTGCGCGGAAAAACCCATCGCGCACACGCCGCAGCGCGTCGCCGAGCCGCAGCCTGCGCGGCAAAAGCGGCGCAGCTGCACGGCTCCAAAAACCCAGCCGCGCAGCCCGAAGGCCCATGCAGTGCCGCGCGCCCATGCGCGCGGCTTGCAGGCCCGCGCGGGGCCCCCGCAGTGCCGCGCGCCCATGCGCGCGGCCTGCAGGCCCGCGCGGTGCGCGGACGCCAGCGCGGGGCCCCCGCAGTGCCGCGCGCCCATGCGCGCGGCCTGCAGCCCCGCGCGGCCCGCGGCCGCCCGCGCGGAGCCCCCGCAGTGCCGCGCGCCCATGCGCGCGGCCTGCAGGGCCCGCGCGGGGCCCCCGCAGTGCCGCGCGCTCATGCGCGCGGCCTGCAGGCCTGCGCGGCACAGGGGCTGCCCGCGCGGCACCCGTGCAGTGCCGCGCGCCCAGCGCGCGGCCTGTAGGGCCGCGTGGCACAGGGGCCGCCCGCGCGGCACCAAGCAGTGTCGCGCGCACAGCGCGTGGCCTGCAAGGCCGCGCGACACAGGTGGTGCCCGCGCGGCACCCCTGCAGTGCCGCGCGCCAAGCGCGCGGCCTGCAGGGCCGCGCGGCACCATACCGCCCCACGGCAGCCCGGCGCCCTGCTGCACCACTGTGGCAGCAGGGCGTAGCTGCGCGCGGCGCTCAAGCGCGCCCGCGCAACGGCAACCCCCCAGCCACACGCCGGACGACTAGTCCGCAAGGCCTCGGCAACCGAAAAAGGAAAAGAAGAAAATAAAATAAATAACCAACCTCCTCGCGGCACGCCGGCCCTCGCTCGGCTCCACGTCCACGCTCGAAGAAGAAAACGCCCAAGAGCACCTCCCTTCAAACTCTTCTCCTTCTCCTTGCTCAGCTCCACACAGGGCCAAGTGCCCAACCCCCTTGTGTTATGCCTCCTCTGAAGGAGGTGGAGGGGAAGGGTTTATAAAAGAGAACTGCTTTATTTTTTTTAATAAAGCAACAAGAGCTTAATTAAGGGATTAATTAAGCTCACCACCAACTCCTCTCTGCCAACACCTTCCCAACAGCACACACACAAAATGGCAACACTCAATAAAGGCCCAATTAAACCAATTTAATGATTAAAATATTCCAATAAAGCTAACTATAACTCACTTTTTGGCTTCGGGCCTTCCGCCGCAGTTCGGAACCTCCCGAGCTCCGCTGTAATCTGAAAATACACATGCTCATAATTTTTTCTCCTCAAAAAGCTCAACTGTGGAGTTGGTGTGCTCAATCCAAAAACCGGCTCCAAAACTGCCCATTCCAACTCACTTTTTGCCCTCGGGTCCTTCGCGTCAGTCGGGAACCTCCCGAACTTCGCTGTAAACGTAATATACACCTGCTCCAAGTGTTTCCCAATTTTTCTGTAACCCATAGAGGAGTCGGTGCTTCCCATACCAGTCTCCTATCGCGTACAAAGCCCGGAAAAATCCCGAATCAAGCTGAGGCTTCCGCGTAGATCCAAATCAACCCGAACTCATCAGTAAACAATACGGAACACGCCCAAGGCGATCTCATCCGCACCACACCATCTTACAAGGTCGGTGCGCCGCCCAAATCCCGGTATTCTACACTCTCCCCCCCTTAAAAAGGGTTTCGTCCTCGAAACCCAACTAAATCCATACTTAGGAGGGTATTTCAAAAACAAAAGGGATAGGAGATCCTCAACTCATCCTCAGGCTATCAGGTGGTCACTCTCACTCCTCATGCTAACTACATTGAACCTTCTCCAAAGGTATAACTCGACTGCAAAATTCTTCGGTTTCACCAGCAAGAATTGCATCGGTCGAACCTGATAACGCAATCCTCGTTCATCTCCGAGGAAGGGAAAGTACAAAACATGCGAGGGTTCAAAAAGACTTCTTCCAGCCTGATCATTACTCGAGGACCCACACCTCGTATAACTCAATTCTATAAATAACTCTGCGGCTGGTGGTTTCCTCGATTCGAGATCTCATAAAACCGAAGTTTAAGCCTCCTAAAGGCAAAACCCCTCTGTTGCTCCTTAGCCACAAAAACTCCAGTTCCACTAAACATATTTCACATCCCTTGACAGGAGAAGACTTCCAACCTCGGGAACCTTCCCTCAATTTCTGACTCTCAAATTCCAAGGTTACTCTGCTCGCCTAAACAGGGCGCAACTGAACATAATGTCTTCGCCGGGATAAAGCAATCATACATCCTTGCAAAATCTATCCACCGGCGTTACCTCAACCCCAACTTACTAAGTATCCAAGTACCTTAGGTTGGAGGATCCATGAATAACATAATTCTCTCTTTAAGGCTGGCAACATCAACATCAAAGCTGTTATCTTCCTCAGCTTTAACCCCGTCGCTAATATAGGCCAGGAACAAAACCTCCCAAAGTCAGAAAGCAAACTTTCTCTCTCAACTTGGCAAACAACTTCTTCCCTCATAGAAGTTGTAGCACTATCCTGAAGTACCCCCCCCAAGCTCCACGTCGCTTCGGAGGTAACCCGTATACCTACGACGGTAATACCACCAACCCGTCCAAGTGAAACTGGGAAAACACAGTTCTTAAAATCAGTAGGGCGTTAGTCAATCCACTTGACCTCGCTAATAGCTTAAACTGCCCTTACAGGTTCTCAATCACTATCAAGGCACAGCCCTCGGCTGTAAGGTCCCACAGTGCTATCAGTCACTGAAAGGCATTTGCCCAAACACCAACCAAAACTGTCCGTGTTCGAACCATCCAAGAACTCTCACCGTTGTGTACACACAACGTGGCATCACTGCCGTGCACCAACGGCGTGGCATCACCACCGTGTATCAACGGTGTGGCATCACTACCGTGCATCAACGGTGCGGCATCACCACCGTGTATCAACGGTGTGGCATCACTACCGTGCATCAACGGTGCGGCATCACCACCGTGTACCAACGGTGTGGCATCACTACCGTGTATCAACGGTGTGGCATCACCACCGTATACCAACGGTGTGGCATCACCACCGTGTACCAACGGTGTGGCATCACTAAAGTGTTAAGGTCTCAGATCCTCACAGTCCTATACCCAACACTACCTCGAAACCCCGGAGCTGACGAAGGGCCAGAAGATCAACAGGCAAAAACCAGGGCCCTAACTGCACTGGGCAGGACCTACAACACTCATCTACGTGCCACACGTGATCAGGTATCTGAACCTCACGAGCACAAGCTAAGGGTCCTATCTCTAGCCCATACAACAATGCAAATGCCCTGCTGAAGAAATGAACACGATGCTCCGGTAGCAAATAAAGCTCAACAGCGAGAAGAGGAGATAAGATCAATACCTGCCACCACGTGGCTAGCTGCCCCCAAATCCTCATCCTGTGCGACATAGACTCTCCCGCTCGGGGGCGGTCGCCCGCTGGACGGCCGCGAAGAAGTGGCCCTCACTATCTGGCCATAACCTGTCGAAGCTCCGCTTGTCTGGAAGGGCGGAGAAGGGGCCGAAGATGTCGATGCTACTGCTGATCCCGCTCCAGGACAAGACCATGATCTGTGCCCTGCCTGCCCACATCGGTAGCACCTGCCCTGCCTCTGATCACACTGTGGAGGTGCGTGGGGTCCGCCATAAATCATACAACTATCAACGTGCCTCCACTGCTGTTGCGGTCTAGGGGGTCGAGGGCCCCCCGATCTCTGCCTCCTCTGCATCCCGCGGCCTCGAGGCTGGAATCGTGGTGGTCTAGGCGGCCTCGGCCTGCTCGGCTGACCCAACTCAGATGGCGCCGGGCGTTTCTCTCCTGAACTAGCCCCCGGCGTCCTCTGCTCAAGTAACCTCAACATACGTTCCATAATTTCCTCCTGGCGCTTGGCTGCCTCCTCTTGGCGCCGCAAAGCCTCTGACAACTGGGCTACCTGGGCACGTAGCTCCTGAATCTCGCCCTGCCCTGCCTCCTGGCGCTCGGGCTCCTCACCTGAAACTGAGTGCGCCATCGTCCCCGTGCGACGTTTCGGAGGCATCGCAAGCGACTCTGCAACAAAACAAAAGATGTCCGAGAGCAAAAAATCCTCTTGACCCGATCGAGCGGAAGTCTATAACATGTTAACCATTCTAAAGCATTATGTTGTCTGCAGCCAACATAATCACCTTTAGAGAAATCACATGTGAGATCACTCGCCCCAATCCTCTGGGGGAGGTACAAACTCAACAAGACTCTCGCTAAGGTCACGTCTCTCACGACAGTCTTCCTACTGTCCAACCAATAGCCTAGGGTCTCTAAGTCCTCAACGACCTATATTCCTAGGCTCTGATACCACCTAATCTGTCACGCCCTGGGGTCGAACTGCGACCCGGGCTCGCCAACAGATCCGCCGTCTGTACGGAAACTGCCGCACAAACGAAGCGTCTAACCTGAAGAAGAGATCTAAAGCTATACAAGTATCAGAGCTGAAAGGAAGCTATACAGAAAAAGTAGCTGAAACACTAAGTGATAAAAGTCCAAGTACACTAGTCCGCCAACTCCCCAAAACAAAGGTACAAAACCACTATCCGGTACAAAAGTGGAAACCAAAAAGTACATGCGACTCTAACACTGACTCCACAGACTCGGGTAGGAACTAATCGGCCACGCCCTTACCCCGATCAGAAAACTCCAAACGAGCCAAACCTGGAACGGTCGCCTCAGGAACACCTGTCATCACAGTGGGTGTGAGATCTACTGCCACAGGCAGATCTCAGTGGGTACCGACGCCAAAACCCACGGTATGCCCACTAAGGCTGCTGGAGACAAAACCAGATAGATAGATAGATAGATAGAATATGAATGCTGAAAATGAATCTACCACCATATGTCTCGATGCAATGCAGGGAACAAGTTCTCAATCTTTCACGCGGGAGGCCTGGAAATTCTGAACGGCTGCTCCCTACAACCCTATCAAACAAGAACAGGCTGTAGGCATAGCCGCCCATAGTTTCCGCCCCCGCACTGGAAATGCTAAACTCTCACATGACACTAGTAAGTCATCTCAATTCCATTCATGTAACCACCTGGTAACTCGGCCAGGGGTATGTATCATCTGGTAACTCTGCCAGTGATATGTATCCACCTGACAGCTCGGCCAGTGATATGTATCCATCTGGTAACTCGGCCAGTGTTATGTATCCACCTGGTAACTCGGCCAGTGATATGTATCCATATGGTAACTCGGCCAGTGTTATATATCCACCTGGTAACTCGGCGAGTGATATGCATCCATCTGGTAACTCGGCCAGTGGTATGTATCCCCCTGGTAACTCAGCCAGTGATATATATCCAACTGGTAACTCGGCCAGTGATATGCATCCATCTGGCAACTCGGCCAGTGATATGTATCCCCCTGGTAACTCGGCCAGTGATATATATATCCACCTGGTAACTCGGCCAGTGATATGTACCCATCTGGCAACTCGGCCAATGATATGTATCCCCCTGGTAACTCGGCCAGTGATATATATATCCACCTGGTAACTCGGCCAGTGATATGTACCCATCTGGCAACTCGGCCAGTGATATGTATCCCCCTGGTAACTCGGCCAATGATATATATATCCACCTGGTAACTCGGCCAGTGACATGTATCCAACGGGTAACTCGGCCAGTGATATGTATCCCCCTGGTAACTCGGCCAGTGATATGTATTCAACTGGTAACTCGGCCAGTGATATCAGTACAACGACGCCTCCGGAGCGTGACCCGGGGGAAAAGCGACCCCACCGGGTACCAAACATGTCTCCTATATCTCGACAAGCAGTATAAGCAGGCTAAAGTCTACGATCAACAAGACCGGAACGACTCAAATGCTGAAAGGACACCCCCCGCACTCGTGTCCAAGTCGGAACAACATCCCTCGACTAAAATCTGATAAACCCGCAAGAAATCCCGAACCCTCTACAAGGCTAGATGTATCAACCACTAAAACACGTTCAGGACCAGTTCTTGCATGAAAGGGTTCTCTCAGTTTATACAAAATGGCCCGGGAGCGTTAACAGTGCCCACTAACAGAAGGGTACACCAAAACAAGCCCGGTTTCCTCCAAACCTATCACGACTGCCCGACAGTCACCGGATAAAAAAATAATGGCAAAAAGGGGTCACCATACCTTTGCATAAGGAAGCATTATGAGCATTCTGTGATTTGAAGAAAACCAACCCACCTGGGATAAATCCGCGAAACCGTGCGCCAAACGGAGGTCCCGATGCGATCCCGCAGCTCCACGCGGCAAAACACGCGCCACCGGCCACGTAAGAAGCTAACATAATGCCACAACTGCGAGATAAGAAGAGGGACCGAGATCAGAAACATGCGGCCAAACCCGCGCTCACAAAGGCGAAAGAAACCCGACCGGCGACGAAAAACGCCGCGCGTTGCGCGAAAAAACCCATCGCGCACACGCCGCAGCGCGTCGCCGAGCCGTAGCCTGCGCGGCAAAAGCGGCGCAGCTGCACGGCAAAAGCGGCGCAGCTGCACGGCTCCAAAAACCCAGCCACGCGGCGCTGGCCCAGCCGCACAGCCCGAAGACCCATGCAGTGCCGCGCGCCCATGCGCGCGGCTTGTAGGCCCGCGCGGGCCACGGCCGCCCGCGCGGGGCCCCTGCAGTGCCGCGCGGCCCGCGGCCGCCCGCGCGGCCCGCGGCTGCCCGCGCGGGGCCCCCGCAGTGCCGCGCGCCCATGCGCGCGGCCTGTAGGCCCTCGCGGCCCGCGGTCGCCCGCGCGGGGCCTCTGCAGTGCCGCGCGCCCATGCGCGCGGCCTGCAGGCCCGCGCGGCCCGCGGTCGCCCGCGCGGGGCCTCTGCAGTGCCGCGCGCCCATGCGCGCGGCCTGCAGGCCCGCGCGGCACAGGGGCTGCCCGCGCGGCACCCCTGCAGTGCCGCGCGCCCAGCGCGCGGCCTGCAGGGCCGCGCGGCACAGGGGCCGCCCGCGCGCCACCAAGCAGTGCCGCGCGCCTGCAAGGCCGCGCGGCACAGGGGGTGCCCGAGCGGCACCCCTGCAGTGCCGGGCGCCAAGCGCGCGGCCTGCTGGGCCGCGCGGCACCATGCCGCCCCACGGCAGCCCGGCGCCCTGCTGCACCATTGTGGCAGCAGGGCGCAGCTGCGCGCGGCGCTCAAGCGCGCCCGCGCAACGGCAGCCCCCCAGCCTCACGCCGGACGACTAGTCCGCAAGGCCTCGGTAACCGAAAAAGGAAAATAAGAAAATAAAATAAATAACCAACCTCCTCGCGGCACGCCGGCCCTCGCTCGGCTCCACGTCCACGCTCGGAGTGTTGGGTTATATGTAATAAGGATCTAAATAGGGGAAAAAACACATAGAGGGGGGTGAATAGGTGTAAACGTATAAACACTCAAAAATCGTTGCGATAAAAACCCAATGCGGAAATAAAAATAATACGCAAGATTTTTACGTGGAAAACTCCATCACCGGAGTAAAAAACCATGGGACCGATAACACGGCAGAAATCCACTAGAATTAAAACATGTACAAGGTGATTTCCCGTACACACTTACGGCTCAACCTTTTCCATACGCTCCTAGAGGATCTTCTCCGCTCGCTCCGCGACGCTTCTCGAATCCACGATCTGCGCCCAACGCCGAATCCACGGCGTCCAACGTCGAATCCACGACGTCCGACCGAATCCACGGTCTTCACCCAATAGCACCCTTCGAATCCACGAACGTGCCTCGCTCCGAATCCACGAGAGCGGTTGAACCTTGAATCCACAAGGACACGCGAATCCACGCGCCGATTTTTGGGGTAAATCGTTGTTTTTGGGTGGTGATGATCCGCCGAATACTTAGATCAAAGATAGATCGGAAATACCATCTAAGTATTCATTAGTTTGATTCAACTCAAGATGTGAGTATGAAAACCTAGAATCAAACTAATCAATATAGATGAAGAAACATAGAGTATTCTCTAATGATTTCCTTTCTTCTCTATATGTGGATCTAGAGCCGTATAAGATGATATATGAAAATGACGGCTATGTGGATTAACCCTAGAAAAAGAGTCATAGGGTCTATTTATAGGTTAGAAACCCTAGGAAGGAGATAAGAATCAAAAACCTAACATTTCTGGAAATTTTACGGACGGCGATCCGGATCGGATTAGCTGTGATCCGGATCGTCGTAACGAGTCAGACAATTCCAGAAAAACGAAGGTTCGGGATCCGGATCGAAGTGCTTGATCCGGATCGTTCATACAGTTCACCAAACATCAACGTTCGGGATCCGGATTGCGAAGCCTGATCCGGATCGTTCAAGGAAGATGGTAAACTCAGTGTTCGGGATCCGGATCAAGAGAGGCTACGATCCGGATTGAACTGGTGTATGAACGAACCACCTTCGGGATCCGGATCGAACAACCTGATCCGGATCCTGAACATGTCCCAAGTCCAGTTTTTGATTTTTATGCAATGAAAGATTCTTCCAAGTGTTTCTACACTACAAGAAGTATTCGGATCACACAAAATCTTTAGTTAAACATACCTGATCCTTTTGAATTCTTCTTTCTTGAGATTGAGTTAAATGATCCAACTTTCTTCACCTTCAATCTTCAAGACTTGAGACTTTCACGAAACTACGCCAACTCAAATTCCGTAATAATCTCCCCTTTGGCGGTTTCGTGACAAAACACAGATCCACTAAAGAAAATTCAAAAAGATATTTTTGTTGCTATCACCATACAACAAAAATTTACAATGGAGATCCGAAAATTTAAAAACATGAGATAAACTCCTAAAACAGACTCTAGACTTAGACATTTGTACTCTCTGCACAAGGAAATCATTCTTGACAAAAAGAGATCGTTAGATACCTCAAGAATATTTAGCATACAAAACCTAGTACAGAGATAGAGTTTATCTGATCATCATGACATTTGAGAATTCAGATATGTAAGAGAATCATAGTCAAAAACCAACATATCTTCTATGCAATTAAAAAAAAATGTCACAAAAAGTTAGTCCAACATCAACTTTTTTTTGAGAGAAAGGCAGCATGCTGCCGCTTCATTCATGGCGAGGATGAACTTAGCAGATGGGTCGCCGGAGGCTGACCCGAAAAAAAAAAAAAAAAAAAAAAAAAAAAAAACTACACGCTAGGGGCAGGAGAGACCCCAGGCCTTGCGAGAAGATTTGACATCGGCGAGGATAGCGGGCAGGCTACGGCTCTTGTTGTCGAAGACCCGCCTGTTCCGTTCAAGCCAGATCGCCCACCAGGTAGCCGCGAAAGTGGTTAGCGTACCTTTGCCCCAGGCCCCGGCCAACTGCGAGGCCGCAGCCCAAAGAGAGGCGGCGGTAGAGCAGCTCAGGAGGCCAGCTTTATTAGGGAGCAGGGCCTGCAGCAGGGCGCTGGTGAAGGGGCAAGAGAGGAAGAGGTGGTCCGCGTTTTCCGGTTGACCGAGGCAGATGGCGCAGCAGGTTGGTCCGTCCCAGTTCCTTTGAAGGAGTATGTCCCTAGTGAGGACCCTTCCCCGGAGCACGAGCCAGACGAAGATTTTGACTTTGAGCGGCGTCTTGATGGTCCAGAGTCGGATGAACCGGTCGTCGGTAACCCCGCTGCTCTGCAGGAAACTGTAAAGTGATTTGACCGTGAAAATCCCCGAGGTGGTCCATCGCCAAAGAACAATGTCATTGGTGGCATTTAGGGACAGGTTGGTTATGGCCCTCTGTAGGTCCCGGATAGAGTCGACGGTGCTTGGGGACCCCCCATGTACGCCCTCTAGAATCACGGCCCACTTCCAACCGAGTTGGTCGAAGCAGTCCTTAACCCGAAGATTTTTGTTGATAACTAGGGCGAAAATACTCGGGAATTGTGTCGATAGCGAAGAGTTTCCAACCCATTGGTCAGTCCAGAAGTTAGTCAGTGCGCCGTTCCCTACCGAGCGTGTCGAGCCACATTTGAAGACTTCCCTCGTGCGCAGCACACTTCTCCACCAGTGTGAGTAAGGTTTGAAGGATGCTTGTTAGTCAACTTGTTAGTCATATTACATGCCCAAATAGTTAGACGAATAGTTAGTCGAGACATGCAAACAATCACAAGATGAAAACCAAAGTTGAAGTTGAAGTGATACTTACCTTGATGTATACAAAATCTTCATCAGCAAGATTTTCACTTGATGTATACAAAATCTTCATCAGCAAGATTTTCACAATCATTGTTCAAGTTCCCTTGATGTTCACTTACCTTGATGCAGTCATCATTGTTCATCATTGATGTATACAAGATCACAATTTTCACAATATCATTGTTCTAATCATTGTTCTAAACTCTCTCCCCCTTTTTGTCACAAACAAAGCCAAAGTTACCAAAAAAAAAAATTGAAGGAGAGTTAAAAAAAATATCAACGAAAATGTTTCGAAATTTAAGAACTAGAACTAAAAGTAAGTCCTAAAAACTGAAAAAAACCTGCACAAAAAGATTAAAAATCTGCAAAAGAATAAAAAGAAAGAATCAGTCATCAGATTCGGAGTCTTCAGGGCTCGTGCAGCCCATCTTTGAGAACATCTTTTTCACCAGCTTGTTCATAGAATTGATCTTCTTAGTTATGGTAATGTGAGCTGTCGTGATGAGCTCGAGCTCATTGGAGATTCTCGTCTGTGCCTTCGAGATCTGTTCCTACTCAACCGATAATCGTTGTTGTTCTTTGTAGATGGATGAGACTGATGCTTCGCCCGCTGGTGTGGGTGCTGGTTGTGATGGTGACGCGGAAGTGCCGCTACTAGGTTTCGTTCCGCACGTTGGGATTGGAGTGACATGGGGCAATTTGTGAAGTGACTTCACGACGGTGGACTCATCGATCATGCCCAAACATTGATGATAAGTCGGTGAGGTAATGTCAACCTGAAATTTCTTCAAAATCCTCATTATAATCAGTGGAAATGGAATTCTCTCTGTGGGATGAGGGTGCTCAACATATCTTGTCATTCTATTCCAAATAATGTATGGAATGTTGATATTCAATCCCATTGCCTCAGACGGATGTCCTAAGAGATACAAAAATAGCATTCGATCCCATCTCAAAACTTTCGTCTGCAAATTTGGAAGGATATTGTAACAAGTGATGAAGTTTAGAAATCGGTACTCAAGACGAAGTTCCTTGGATCTGATCGATTTCTTCGTTGATTGCGTTCCTTCCAAACAAATTCCCTTTATAACCATTTGCCACACAGTGTTCGTCAAAACCTTTCCCTTCAAGTAATTAACTCCTGTCTTGCTGGCAGGCATTCCCAAAACCTCGCCAATCAATTGTGGAGTAATTTTGAACCTTGTGCCTTGGATGTTCGTGTAAAATTTCATTGGACCGTTTTCAATTTCACGAAGGTGCCGTGCATTTGTATAGAAGACCCTTACAAGATGCAGACAGTATCCAAGCACTTCAGGAAATCGACAAACTTGAATAAGGTTAGCTTGTTCAATTAGAACGCCAAACTCAGGAGAGTGATCTCGTAGAGCCTCTATATTGACATGCCTCTCACCAATGCATTCACGATTCTCAAATGCCCTTAGGCGATCCGAATTAACGAACACTTGTTCCTCCCGAGGTGGAGAATCCGGAATAATCGGTTCGTTAGCCATGAAACCTCGTGCTCGTCCAAACCGTCGAGCGAGTCGTTTCCTTTTCACTGAGATGGTTGGTGCAGTCATAGGTGCTTTACCTTTGTCCATGGGTGCTTTTTCTTTCGATGCATCGGACGCCTTTTGTTCAGGCAATGAGTCATCATCATCTGTCAATGCAGTCCAATCTACCTCGTGACAATCTACTTCTGTGTCGCTGATCACAAGAAACTCACCCTTTTGTTGTGTTTTCTTAGCTCTTTTTAACTTATTTGTGGCCCGAGTGTGCACCATAGTGACCAATAAGAGAATGATCCATGAGAATCCCATTGATCCAAGTGCTTTAAGAAGATTAAAATCCTGTGAGCAACAACTCAAGAACACATGAGAAAATTGTTAATTTTCAAAGATTGAAAAATTGTACCCAAACAATCATAATCATGTAGAGAGACTAAGAATCAAATTAGTTTTGCAAAAGGACTTTTAAAAATAGATCAATTGCATGATTTTCGAAAATCCTTATTATATGCCCTAAAACCGAAATTTTAGAAATCGAAGCCTAAAAATCCGTTAATCAGGAGAATACCTAGCATATAATCAAAACTAATCTACCCAGAGTTCTTATTTCAAAAGAAATTTGATCAAAAACCATCCACAAACAAAGTTGATCCAAGAAATTCATGACGTTTGAGGAAGAAGAGAGAAAAACGATGAAAACCGAGATTTTGATCAATAAAACTTACTTGGAGTTGAAGAACTTGAGTTTGAAAGCTTCCAGGAAGGATGAAATCTAGAGAGAGAGGCTCTGGAAACTTTGGAACAAAAGATTGGAGTAAAGGAAATCAAAAACCCTTTTGTTCTTTATAAAACCTAGCCGCGATCCGGATCAGGCTAGATGATCCGGATCCCGAACGCAGGAATTCTTCTGTGGGCTGACGATCCGGATTGTATCTGCCGATCCGGATCCCGAACGCAGTTTCTCACTGCGGGTAGCCGATCCGGATAACAGCGATCCGGATCGGCTACCCGCAGTGAGAAACTGCGTTCGGGATCCGGATCGGCAGATACAATCCGGATCGTCAGCCCGCAGAAGAATTCCTGCGTTCGGGATCCGGATCATCTAGCCCGATCCGGATCGGCTCCAACTTTTTCTTTAGAAAATTTCAGAGAAATTCAAGAAAAACCAGAAAAAGATTGTAAGCACAAATGTGTATCAACTTTAAACAAAAATCATCGTTTCATACAACAAGAATTAGATTATGCCAAATCTATCAATAATATCCAAAAATGAAACGAAAATTTATAAAAATTAAATCCCTTAAAGTTGAACACCTTCAATTACATCTAACTTGATCTTATGAGTAATGCCTTTATCAAATCATCAATTCAGTAAAGAAAATGAAATACAAAAATCAATAGATGTTTGAAATCCCAAAAATAATAGATAATGTATCTAGACAATCTGTTGAAGAGAGTGGCTCTTTGAGCATCTTTCTTTAAAAAACCCACCTTATACCAACCTTGAAATTTGACGGAGTCAAGTATTTCAACATGCATTTTACTTAATCAAAAAAATTTGAACAACCATGCTTGGTATACATGTGGTAGCTGCACACAATACTCGGACGACCGAGGTGGTAGCTCTTTCCTCCATGTGGTGGTAGTTTTCACACTCCTCATTGGGATGTAACTCTTTCCACATCTTTTGAGCATTTTACTTTTTCTATGACTCCCCCTCAATTGGCTATCAATTATTTAAGATATAAAGTATTCAACCAAATATTGATCTCGATTTCATACTCGACTAAGCAGTCAAATAAGATAATGACTATACCAAGAGATCATAGAGAGAGAGAAATTGACTTTGATCACTTAGAAGATGATTTAATTTGTCACGCCCCGGGTGTAAACCAGAACCCGGGCCCGCTCACAGATCCGCCGTGCATGCGGTATTTCCCACATACACGAAGCGTTGGTAACCTGCTCAGATAAGCAATAATAATAAAAGAGCATAAAGTAATCAGAGCTAACTAAAACTACTGTAACTCAGACAGAAGCTGGAAGTAAAAAGTACAACAGTAAAATAAACTTCAGATGTCTCTCACACCGCTACTACAATATATACAGCTGGCAGAAGCCAGACCCAAAAGGAAGTAACTAAATACTGTCTGAGAAGTCCAGGTACCCAAAACTCTCCAGCTACAGTCCGCGGGTGGCACTCTATCTAGTCCGCGATACGCTTGCCCCGATCAGTTGCTGACGGCCCAGCAACTCCCACAGAGGACTCTGCAAAACAAGGGAGAGAGAGAAACAAGCAAAACAGTGGGGGTAAGTACTACTATAAACAGTAGCCTCCCCTAGTGGGTAAAGCCTCAGCTCAGGTATGCCCACCAGGAAGATCAGAGGCATAAAGGAAAGGGATAAAAAGGGGAGTGTAATATGAGCAACTCAGATGAAATGCTACCCCTAATATGCCTCTACATGCTAAACCAATCAGGATGACAAAGTATGCATCTGTGTCAGAAGCCTGTCTAGATGACCCAATCTGACCGCCAGTGGACACTGGCACCGCCTGCTCTGCCGCCTCGGGTATGCCAGCCTACGCATAACACCGAAGCAAAGGAGTCCCCCGGGACTCAAAGTCTGGCAACCGCGCACTCCGGAGTCGCACTCGTGGGGAGCGACCCACACGAGAGAAGTAAGTAACCACAAGTAACTGTCTCTAGCAGGACTGGATCGAGACTCAAAGAAGTGGGAAAAAACCCTCCACTAAAGCAAGCCCGATCCCCCAAGTACCCAATCTGATGCAATAAGACGACCCGGTCAACCACCCAAGATCCGTGGTCGCCGCAACACCCTGTCAAAAGCCCACACTGTCCCAAATCCCCAATACCTGACTACACTGTCCGATACCCGCTCGAACCCGAGCAACTATGCCTCAAGTCTACCAGGATAGAAGAAGGAGAATTAGATGCATGGTTTCTCCTAAGTCAAGTCCCAAAAACAGTGTAGCAGTAAAAGATGACATTATTAGGTGACCCGTTTAATCATGCATTGTTCCAACATTTGTCCAATTTCCCAGAATAAGCAATATAGAGTGACCTGAGCTAGAGTGACAGTCTTATAAGAGGAGTTATTAGTTTAACAGTCCACAATTACTATTTTATCTTCAGATATACCGTTCAGATTTGATAAGTGGTTAAAACAGGTGATCATTCTAGCAATAGGATCTGATTAATAAGAGTTAATTCCCTAAGCATGCAAGTCTACCCATCTTATATTTAGCATCTTCAATTTAGGGACACTCTAACATTCCTAGTGGCATACCAAAGAGAGGAGTACAACAACCACCCACCTGATCAGTCGAGCTGTCAAAAGTCCTACAACTGATAATACCAAAGATGGCGGCTACACAGAGTCCAAACGGTCCCGCGCAGTCCACACTGCTCCTGGGTACAAAAACCGAGCTGTCACAATCCATATATATCCCCAGAACTGCCAAATTTAACAAACAATAACTCCGCTGCGAAGATGAACAAAAATCACCTGCTCACAGTCTTCAGAAAAATCCAAATAAAATATCCCCGCGGTCTACGCGTCGATAGCTTCGAAACGACTACCTGCACGTCCAAATCCGAGTTTTCTACGCTGAGATATAAATCCGGCAAGAAAATAACCTCTAACCCTACTGTAGGAATTCCCCCAGATCAACATCCGGAAAGAGAGGAGATTCTCACCGTCGAAGTAATCTCCTAAAGTCCTGAGAAAAATACAGCAGATTCCTCGCGAAGAGTAGATGAATTTAGGCTCTTGAATCACCCTGATCCGATGTCTGTACGCGAAGTTATGGCCAAAACACCGTGTCGCTGTCCAAAAATCCGCAAAGAAAGAGGGGCAACAGAATACTCAAATACCTCCAAAATCCGAAATTAATTTGGGAAAACTTTGAATATCAAAATCAAAGTCCTACCTGTCGTGAGTCCAACGGCGCAAAAATCGTCGAATTCAGGTGTCGGGTAAAGCCAGGAGAGTCTGCGCTCCGAGAGGACGCAAAACGGGTCGAAGACGAACTAAGCGCGCCGCGTCGGAAAACGGCCAACCTCGGAAACCGTGCACCACCACAACTCCGGAAAGCTACTGCTGGAAAGATCACTGGCAGGGGAAAACTTCTTCTTCAGAGCCCACTGCGAAATTCCCACAGGAAATGGGTGAATGAATGGCCTCAAACCGGATAAACAAGCCTAAATAAGGCTTATCGGATTCCCGGATCCAAACCGTTAGCCCGGGCTGATCCGGCGCGGCCCGGGTCGGACCAGACGCCGTCCAACCCGCCTGGGCGCCCGCCACGTACCCCCAAAACAGGGGACAGCCGTGCGGGGCCACCGCACGCGCGCCACGCGCCCCCCCGCTACAGCGGCGGGGCCCCGCGGGTGGCGACGCGTGGCGCAACGCCACGCGTCGACCGCTCCGCCGCCCCCGCTCACCGCTGAAGGGCCCAGTGGGCCGGGAGCGCGTGGACCCGCCAATGCCCCTGTGCCATGTGTCCTGCACCCGGTCTACGCGCCGCTCCGCACTTTTCCCTGGACCGAGCCGCGCGCACCCGCCAATCCGCACGCGCCACGTGGCCCGCCCCGCGGTCTATGCACCCGCGCGCCTTTCCCGTGGACCAGGCGGTGTGGGCCGACCAATCCCGAGCCGCCACCTGGCACCAGCCGGTCCACGGTCACCCCCCATGCACCCGTTTTCTCCCGAAACTTCCGGTAGCCCGTTTTTGGTCATCCGGACTCCAAATTTGGCAAATAAATAGCCGTTTTCAAGTGTTTTTCCGTGCTGAATCCAATTCTACCATCTGTTTGGCCAAAAACCTTCCCAAAATTTTGGCAAACACAGCCGAAGGCCAAAACAGTAAAAGATACCACTCAGGTCCAACAGTAGCACCACTTTGATGCACCTTGGGCCAGATACACCAACAATAGGTGTTCTCAACTGTAGATTCAGTCGGAAAACTGTACGGGGTTTACGATCTCCACATCCTCCCCCACTAAAAGGGAGTTTCGTCCCCGAAACAAAAGGAAAGTAAACCTGCGTACCACAATCAGGAATCTCGAACAGGGAAGGGTAGGTATCCCGCATCGCCGTCTCAAGCTCCCAAGTGGCCTCTCGTTCCTCATGGTTGCTCCAAAGGATCTTCACATAAGGTATTGCCCGGTTGCGCAATTCCCTCACCTCACGAGCCAGAATCCGCAATGGGCGCTCCTCGTAGACCAAGTCCTCGCCGATATCCAAGGATGCGAAGTCGATGACATGAGACGGATCGAATACATATCTCCTCAAGGCCTTGGTCGTAAGCATCTGCAGTTTCTGAATCTTCACGAGGTTAGTTCCCTCATGTGTAACCTGGAGAACATCCCAGATTTCTTTCGCAGTCTCACATGCCGAGACGCGAGAGAATTCAGTTTGAGATAAGGCATTAAAAATAGCATTAATTCCCTTGCCATTGTAAGAAGATAACTCAAACTCTTCCTTGGTCCATTTCGACCTAGGTTTTAAGGTGTGAACATCAGAGATAAGTTCAGTTGGATTAGTCCATCCTGATTCAATTGAATGCCACACCCTTTCGTCGATGGAAGATAAAAAGGCTTTCATCCGTACTTTCCAGTACGCATAATTTGTTCCATCAAAGAAAGGGGGTCGATTGATGTTTCCACCTTCAACCATTGTTCACAACCCTATTCCCGCTCTGATACCACTTGTTGGGTCGTATATAATACGGATCTAAATAGGGGAAGAAACACCTAGAGGGGGGTGAATAGGTGTAAACGTATAAACACTCCAAAAATCGTTGCGATAAAACCCAATGCGGAAAATAAAATAACACGCAAGATTTTTACGTGGAAAACTCCATCACCGGAGTAAAAAACCACGGGACCGATAACACGGCAGAAATCCACTAGAATTAAAACACGTACAAGGTGATTTACCGTACACACTTACGACTCAACCTTTTCCATACGCTCCTAGAGGATCTTCTCCGCTCGCTCCGACGCTTCTCGAATCCACGATCTGCGCCCAACGCCGAATCCACGGCGTCCAACGTCGAATCCACGACGTCCGACCGAATCCACGGTCTTCACCCAATAGCACCGTTCGAATCCACGAACGTGCCTCGCTCCGAATCCACGAGAGCGATTGAACCTTGAATCCACAAGGACACGCGAATCCACGCGCCGATTTTGGGGTAATCGTTGTTTTTGGGTGGTGATGATCCGCCGAATACTTAGATCAAAGATAGATCGGAAATACCATCTAAGTATTCATTAGTTTGATTCAACTCAGGATGTGAGTATGAAAACCTAGAATCAAACTAATCAATATAGATGAAGAAACATAGAGTATTCTCTAATGATTTCCTTTCTTCTCTATATGTGGATCTATAGCCGTAAGAGATGATATATGAAAATGACGGCTATGTGGATTCACCCTAGAAAAAGAGTCATAGGGTGTATTTATAGGTTAGAAACCCTAGGAAGGAGATAAGAATAAAAAACCTGCCATTTCTGGATATTTACGGACGGCGATCCGGATCGTGATAACTGAGATCCGGATCGTCATAACGAAACAGCCAATTCCAGAAAAACGAAGGTTCGGGATCCGGATCATGTAACTACGATCCGGATCGTTCATACAGTTCACCAAACATCAACGTTCGGGATCCGGATTGCGAAGCAAGATCCGGATCGTTCAAGGTAGATGGTAAACTCAACGTTCGGGATCCGGATCAAAAGACTACGATCCGGATTGCGACGATGTATGAACGAACCACCTTCGGGATCCGGATCGAACAACCTGATCCGGATCCTGAACATGTCCCAAGTCCAGTTTTTGATTTTTATGCAATGAAAGATTCTTCCAAGTGTTTCTACACTACAAGAAGTATTCGGATCACACAAATTCTTTAGTTAAACATACCTGATCCTTTTGAATTCTTCTTTCTTGAGATTGAGTTAAATGATCCAACTTTCTTCACCTTCAATCTTCAAGACTTGAGACTTTCACGAAACTACGCCAACTCAAATTCCGTAACAATCTCCCCCTTTGGCGGTTTCGTGACAAAACATAGATCCACTAAAGAAAATTCAAAAAGATATTTTTGTTGCTATCACCATACAACAAAAATTTACAATGGAGATCCAAAATACAATATATGAGTTAAACTCCTAAAACAGACTCTAGACTTAGACATCTGTACTCTCTGCAAAAAGAAATCATTCTTGACAAAAGAAATCGTTAGATACCTCAAGAATTTTGTATTATTCAAAAACCACAAACAGAGACGAAGTTTAAACTCATTTATACTTACCATGACATTTATATTCAGATATGCCAAATGTCATGAACATGTTTGTGACAAACTAATATATATATAGATATGTAATTGATCAGAGTTAAGAACCAACATATCTTCTATGCAATCAAAAACCAAGTGTCACAAACTTGTTAGTGAACATCAACTTGTTAGTTATATTACATGCCCAAATAGTTAGCAAATAGTTAGTCGAGACATGCAACAAATCACAAGATAAAAACCAAAAGTTGAAGTTGAGATCATACTTACCTTGATGTATACAAAATCTTCATCATCAAGATTTTCACAATCAATTGTTCAATCAATTGTTCAAGTTCCCTTACCTTGATGTTCATTCACATCATCATCATTGTTCAAAGTTCTCAACAACTCTCTCCCCCTTTTTGTCACAAAACAAAGCCAAAATGTAGTTAAGACTACGAAATGTTAGGAGAGTGAAAAAGTTCCAATAAAACGTAAAACCTGAGAACTAAGCTAAAAGTAAGTATAAGACTAAATCCTAACATCAAAATCCTGCACAAAAAGAAGAAAAAGGAAGGTGCAGTTCAGTCGGAGGAGTCGGAGCTGGTACAACTGAGCTTGCTCAAAATCCCTTTAAGCATTGTCGAAATAGTTGAGCACTTCTTCTTGATCTTCTTCTGTTTAGAGGAAAGTTGCTGAAGTTCCTTCGACATTCTTTCTTGTTCAGCAGACAGTCTTTGTTGTTCCTGTCGAAGCGATTTCAACACATCAGCGTCTGTAGCCTGTCTCTTCGTGTGTGATGGATGCTGTGTAGATGCAGATGGGGCATCCGGTCCCGTAACCCATGGAGATTCAGTTTGTAGAATTCCAGAGAGTGAGCGAGCTCTGGTGAGAGGCCTACTAGGCTGATTTTCACTCCATTGGACAGTCTTCCGTCTCGTATATTGCTTAGTTGTTGATGCAGATTTCATTAGCCTTTTGCCCTTGACAGATTTCCTGTTTTCCTCATCAATTTTCTGTTGAACATCTTTGAAGAATTCATCCCATTCTTCATCATCATAGTCTGAGCTGTCTTCCTCTGCATTTTTCGTCTTGTTTTGAGTTGAATCATCTGGTTCCCTTTTAACAGATGTACTTGTGTGCATCATTGAAGCCAGGAGAAGGATTAACCAAGAGAAACTCATTGAATTAAATGCCATTGATCAAAGTGCTTGAGTTAAGAAGGTGTCCTGTGAAAACCAACTCAAGAACACAAAAATTCTTAGTTTTCAAAAATTGTATCCGAAGAATCATTATCATGTAGAGAGACTAAGAATCAAATTAGTTTTGCAAAAGGACTTTTAAAAATAGATCAATTGCATGAATTTCGAAAATCCTTATTATATGCCCTAAAAACCGAAATTTTAGAAATCGAAGCCTAAAAATCCGTTAATCAGGAGAAAACCTAGCATATAATCAAAACTAAACAACCCAGAGTTCTTATTTCAAAAGAAATTTGATCAAAAACCATCCACAAACAAAGTCAATCCAAGAATTTCGTACGTTTGAGGAGGAAAAGAGAAAAACGGTGAAAAACCGAGATTTTGATCAATGAAACTTACTTGGAACTGAAGAACCTGAGTTTGAAAGCTTCCAGGTAGGATGAAATCTAGAGAGAGAGGCTCTGGAAACTTCGGAACAAAAGATTGGAGTAAAGAAATCAAAAACCCCTTTCGTTCCTTATAAAACCTAGCCGCGATCCGGATCAGTTCATGACTGCGATCCGGATCGGCTACCCGCAGTGAGAAACCTGCGTTCGGGATCCGGATCGGCAGATACAATCTGGATCGTCAGCCCGCAGAAGAATTCCTGCGTTCGGGATCCGGATCATCTACCCCGATCCGGATCGGCCCCAACTTTTTCTTAAGAAAATTTCAGAGAAATTCAGGAAAATCCAGAAAAAGATTGTAAGCACAAATGTGTATCAACTTTAAACAAAAATCATCGTTTCATACAACAAGAATTAGATTATGCCAAATCTATCAGTAATATCCAAAAATGAAACGAAAATTTACAAGAATTAAATCCCTTAAAGTTGAACACCTTCAATTACATCTAACTTGATCTTATGAGTAATGCCTTTATCAAATAATCAATTCGGTAAAGAAAATGAAATACAAAGATCAATAGATGTTTGAAATCCCAAATATGGTAGATAATATTTCTAGACAATCTGTTGAAGAGAGTGGCTCTTTGAGCATCTTTCTTTAAAATCCCACCTTATACCAACCTTGAAATTTGACAGAGTCAAGTATTTCAATATGCATTTTACTTAATCAAAAATTTGAACAACCATGCTTGGTAAACATGTGGTAGCTGCACACAATACTCGGACGACCGAGGTGGTAGCTCTTTCCTCCATGTGGTGGTAGTTTTCACACTCCTCATTGGGATGTAACTCTTTCCACATCTTTTGAGCATTTTACATTATCTTTGACTCCCCCTCAATTGGCTATCAATTATTTAAGATATAAAGTATTCAACCAAAAATTGATCTCGATTTCATACTCGACTAAACAGTCAAATAAGATAATGACTATACCAAGAGATCATTGAGAGAGAAATTGACTTTGATCACTTTAGAAGATGATTTAATTAACATAAACGATCATTGCAACAATGAAATATTATGATGGCAAAAGCATAATAAATTTCTAAATGTGTGAACAGATGCAATTTAAAGTCAATTAAGATCTATGCTCAATTACTATCCTATGTATAAACATAGATATTGAATAGAACAAAACAAATACAAAACCTATTTTAAGCAAAGATTTCAAAAAGAAGATTATTTCAAGGAAAGCATCCCAATTGCTTTTCGTAAATGAATAAAACGTTTTTGATCCAAAGGTTTTGTTAGAATGTCAGCTAATTGATCCTCAGTTGAAATATATGAAAGTTGAAGAGTATTTGATTCAACTAGCTCTCTAAGAAAATGATATCTAAGTTCAATATGTTTTGTTCTAGAGTGCAACACAGGGTTTTTAGAAATGTTAATTGCACTTGTGTTGTCACAAAGAATTGTTACCGAAGATGCTGAAATGCGGAAGTCGCTCAGCACGCTTTTCATCCAAATGAGTTGAGTTGAGCAACTTCCAGCTGAAATGTATTCCGCTTCGGCAGTCGAGAGTGCTATGCAATTCTGCTTTTTACTGTGCCATGCAACAAGGCAATGGCCAAGATAGAAGCATGCACCACTCGTGCTTTTCCGATCATCCACTGATCCTGCCCAATCGGCATCTGAGTATCCAACAATATCCAAACTTGTTCCCATAGGATACCAAATTCCGAAATTAATTGATCCTTTGATGTACCGGATGATCCGTTTCACCGCTTTCAGGTGAACCTCCTTTGGTGCTGATTGATATCTCGCGCAAATCCCAACACTAAAGGATATATCCGGGCGACTAGCCGTGAGGTAAAGTAGACTTCCAATCATACTTCTATACAGTTTCTCGTCTACATTCTCACTATGTGATTCACTTCCAAGTCCTTTGTGGCTAGTTCCCATTGGAGTTGGAAAATCTTCACAATTTTCTAGATCAAACTTTTTGACCAACTCCAGTGCATACTTGGATTGACTCAAGTGAATACCTTCATCATTTTGTTTAATTTGCAATCCAAGAAAGTAAGACAGTTCGCCCATCATGGACATCTCAAATTCGCTTTCCATGGTCTCCGCGAATTTAGAAGCATCATTATCTTTTGTTGCACCAAATACAATGTCATCGACATAGATTTGTGCTACAATGAAATTATTTTGATAATGCTTCACAAAGAGAGTCATGTCAGCTCCCCCTCGAGTATAGCCCTTCTCCAAAAGGTGCTTTGTTAACCTTTCGTACCATGCTCGCGGTGCTTGTTTCAGACCGTAAAGAGCCTTTTTCAAACGAAAAACATGGTTAGGTTGTTTATGATCTACAAAACCTTTCGGTTGAGCTACATAAACTTCCTCATTTAAAAACCCATTTAGAAATGCGCTCTTGACGTCCATTTGAAATAATTTGATTTTAAAGTGACAAGCAATAGCAAACAATATACGAATGGACTCGAGTCTAGCTACAGGGGCGAAAGTTTCGTCAAAGTCTATACCTTCTACTTGAGAGTAGCCTTGAGCAACTAGTCGTGCCTTGTTCCTGATGATAGTACCATCTTCATCTTTCTTGTTCTTGAAGATCCATTTGGTACCTATCACATTATGTTGCTTTGGAGGCTTCGTTAATTCCCAGACTTTGTTTCGCTCAAATTGATGGAGCTCTTCCTGCATTGCTTTAATCCAGTAGTCATCCTGAAGAGCTTCATCTATTGTCTTTGGTTCGATTAAAGATACGTAGCAAGCAAGTCCGCAAACCAACTGCCTTCGAGTTCTAACTCCTTCTTGTGGATCTCCAATGATGTTCGATTCCGGATGATCCTTGGAGATTCGTAGCGTTTGTTGAAACGGAGTACTCGGAGGTACACGAGATGATTCCTGCACATCAGATAAACTAGAAGAACCATTAGATGCATCATTAGTATTGGAAGTATTATTATGAGAAGATGCACTAGCAGGAGAATCATCATCTAGAGAGATATCGAGGGTAGATTTTTCAGATTCAAAAAGAGAAGCTTCATCTACTTTAACATTTATAGATTCTACAATCGTCTTAGATTCAATGTTAAATACTCGATATGCTCTGCTATTCGTAGAATAACCCAAAAAGATCCCTTCATCACTTCGAGAGTCGAACTTTCCAAGATTTTCACGGTCACGAAAGATGTAACATCGACTCCCGAAGATACGAAAGTACTTGATATCCGGTTTTCTACTAAACCACAGCTCATATGGTGTATTCAAGGTTCCTGGGCGCAAATACACTCTGTTAATGACATAGACAGCGGTGTTCACAGCTTCAGCCCAAAAATGTAGCGGTAATTTCCGGCTATGAAGCATCACACGCGCCATCTCTTGAACAACCCTGTTTTTGCGCTCAACAACACCATTCTGCTGAGGTGTATAGGGTGCCGAGAATTCATGTTTAATGCCATTTGAAGTACAAAAGTCAATGAATTTTGAACTTATGAATTCTCCACCCCTATCACTTCTAACACGAATGATCTTTTCATTCTTTTCAATCATAATACGATGGCAAATCTCATGAAAAGAGTCAAACGTATCAGCTTTCTCTCTCAAAAATGCTACCCAAGAAAACCGAGAGAAATCATCAACCAATAAAAAGATGTACCATTTACCTCCCAAAGATGGTTGACGGGTCGGCCAAAAGAAAAAGAAGAAAAGAAAATAGTCTACACAAACTATACAAGATTTAATCGTAGAACGATTAAGGACAAGGAGGGGTTTCACCTTTGCATACCCAAACCTTTTGAGTTTTGGAGTATGTTGGTAAAGGTTGAGAGATTCTCCTTGAAGACGACGTCTTGTATGATTGATCTTTTTCTTTTGTCATCGTCTTGTTTGAGGTGCTACCAATGTTCTTTCCTTTTGAAAAATCCTTCCTTGAATTCCGGGAAGTGAGCTTATTGGTAGCAATTGCAAGATGTGGTTGATTTGTTCTTTGAGCTCCAATCTCGCAATTTCTTTCGATGTGCCCTGCAAAATTACAACGAAAACATACCTTTGAGCTTGACGATTCCGAAGAGGATGAGGTAGGTTTGTTGTCGTTGTTTGTCTTGAATTCCGATGTCGGAGGAGGAGATACCGACTGAGGCACAAAGACTGTCCCACTCGAACTTGGACTGTTTCCAGTTTGAGTGTACCCGAGGCCGAACCGATTTGTTTGACCAAGACCAAGGAGTTTATCCAACTTACTCCTTCCTAAAGAGAATTGCTGTAAGTCATCTTTGAGTTGGAGAATGGTCTCTGTCATTTCCCGTCTTTCCTGTCGGCCCTCGCCATAGAGCTTCAAGAAGTAGTTTGCTTTGTTCACCATATCTATATAGTTCTTCTCGAGCTGCTCATTGGACTCTTGAAGCGAAACATTTGCTTTTATCAAACTATCCCTTTCCACTTCAAGATCGGTCGAGAGAGAAGTTACCCTTTTTACTTCTTCTTCGAGATCCTGCAATCTCCCTCTCAACCCCTTGTTTTGCTTAGCCGGTTTCTTTAAATCCTGTAAAGATCTGTGATAGGCTAGAGCAAACTCTTCACCTTCCGAATCATCCGGTTCATTGTCCATTGCATTCTTTTCAACAGTGGAGTTGGACAATGATTCAGACGTACTTGCCATAAAGCACATGAATGGTGAAGATGTGGACGCGTGGAATGCCGTGGAGCTCTTTTCTTCACCACTTGAAGACGACTCATTTGACGTTGAGTTGTCATCCCAAGTGACGACTTGCATCGCCTTCTTCTTTGCCGGATACTTGTTAGGACACTCCGTTGCAATGTGGCCGTAGCCTCGACATTTGAAGCATTGCAGTTGTCCTTCTGAACTTTTCTTATCCTTTGAGAAGTTCTCCTGCTTTCTTGACTTGTGACTTGGAGTACCCTTGCCTTTGTTCCACTTTCTGAAGGATGGAGATTTGCTTGAATTACCCCTTCGAAAGTTGCGGCGAAAATTCCTTGTCAAGAGAGCGAGCTGCTTCTCAAATTCCTCCATAGAAAGGTTCTCGTCATCGTCCGAGGAGGATGTATCCGCGTCTTCTTCCTTAGTTGTTTTCAACGCATAACCTGAAGACTTAGAAGTGGATGCTTTTCCAGAAGAATTGTTAGTATTAAAAGTCATTTCATAAGTTTGTAATGAACCAACTAATTCTTCTACACGTATTTCGTCCGGGTGTTTAATAGTTTCAATGGCAGTAACCTTTGGGCGAAATCGTTCAGGAAGAGTTCTTAAGATTTTTCTTACAATCTTAAATTCTGGAATCTTCTCTCCCAGATTAGCACATGAGTTTACGATGTCTTGCAATCGTGTATAGTAGTCCGTGAAAGATTCATTTTCTGCCATCAAAATAGAGTCAAACTTGCTCGTAAGCATCTGCAGTTTCTGAATCTTCACGAGGTTAGTTCCCTCATGTGTAACCTGGAGAACATCCCAGATTTCTTTCGCAGTCTCACATGCCGAGACGCGAGAGAATTCAGTTTGAGATAAGGCATTAAAAATAGCATTAATTCCCTTGCCATTGTAAGAAGATAACTCAAACTCTTCCTTGGTCCATTTCGACCTAGGTTTTAAGGTGTGAACATCAGAGATAAGTTCAGTTGGATTAGTCCATCCTGATTCAATTGAATGCCACACCCTTTCGTCGATGGAAGATAAAAAGGCTTTCATCCGTACTTTCCAGTACGCATAATTTGTTCCATCAAAGAAAGGGGGTCGATTGATGTTTCCACCTTCAACCATTGTTCACAACCCTATTCCCGCTCTGATACCACTTGTTGGGTCGTATATAATACGGATCTAAATAGGGGAAGAAACACCTAGAGGGGGGTGAATAGGTGTAAACGTATAAACACTCCAAAAATCGTTGCGATAAAACCCAATGCGGAAAATAAAATAACACGCAAGATTTTTACGTGGAAAACTCCATCACCGGAGTAAAAAACCACGGGACCGATAACACGGCAGAAATCCACTAGAATTAAAACACGTACAAGGTGATTTACCGTACACACTTACGACTCAACCTTTTCCATACGCTCCTAGAGGATCTTCTCCGCTCGCTCCGACGCTTCTCGAATCCACGATCTGCGCCCAACGCCGAATCCACGGCGTCCAACGTCGAATCCACGACGTCCGACCGAATCCACGGTCTTCACCCAATAGCACCGTTCGAATCCACGAACGTGCCTCGCTCCGAATCCACGAGAGCGATTGAACCTTGAATCCACAAGGACACGCGAATCCACGCGCCGATTTTGGGGTAATCGTTGTTTTTGGGTGGTGATGATCCGCCGAATACTTAGATCAAAGATAGATCGGAAATACCATCTAAGTATTCATTAGTTTGATTCAACTCAGGATGTGAGTATGAAAACCTAGAATCAAACTAATCAATATAGATGAAGAAACATAGAGTATTCTCTAATGATTTCCTTTCTTCTCTATATGTGGATCTATAGCCGTAAGAGATGATATATGAAAATGACGGCTATGTGGATTCACCCTAGAAAATGAGTCATAGGGTGTATTTATAGGTTAGAAACCCTAGGAAGGAGATAAGAATCAAAAACCTGCCATTTCTGGATATTTACGGACGGCGATCCGGATCGTGATAACTGAGATCCGGATCGTCATAACGAAACAGCCAATTCCAGAAAAACGAAGGTTCGGGATCCGGATCATGTAACTACGATCCGGATCGTTCATACAGTTCACCAAACATCAACGTTCGGGATCCGGATTGCGAAGCAAGATCCGGATCGTTCAAGGTAGATGGTAAACTCAACGTTCGGGATCCGGATCAAAAGACTACGATCCGGATTGCGACGATGTATGAACGAACCACCTTCGGGATCCGGATCGAACAACCTGATCCGGATCCTGAACATGTCCCAAGTCCAGTTTTTGATTTTTATGCAATGAAACATTCTTCCAAGTGTTTCTACACTACAAGAAGTATTCGGATCACACAAATTCTTTAGTTAAACATACCTGATCCTTTTGAATTCTTCTTTCTTGAGATTGAGTTAAATGATCCAACTTTCTTCACCTTCAATCTTCAAGACTTGAGACTTTCACGAAACTACGCCAACTCAAATTCCGTAACACCATGGACCAAGTCATCTGCACAGGCAGGAAATGAGCTGACTTGGTAAGTCTATCAACAATCACCCAAACTGCGTCGGCTCCACCCTGTGATCTCGGTAGCCCAGTCACAAAATCCATGGTGATGCGGTCCCACTTCCATTCGGGAATTGGAAGACTTTGCAACTTGCCAGCAGGTACCCGATGTTCCGCCTTCACTTGCTGACAAGTTAAACACTGAGCCACAAATCTTCCAATATCCCGCTTCATTCCAGACCACCAAAAGAGTGCCTTGAGGTCCCTATACATCTTAGTACCTCCAGGGTGGACGGTATAAGGTGTATAGTGAGCCTCTCTCAGAATCTGATCCCTGATCTCCGAATCTGTAGGCACACACACTCGGTCCCTGTACCGCAGTACTCCCGAGCTATCCACTGAAAAATCCCCTAACTGCTCTGCCTGAAGCTGCGATCTGATCCTCGTCAAGTAGGGGTCCCCACTCTGTGCCTCACCAATCCTATCCAACAGAGTGGGCTGCAAGACCAAGGACAAGAGTCTAGCAGAGACCCCAGGGGACACTACCTCTATCTGTAGACGCCTCAACTGCTCCACAAGTGGTGCCTGCTGAGTAATCATCATGCTCAAGCTCTGTGCTGATCTCCTGCTCAAAGCGTCTGCAACCACATTGGCCTTGCCGGGGTGGTAAAGGATACTCAAATCATAATCCTTTAAAAGCTCCAACCACCGGCGTTGCCACAAGTTCAGCTCCTTTTGAGTAAATAGATACTTTAAGCTCTTGTGGTCTGTATAAATCTCACAGTGCTCCCCGTAGAGATAATGCCGCCATAACTTCAGGGCGAACACCACAGCGGCAAGCTCTAAATCGTGAGTAGGGTAATTCTTTTCATAATCCTTTAATTGCCGTGAAGCATAGGCAATTACCCTACCATGCTGCATCAGGACACAACCCAAGCCGCTGTGTGAGGCATCACTGTAAATCACAAACCCGTCGCCCATCACGGGTAGAGCTAGGACTGGTGCTGAGATCAATCTTCTCTTAAGCTCTTCAAAGCTCTCTTGGCACCGCTCAGACCAAATAAACTTCACCCTCTTTCTCGTCAGACTGGTCAGGGGAGTAGAGAGCTTCGCAAAGCCCTCAACAAAACGACGGTAATAACCTGCTAATCCAAGAAAGCTACGAACCTCAGTAACCGTCGTCGGTCTAGGCCAATCCCGAACTGCATCAATCTTCGTCGGGTCCACTGCCACCCCCGCGGCTGATATAACATGGCCTAGAAAAGCAACCTCCCGAAGCCAAAATGCACACTTCTTCAGCTTGGCAAACAGCTTCTTCTCTCGCAGAAGCTGTAGCACAATCCTCAAGTGCTCCTCATGCTCTACCTCACTCCGGGAGTAGACCAAAATATCATCTATGAATACAACGACAAATCGATCCAAGTACGGCTGAAACACCCGGTTCATTAAATCCATGAATGCAGCCGGGGCATTAGTTAGTCCAAAAGGCATGACTGTAAACTCATAATGCCCATACCGGGTTCTAAAAGCCGTCTTGGGAATGTCCTCGGCCCTCACCCTCAACTGGTGGTAACCTGACTGAAGATCCAACTTCGAGAACACTGTTGCGCCCTGCAACTGATCAAACAGATCATCAATTCGTGGTAGCGGGTACTTGTTCCGAATGGTCACTTTATTTAGCTCTCGATAATCCACGCACAAGCGAAGTGATCCATCCTTCTTCTTCACGAATAAAACAGGCGCTCCCCACGGAGACACACTGGGTCTCACGAAGCCCACATCCATCAAATCCTGCAACTGAGCCTTCAATTCCCTCAGTTCCGCTGGGGCCATCCTGTAAGGTGCCTTTGAGATTGGTGCGGCCCCTGGAACCACATCAATTACAAACTCCACCTCCCTCTCCGGCGGCAAAGTCGATAGCTCAGAGGGAAACACATCCGGGAACTCGCGGACGATAGGGATATCCTCGAGTCCCGGTGCCACCGTAGGCACCTCTACGACCGTCGCCAAGAAAGCGATACAACCCCTGCTCATCATCCGCCGAGCTCTCGATGACGAGATAGTCATCGCAAACAGGGTACTCTGACAGCCTCTAAATACGAACTCCTCCTGCCCTGGCTCACGAAGAGTCACTGTCCTCTCTCTGCAGTCGATAGTGGCGGAATAACGGGATAGCCAATCCATCCCCAGCACCAAGTCGAAATCATGGAGCTGCTGCAAGACAAGCAAGTCTGCCGGCAAAATCCAAGGCCCCAACTGCACCGGGCATGTCAAACAATGCTCCTCGACATGCATAACGTGATCAGGAACCCGCACCTCTAATGCATATGACAAGGACTCTACCTCTAGACCATGCAGGGATGCAAATGCTCGACTAATGACAGAATGAGATGCACCAGTATCGAATAAAGTGCGAGCCCGAATACCAAGGAGCAGAGTAATACCTGCCACCACCTGGTCTGCCGCTGAAGAATCTGCTAACTGGGCGGCATACACCCGCCCGCTCGGTGCTGGAGGTCGAGAATCTGTAGGACGAGAGGTGGACGGCCTGCCCGCTGGGGCATAAGACCGCTGGGCTGGTGGCTGCTGCTGCTGAGGGAAATATGGAGTCGACGCCGAAGAAGGTGCCGAGGAAGTAGAAAGGGGGCAGGTAGCTCGCACATGCCCCGGCTGTCCACAACGGAAGCATCGACCCCATCTCTGGTCACAAGTGATAGCGGCATGCTGACCTCCACAGAAGATACATTGGTCAGAAGATCGGGGTTGTCTCGGCTGCTGCTGCTGCCTCGAGGACTGCTGCTGAGATCTCTGCTGCCTCTGCTGCGATCTCTGCTGCTGGTGCTGCTGCTGATGCTGCTGCGGTCTCTGGGGTCCACCTGGCCCTCTCCTATCAGGTCGCCCACGGCCGTAAGACTGGGACTGCGGCGGCCGTGGCGGTCTCCATGAGCTGGCCTGTCCCCCGTCCTCCGGGGCTGGTCGCTTCCTGTCGGAACTCTGCGCGACCGCGGCCCTCCGTCTGGCCACCTCCTGATCACCTCTCTCCACCCACTGTGCGTGCTCTGCGGCTGCCTCTAGGGTCTGAAATCTCTGGGCATGCACAAGTGTGAAAATCTCTGGGCGAAGGCCTGCCTCAAATATCTCTACCTGGTGCGGACCGTCACGGGCGACGAAAGGCACACAGTTCAGCAACTCCATGAACTCCTGGAAATAGACATGAGCCGATCGATCGCCTTGCTGCAGATTCTTCAAGTCGTCCTCCAACTTTTTCTTCACACTGGTAGAGAAGTAGGTGTCCAACACCATCCGCTGGAACTCCTCCCAAGGCAACTGCCGAGTGATCCGAAACTCCAGTGGCTCTACCCGCTGCCACCAAAAGTCTGCATCTCCGTCCAAACAGTGCACCGCCATGTGCACTCGGTACTTCGGGTCGACGAAGAAGTCCCGAAAAAGCTTCTCCATCGCAGAAAGCCATCTCCCAACATCCCGGGGCTGAGCATCCCGCCCCGAGAACCTAGGTGGTCCCCGCTTAACAAACTGGGAGAGTTTGTCAGCAAAATCCTGCTCCTCCTCCGCAGTCAAAGGCCGGATAGCTTCCGGAGCCCCGCTACTCGAAGAAGGTGCCAACGGCGCAAAAGGTGCAACAAGGGGCGCAGGAGCCTCCGGAACAGCTGGGGGTGGTGCCTCCCTCCGAGCAAGCAGTTGCTCAATCCTCTGCTCCTGGCGGCGCTGACCCTCCGCCAACTGGGCCACCAAGGCCCTCAACTCAGTAAGCTCGGGGGGTGTAGGCTGCTCTGGCTCAACAGGGGGCGAAGGGACACCCCGAGTGGGAATCCGACGTCGAGGAGGCATCCTGCCACAAGGAACCAAACATCAGTAACAAAACCCCACACGACCCAATCTGGCGGAAGTCAAAGACATCCCCCTATTTCTGTAACCTTATGTTGTCTGCAGCCAACATAATGGTTCAACAGAAATAGACTATGTCGATCCCTCTTCACTCACAGGAAGAGTTAACTATCAAAATCACCGACTTCCGCAAACTGTCACGCCACTCACGCCCTAACATCCTAGGGTCTGTCCAAAAGCCTAGGGTTTCCTAAGTCCCAACTGACCCATCCCTAAGCTCTGATACCAACTTAATCTGTCACGCCCCGGGTGTAAACCAGAACCCGGGCCCGCTCACAGATCCGCCGTGCATGCGGTATTTCCCACATACACGAAGCGTTGGTAACCTGCTCAGATAAGCAATAATAATAAAAGAGCATAAAGTAATCAGAGCTAACTAAAACTACTGTAACTCAGACAGAAGCTGGAAGTAAAAAGTACAACAGTAAAATAAACTTCAGATGTCTCTCACACCGCTACTACAATATATACAGCTGGCAGAAGCCAGACCCAAAAGGAAGTAACTAAATACTGTCTGAGAAGTCCAGGTACCCAAAACTCTCCAGCTACAGTCCGCGGGTGGCACTCTATTTAGTCCGCGATACGCTTGCCCCGATCAGTTGCTGACGGCCCAGCAACTCCCACAGAGGACTCTGCAAAACAAGGGAGAGAGAGAAACAAGCAAAACAGTGGGGGTAAGTACTACTATAAACAGTAGCCTCCCCTAGTGGGTAAAGCCTCAGCTCAGGTATGCCCACCAGGAAGATCAGAGGCATAAAGGAAAGGGATAAAAAGGGGAGTGTAATATGAGCAACTCAGATGAAATGCTACCCCTAATATGCCTCTACATGCTAAACCAATCAGGATGACAAAGTATGCATCCGTGTCAGAAGCCTGTCTAGATGACCCAATCTGACCGCCAGTGGACACTGGCACCGCCTGCTCTGCCGCCTCGGGTATGCCAGCCTACGCATAACACCGAAGCAAAGGAGTCCCCCGGGACTCAAAGTCTGGCAACCGCGCACTCCGGAGTCGCACTCGTGGGGAGCGACCCACACGAGAGAAGTAAGTAACCACAAGTAACTGTCTCTAGCAGGACTGGATCGAGACTCAAAGAAGTGGGAAAAAACCCTCCACTAAAGCAAGCCCGATCCCCCAAGTACCCAATCTGATGCAATAAGACGACCCGGTCAACCACCCAAGATCCGTGGTCGCCGCAACACCCTGTCAAAAGCCCACACTGTCCCAAATCCCCAATACCTGACTACACTGTCCGATACCCGCTCGAACCCGAGCAACTATGCCTCAAGTCTACCAGGATAGAAGAAGGAGAATTAGATGCATGGTTTCTCCTAAGTCAAGTCCCAAAAACAGTGTAGCAGTAAAAGATGACATTATTAGGTGACCCGTTTAATCATGCATTGTTCCAACATTTGTCCAATTTCCCAGAATAAGCAATATAGAGTGACCTGAGCTAGAGTGACAGTCTTATAAGAGGAGTTATTAGTTTAACAGTCCACAATTACTATTTTATCTTCAGATATACCGTTCAGATTTGATAAGTGGTTAAAACAGGTGATCATTCTAGCAATAGGATCTGATTAATAAGAGTTAATTCCCTAAGCATGCAAGTCTACCCATCTTATATTTAGCATCTTCAATTTAGGGACACTCTAACATTCCTAGTGGCATACCAAAGAGAGGAGTACAACAACCACCCACCTGATCAGTCGAGCTGTCAAAAGTCCTACAACTGATAATACCAAAGATGGCGGCTACACAGAGTCCAAACGGTCCCGCGCAGTCCACACTGCTCCTGGGTACAAAAACCGAGCTGTCACAATCCATATATATCCCCAGAACTGCCAAATTTAACAAACAATAACTCCGCTGCGAAGATGAACAAAAATCACCTGCTCACAGTCTTCAGAAAAATCCAAATAAAATATCCCCGCGGTCTACGCGTCGATAGCTTCGAAACGACTACCTGCACGTCCAAATCCGAGTTTTCTACGCTGAGATATAAATCCGGCAAGAAAATAACCTCTAACCCTACTGTAGGAATTCCCCCAGATCAACATCCGGAAAGAGAGGAGATTCTCACCGTCGAAGTAATCTCCTAAAGTCCTGAGAAAAATACAGCAGATTCCTCGCGAAGAGTAGATGAATTTAGGCTCTTGAATCACCCTGATCCGATGTCTGTACGCGAAGTTATGGCCAAAACACCGTGTCGCTGTCCAAAAATCCGCAAAGAAAGAGGGGCAACAGAATACTCAAATACCTCCAAAATCCGAAATTAATTTGGGAAAACTTTGAATATCAAAATCAAAGTCCTACCTGTCGTGAGTCCAACGGCGCAAAAATCGTCGAATTCAGGTGTCGGGTAAAGCCAGGAGAGTCTGCGCTCCGAGAGGACGCAAAACGGGTCGAAGACGAACTAAGCGCGCCGCGTCGGAAAACGGCCAACCTCAGAAACCGTGCACCACCACAACTCCGGAAAGCTACTGCTGGAAAGATGACTGGCAGGGGAAAACTTCTTCTTCAGAGCCCACTGCGAAATTCCCACAGGAAATGGGTGAATGAATGGCCTCAAACCGGATAAACAAGCCTAAATAAGGCTTATCGGATTCCCGGATCCAAACCGTTAGCCCGGGCTGATCCGGCGCGGCCCGGGTCGGACCAGACGCCGTCCAACCCGCCTGGGCGCCCGCCACGTACCCCCAAACAGGGGACAGCCGTGCGGGGCCACCGCACGCGCGCCACGCGCCCCCCCGCTACAGCGGCGGGGCCCCGCGGGTGGCGACGCGTGGCGCAACGCCACGCGTCGACCGCTCCGCCGCCCCCGCTCACCGCTGAAGGGCCCAGTGGGCCGGGAGCGCGTGGACCCGCCAATGCCCCTGTGCCACGTGTCCTGCACCCGGTCTACGCGCCGCTCCGCACTTTTCCCTGGACCGAGCCGCGCGCACCCGCCAATCCGCACGCGCCACGTGGCCCGCCCCGCGGTCTATGCACCCGCGCGCCTTTCCCGTGGACCAGGCGGTGTGGGCCGACCAATCCCGAGCCGCCACCTGGCACCAGCCGGTCCACGGTCACCCCCCATGCACCCGTTTTCTCCCGAAACTTCCGGTAGCCCGTTTTTGGTCATCCGGACTCCAAATTTGGCAAATAAATAGCCGTTTTCAAGTGTTTTTCCGTGCTGAATCCAATTCTACCATCTGTTTGGCCAAAAACCTTCCCGAAATTTTGGCAAACACAGCCGAAGGCCAAAACAGTAAAAGATACCACTCAGGTCCAACAGTAGCACCACTTTGATGCACCTTGGGCCAGATACACCAACAATAGGTGTTCTCAACTGTAGATTCAGTCGGAAAACTGTACGGGGTTTACGGTCTCCACATAATTAACATAAATGATCATTGCAACAGTGAAATATTATGATGGCAAAAGCATAATAAATTTCTAAATGTGCGAAAAGATGCAATTAAAGTCAATTATGATCTATGCTCAATTAATGTCCTATGTACAAACATAGATAATGAACAAAACAAAAACAAATACAAAACCTATCCTAAGCAAAGGTTTCAAAAAGAAGTTTATTTCAAGGAAAGCATTCCAATTGCTTTTCGTAAATGAATAAAACGTTTTTGATCCAAAGGTTTTGTTAGAATGTCAGCTAATTGATCCTCAGTCGAAATATATGAAAGTTGAAGAGTATTTGATTCAACTAGCTCTCTCAGAAAATGATATCTAAGCTCAATATGTTTTGTTCTAGAGTGCAACACAGGGTTTTTAGAAATATTAATTGCACTTGTGTTGTCACAAAGAATTGTTACCGAAGATGCTGAAATGCGGAAGTCGCTCAATACGCTTTTCATCCAAATGAGTTGAGTTGAGCAACTTCCAGCTGAAATGTATTCCGCTTCGGCAGTCGAGAGTGCTATGCAATTCTGCTTTTTACTGTGCCATGCAACAAGGCAATGGCCAAGATAGAAGCATGCACCACTCGTGCTTTTCCGATCATCCACTGATCCTGCCCAATCGGCATCTGAGTATCCAACAATATCCAAACTTGTTCCCATAGGATACCAAATTCCGAAATTAATTGATCCTTTGATATACCGGATGATCCTTTTCACCGCTTTCAGGTGAACCTCCTTTGGTGCTGATTGATATCTCGCGCAAATCCCAACACCAAAAGATATATCCGGGCGACTAGCCGTGAGGTAAAGTAGACTTCCAATCATACTTCGATACAGTTTCTCGTCTACATTCTCACTATGTGATTCACTTCCAAGTCCCTTGTGGCTAGTTCCCATTGGAGTCGGAAAATCTTTACAATTTTCTAGATCAAACTTTTTGACCAACTCCATTGCATACTTGGATTGACTCAAGTGAATACCTTCATCATTTTGTTTAATTTGCAATCCAAGGAAATAAGTCAATTCGCCCATCATGGACATCTCAAATTCGCTTTCCATGGTCTCAGCGAATTTAGAAGCCTCATTATCTCTTGTTGCGCCAAATACAATGTCATCGACATAGATTTGTGCTACAATGAAATTGCTTTGATAATGCTTCACAAAGAGAGTCCTATAAGCTCCCCCTCGAGTATAGCCCTTCTCCAAAAGGTGCTTTGTTAACCTTTCGTACCATGCTCGCGGTGCTTGTTTCAGACCGTAAAGAGCCTTTTTCAAACGAAAAACATGGTTAGGTTGTTTATGATCTACAAAACCTTTCGGTTGAGCCACATAAACTTCCTCATTTAAAAACCCATTTAGAAATGCGCTCTTAACGTCCATTTGAAATAATTTGATTTTAAAATGACAAGCAATAGCAAATAGTATACGAATGGACTCGAGTCTAGCTACAGGGGCGAATGTTTCATCAAAGTCTATACCTTCTACTTGAGAGTAGCCTTGAGCAACTAATCGTGCCTTGTTCCTGATGATAGTACCATCCTCATTTTTCTTGTTCTTGAAGATCCATTTGGTACCTATCACATTGTGTTGCTTTGGGGGCTTCGTTAATTCCCAGACTTTGTTTCGCTCAAATTGATGGAGCTCTTCCTGCATTGCTTTAATCCAGTAGTCATCCTGAAGAGCTTCATCTATGTTCTTTGGTTCGATTAAAGATACGTAGCAAGCGAATCCACAAACCAACTGCCTCCGAGTTCTGACTCCTTCTTGTGGATCTCCAATAATATTCGATTCCGGATGATCCTTGGAGATTCGTAACGTTTGTTGAAACGGAGTACTCGGAGATACATGAGATGATTCCTGCACATCAGATAAACTTGAAGAACCATTAGATGCATCATTAATATTGGAAGTATTATTATGAGAAGATGCATTAGCAGGAGAATCATCATCTAGAGAGATATCGAGGGTAGATTTTCCAGATCCAAAGTGAAAAGCTTCATCTACTTTAACATTTATAGATTCTACGATCGTCTTAGATTCAATGTTAAATACTCGATATGCTCTGCTATTCGTAGAATAACCCAAAAAGATCCCTTCATCACTTCGAGAGTCGAACTTTCCAAGATTTTCACGGTCACGTAAAATGTAACATCGACTCCCGAAGACACAAAAATATTTGATGTTGGGTTTTCTACTAAACCACAGCTCATATGGTGTATTTAAAGTTCCTGGGCGCAAGTAAACTCTATTAATGACATAGACAGCGGTGTTCACGGCTTCAGCCCAAAAATGTAGCGGTAAATTCCGGCTATGAAGCATCACACGCGCCATCTCTTGAACAACCCTGTTCTTGCGCTCAACAACACCATTCTGCTGAGGTGTATAGGGTGTCGAGAATTCATGTTTAATGCCATTTGAAGTGCAAAAGTCAATGAATTTTGAATTTATGAATTCTCCACCTCTATCACTTCTAACACGAATGATCTTTTCATTCTTTTCAATCATAATACGATGGCAAATCTCATGAAAAGAGTCAAACGTATCAGCTTTCTCTTTTAAAAATGCTACCCAAGAAAACCGAGAGAAATCATCAACCAATAAAAAAATGTACCATTTACCTCCCAAAGATGGTTGACGGGTCGGCCAAAAGAAAAAGAAGAAAAGAAAGTAGTATACATAAACTACACAAGATTTAATCGAAGAACGATTAAAGACAAGGAGGGGTTTCACCTTTGCATACCCAAACCTTTTGAGTTTTGGAGTATGTTGGCAATGGTTGAGAAGTTTTCCTTGATGAAGACGTCTTGCAAGATTGGTCCTTTTCTTTTGTCATCGTCTTGTTTGAAGTACTACCAATGTCCTTTTCTTTAGGAAAATCCTTCTTTGAATTCCATGGAGTGAACTTATTGGTAGCAGTTGCAAGATGTGGTTGATTTGATCTCTGAGCTCCAATCTTGCAATTTCTTCCAATGTGCCCTGCAAAATTACAACGAAAACATACCTTTGTGCTTGACGATTCTGAAGAGGATGAAGTAGGCTTGTTGTCGTTGGTTGTCATGATTTCCGGTGTCGGAGGAGGAGATACCGACTGAGGCACAAAGACTGTCCCAACCGAACTAAAATTGTCTTCAGTTCGATTGTATCCGAGGCCGAACTTGTTTGTTTGACCAAGACCAAGAAGTTTATCCAACTTACTCCTTCCTAAAGAAAATTGCTGTAAGTCATCCTTGAGTTGGCAAATGGTCTCTGTCATTTCCAATTTTTCCCGTCGGGCCTCGCCGTAGAGCTTCAAGAAATAGTTCGCTTGGTTCACCATATCTATATAGTTCTTCTCGAGTTGCTCATTGGACTCTTGAAGGGAAACATTTTCTTTTATCAGTTTATCCCTTTCCACTTCAAGATCGGTCGAGAGAGAAGTTACCCTTTTTACTTCTTCTTCGAGATCCTGCAATCTCCCTCTCAACCCCTTGTTTTGCTTAGCCGGTTTCTTTAAATCCCGTAAAGATCTGTGATAGGCTAGAGCAAATTCTTCACCTTCCGAATCATCCAATTCGTTGTCCGTTGCATTCTTTTCAACAATGGAGTTGGACAACGACTCGGATGTACTTGCCATAAAGCACATGAAGGGTGAAGATACGGACGCGTGGAATGCGGTGGAGCTCTTTTCTTCATCACTCGAAGACGACTCATTTGACGTTGAGTTGTCATCCCAAGTGACGACTTGCATCGCCTTCTTCTTTGCCGGATACTTGTTAGGACACTCCGTTGCAATGTGGCCGTAGCCTCGACATTTGAAGCATTGTAGTTGTCCTTCTGAACTTTTCTTATCCTTTGAGAAGTTCTCTTGCTTTCTTGACTTGTAACTTGAAGTACCCTTGCCTTTGTTCGACTTTCCGAAGGATGGAGATTTGCTTGAATTACCCCTTCGAAAGTTGCGGCGAAACTTCCTTGTCAAGAGAGCGAGCTGCTTCTCAAATTCCTCCATAGAAAGGTTCTCGTCATCGTCTGAGGAGGATGTATCCGCGTCTTCTTCCTTAGTTGTTTTCAACGCATAACCTGAAGACTTAGAAGTGGATGCCTTTCCAGAAGAATTGTTAGTAGTAAATGTCATTTCATAAGTTTGTAATGAACCAACTAATTCTTCTACACGTATTTCGTCCGGGTGTTTAATAGTTTCAATGGCAGTAACCTTTGGGCGAAATCGTTCAGGAAGAGTTCTTAAGATCTTTCTTACAATCTTAAATTCTGGAATCTTCTCTCCCAGATTAGCACATGAGTTTACGATGTCTTGCAATCGCGTATAGTAGTCCGTGAAAGATTCATTTTCTGCCATTAAGATAGAGTCAAACTTGCTCGTAAGCATTTGCAGTTTCTGAATCTTCACGAGGTTAGTTCCCTCATGTGTAACCTGAAGAACATCCCAGATGTCTTTCGCAGTCTCACATGCCGAGACGCGAGAGAATTCAGTTTGAGATAAGGCATTAAAGATAGCATTAATTCCCTTGCCATTGTAAGAAGATGAATCTAACTCTTCCTTGGTCCATTTCGACCTAGGTTTTAAGGTGCGAACATCACCAATAAATTCAGTTGGATTAGACCATCCTAATTCAATTGATTGCCACACCCGTTCGTCGATGGAAATTAAAAAGGCTTTCATCCGTACTTTCCAGTACGCATAATTTGTTCCATCGAAGAACGGGGGTCGGTTGATGTTTCCACCTTCAACCATTGTTTACAACCCTATTCCCGCTCCGATACCACTTGTTGGGTTATATGTAATAAGGATCTAAATAGGGGAAAAAACACCTAGAGGGGGGTGAATAGGTGTAAACGTATAAACACTCAAAAATCGTTGCGATAAAAACCCAATGCGGAAATAAAAATAATACGCAAGATTTTTACGTGGAAAACTCCATCACCGGAGTAAAAAACCATGGGACCGATAACATGGCAGAAATCCACTAGAATTAAAACACGTACAAGGTGATTTACCGTACACACTTACGGCTCAACCTTTTCCATACGCTCCTAGAGGATCTTCTCCGCTCGCTCCGCGACGCTTCTCGAATCCACGATCTGCGCCCAACGCCGAATCCACGGCGTCCAACGTCGAATCCACGACGTCCGACCGAATCCACGGTCTTCACCCAATAGCACCCTTCGAATCCACGAACGTGCCTCGCTCCGAATCCACGAGAGCGGTTGAACCTTGAATCCACAAGGACACGCGAATCCACGCGCCGATTTTTGGGGTAAATCGTTGTTTTTGGGTGGTGATGATCCGCCGAATACTTAGATCAAAGATAGATCGGAAATACCATCTAAGTATTCATTAGTTTGATTCAACTCAAGATGTGAGTATGAAAACCTAGAATCAAACTAATCAATATAGATGAAGAAACATAGAGTATTCTCTAATGATTTCCTTTCTTCTCTATATGTGGATCTAGAGCCGTATAAGATGATATATGAAAATGACGGCTATGTGGATTAACCCTAGAAAAAGAGTCATAGGGTCTATTTATAGGTTAGAAACCCTAGGAAGGAGATAAGAATCAAAAACCTAACATTTCTGGAAATTTTACGGACGGCGATCCGGATCGGATTAGCTGTGATCCGGATCGTCGTAACGAGTCAGACAATTCCAGAAAAACGAAGGTTCGGGATCCGGATCGAAGTGCTTGATCCGGATCGTTCATACAGTTCACCAAACATCAACGTTCGGGATCCGGATTGCGAAGCCTGATCCGGATCGTTCAAGGAAGATGGTAAACTCAGTGTTCGGGATCCGGATCAAGAGAGGCTACGATCCGGATTGAACTGGTGTATGAACGAACCACCTTCGGGATCCGGATCGAACAACCTGATCCGGATCCTGAACATGTCCCAAGTCCAGTTTTTGATTTTTATGCAATGAAAGATTCTTCCAAGTGTTTCTACACTACAAGAAGTATTCGGATCACACAAAATCTTTAGTTAAACATACCTGATCCTTTTGAATTCTTCTTTCTTGAGATTGAGTTAAATGATCCAACTTTCTTCACCTTCAATCTTCAAGACTTGAGACTTTCACGAAACTACGCCAACTCAAATTCCGTAACACGGAGAAGAAAACGCCCAAGAGCACCTCCCTTCAAACTCTTCTCCTTCTCCTTGCTCAGCTCCACACAGGGCCAAGTGCCCAACCCCCTTGTGTTATGCCTCCTCTGAAGGAGGTGGAGGGGAGGGGTTTATAAAAGAGAACTGCTTTATTTTTTTTAATAAAGCAACAAGAGCTTAATTAAGGGATTAATTAAGCTCACCACCAACTCCTCTCTGCCAACACCTCCCCAACAGCACACATACAAAAAGGCAACACTCAACAAAGGCCCAATTAAACCAATTTAATGATTAAAATATTCCAATAAAGCCAACTATAACTCACTTTTTGGCTTCGGGCCTTCCGCCGCAGTTCGGAACCTCTCGAGCTCCGCTGTAATCTGAAAATACACATGCTCACAGCTTTTTCTCCTCAAAAAGCTCAACTGTGGAGTTGGTGTGCTCAATCCAAAAACCGGCTCCAAAACTGCCCGTTCCAACTCACTTTTTGCCCTCGGGTCCTTCGCGTCAGTCGGGAACCTCCCGAATTTCGCTGTAAACATAATATACACCTGCTCCAAGTGTTTCCCAATTTTTCTGTAACCCATAGCGGAGTCGGTGCTTCCCATACTAGTCTCCTATCGCGTACAAAGCCCGGAAAAATCCCGAATCAAGCTGAGGCTTCCGCGTAGATCCAAATCAACCCGAACTCATCAGTAAACAATACGGAACACGCCCAAGGCGATCTCATCCGCACCACACCATCTTACAAGGTCGGTCCGCCGCCCAAATCCCGGTATTCTACACAGAGTCAGCAGCAGATATGGTTACAAGGATAGTTTTGTTTTGGATATTGAGTTTGGATATCATCCGATATTGGAGCATCCCATTCATCCGACTTCGTGTCTTTGCTTATCATCATGGCTCGGAGGAGGGACCCCTCCCTAGTGTGTTATTAGTTTGGACCCCATGGCCACTTATGGAATTGGATATCTTTGTAATTACGGCCGGATATGGTTGAGCGATTGAGTTACCCGTGGGATTTGTTTGTTCCGATCAGAGAGTTCGACTTAGTACTTGGCATGGATTGGTTGGCTTGAGATCATGCGGTGTTTGATTGGGATAGGAGGCGGTTACATTTGCGAAAACCTGGATACCGGAGCCTTCTTCCAGGTGTGTTAAATCACGTTCTCCGCAATGTACGTCTCCACTACTCTAGCATGGAGATGGGTTCAGGATGGTTGTACAGTTGACTTGACTTCAGTGGCTTTGGTTCGTGGTCTTCACCATCACATTCGAATTTTTGGTGTTGTGAAGGAGTATTATCCGAAACTATTCCTGATGGATATGAGTTAAGTTCCGGGGACGAAACTTCTTTAAAGGAGGGAGTGATGTAATACCCACGGTTTTTCCTTCGAGTCGCTTTCAGTGTATGTGTGGTTTCACGTATTCTTCGCTTTTATTAATTTTATCGGTTTTGGTTTTCATCTTGTAGAGCTCGTTAAACGGAGAACGGCGGTGCGATCGGCTCGATAATCCGACGAACGGATCTCCGGTTATGATTTTTCAAAGTTAATGGGTGGGAAAAGGATTTTTAAATACCCATTAATAATTATTGGTGCTTTATAATTCGTGCCGATGTAGGAGGGATTTTCAAAAATTTTGGCACTCAAATCGAGGAAGAATCGGTTAACTAAAGGATAAGGGTGGTTACAAAAGATAAAATCGGTTATTATTGTTACAACCTCTCTTATAAATATTAAGAGAACCGGTGATCGGTTTCACGTTACATATTAGAGAGAAGAAAACAAGAAAGCCTAGTTGTTCCACTTTTAGAAAAGAAAGAGAATCTTGTCTTCTTCCTCGTCGTGCGCACCGAAGATCACGAACGGAACCACCATCATCATCGGAGACCGGAGGAGGAAGCACCGTTACCGTCGGAGATCGGGAGGCGGATCCGGGCATCGCATCGTCGTCCTCGTCGACAAAGAGGTGGGTTCTTGGCTTTCTTTTGCATCGGTTGATCGTCGGATTGCGATCAGTGGTTTTGATCGGGTTGCGATCGGTGTTTTGATCGCAGGTTTCGATCGGTAGTTTTGATCGGCTTTTGATCGGTGTTTGGATCGCGGGTTTCAATCGGTGGTTTTGATCGGTGTTTCGATCGCGGGTTTTGATCGGTGGTTTGATTGGGTTTTTCGGTCGGCGGTCTGGTTGTTGGAATTCGACCGTTGGGTTGTTCGAGTTTCTTGGGTTGTCCATCGCAGCGAGGGTTTTAGTGGAGCCGCCGCCGTCACCGTTGGTTTAAACGGGAGGCCGCAGCCGCCGTCGGATTTGACGGGAAGCCGCCGTCGCCGTTGTGTTAAACGGGAGACCGCAGCCGCCGTGAGGTAAAAACAGGAGGCCGCCGCTACCGTTGTGTCGAACGGGAGGCTGCCGCCGCTGTTGCCGTTGCCGCAGGGTCACCGCCGGAACCGAGGAGGGCAAAGAGGCAAGGAAAAGAGAGAAAAAAAAAAAAAAAAGGAGAGGGGCCTGGTACTGTGTGGCCGGCCCCGCCCAGCCGCGCGGTCCACTCCCTGGATGTGGACCCGGTCCACGCTCTCCCCTGCCTCGGACGTGATCCCGGCGCAAGATTTTCCCTACACCTGTCCCGCCCGCGTCCAACGCAGCTCGGCCTGGCCCAACTGTTGCTTCCCGCTTTCTACGCGCGCGGCCCAGCCCGGCTCAAGCCGCACGCGGCCCGCGCAGAGGCGTGCGTCTGGTCCACGGTCCCGCCACCTCAGTCGTGAACTCGGCTCACGCCAACCTCAGCTGCACTTGGTCAGGCCCACACGCGCCGCGCGGCCCTACTCATCTGCGCGGTCCTGTCTCAACTGTACCTGGTCCAACCGCAAGGCTGTGCAGCCGGCTCACCAGCTCGCTACCCGTGGTGTGGACCTGGTCCACGCCTGGCTTGGTGCACCTGCGCCCCAGCCCAAGGCCCAGTAGCTCCGTTTTGGCCCGTTTTTCATCATTTTCGTCATTTTGATCACTATTTCCGCCGCTTACTCTCGCATGGCCGCCCGGGGTCATATAGGCCACCGCTCCGCCATGCCACGTGCTAGATTCGCACGCTGCCGTCGCTCCGCATCTTGACAAAACCGTCGGGGTCGCGCCGTCGGGCATTTTTCTCACCGTTTCCGCCGTCGGGTTTCTTCGGTTTGACCGTCGAAATTTCGAGTTGATCAGCGGATGATGAAATTGGGTTTTGTTTGGATTTCCGTTGACAGATTTGGTTTCTTTGGGTTTGCGATGGTGAAGTTGGTCCGGTTGTTGTTACCCATCGGTTTTACCGTTGGAGATCCGGTTTGATTCGCGTTTTACGGTTTTGGTTTCCGATTGGTTTTTGTTGATGCCTTTGGTGCATTTTACTATCGTGAGGTGTTTTGGCTTACTCTTGGTTACGATTCTCGCCGACACAATAAGAGAGCCCCAGGCTCTGCCTTCGCCACCGAGAGGTCCGCCGGTTGTACCCGGACAAGGTCGCGGATACACCGGAGGGTTTGTGGGGGCTTCGTTTTCTCCGTCGGGCGAGGTGGGTAACCAAAACTAAGGTTGGGGATGTTGTTGAACGGCATGGTTCAACCTTTCTCTTCCTTTTGTTGTTGTTTTCGATATTGCTATTTTGAAATGACAGGAAGGATATTGTCACGGCTATTGTGACGGAACGTACATACGTAAAGGACATTGTCACGACTATTGTGACGGAACGTTACATACGTGAGGGACAAGGACGGTTACTTTGACTTATTGGGTTATTTCACGAGTATGAGATCGTGAGGTGAACCGTGACTTATTCCACGAGTATGGGATCGTGAGAGGTACTGTCATGTCCCAGGGTCGAAACTGCGACCCGGGCCCGCCAACAGATCCGCCGCCCATACGGAAAGCCCCGTATAAACGAAGCGTCTATCCTGCAAAAGATAATACTATAGCTATACAGATATCAGAGCTGAAAAGTAATTACTGAAATAAGAAAATACAACTCCAAATAGTACAAGTCTGAACCTCACAACATAAGTCTCTCGAAAATAAAACTCTCAACAGCAACTATCTACAAAAATCCAGCAGACTATACTATAAAGCTCCAAAAAGGGGTACAGCTATACTCCAAAGACGGGTAGGGAACTAGCTCGCGACTCCCTTACCTCGATCAGCTGGTGCAGCAATAGGAGTAGGGACAGGGGTAGATGCCTCTGGAAAATCTGTCACCAACAGAGGGTGTGAGAACTACACCGTCACGTAGTTCTCAGTAGGTACCGTCTTCAAGACCAACGGTCTGCCCACTAAGTCTACTAGAGGAATAAGATAACAGGAAAACTATAATAATGTAAAGATAAGCTAGAAAGAAATCTACAGCTATCATGCCTCTATCTACAATGCTCAAAGTGTGATACAGATGAAAATGATGCATCGACTTTAACCCAATATACTCGGTCAACCTAATCACACTGACTGCCACATAGGGTCCAGTCAAACCTGTGCCCACCTACTGCCATTACATCCACGGAGGACTGGAATTACGTAGGGCGTCCCACACGGACTGCGTCGATAAGTCGCGATAGTAAAGTAGCGGGCCCAACTCCGGAGTGGCACTCGAGGGGCGCGACCCCACCGAGGAAAGTATCCGCGCATCTCTGTCGAGCTCAATATGGCTCATGCAGGCTATAGTCCAAATCCACAATCAATCAGATCGGAAACACTAACTCAACACCAACAACATCAGTCTGAAACACTCAACGGCTTGGGACCACCGTCCCCAAACCACTCTCAGTACAGAATACCCAACTCACAGCTGACCCAGAACGGACCGACAACCCCAATCAAACAAGAACAGACTCCAGGCCCCGCCTTTCGAAGTTCTCGACCCCTTATAGTTCGGGAAAAAAAAATCAACTCCCTCGGTAAAACATCCGGAGGAAAACAACCAGGGCCCGAAAGTTCCGGGAGACTAACACCTACAACCCTATCAAACAAGAATAGGTTCTAAGCATAGCCCCCGCAACTTGCGTCCCAAAACAAGAAAACGGCCCCTAAAACCCAGATCACTCAACCCTCTCGGGTGAGAAAGTTTGTAAGAAGAAATGACAGTTATTTTCGAAAACCATTTTGATTTGAGAAACCCAATTTAATGAATTTTAGTTCTTTAAGAAAATCAGTTAAAATAAGTTTTATTTTTTCCAAACCCCGAAGGGCTAATGTCTTCACCCTATCAAACAAAAACAGGCTTCGGCAACCCTTCGAAATTCGAAAGGAAAAAATGTTTGTTTACTAAAATTATGTGTGTCCCAAAAATAGTCCAGGTTCGAGGTCCTACTATCAATAACTCAACACTATAACAAACACAGTGCTAATGACACTGGTGGAAGAATATACGACAATCCGGGGCCACCGTTTACCCAACGGCTCCCAGTGTTAACACAACACTAACCACAGCTACCAGACTCCACTCGGCCCCCCGACACGAGTGTAACATGTATCCCACACTAACCCGACTACTCGGCCCACTATCCGGCGAGGAAACACTCTAAGTCCAGAAAAAGAAATGCAAGAGGTGGAAACTAGAACATAAAAGTACCTAGCCCAAGTGAGAGTTTTCTAGCAGTCTGGTTGAAATATGCAATCATATGACAGGGTGCTAGTCAAAGTCCAATAACTCTACAAACATCAATAGTAGCACCAATTCTAGCATGCAAAATCTACAACACTAGAATTAGAAGGAAGTCCGCAGACTTGGAGGAAAATCCAACCCACCTCGGTTTGCCACCAATTGCTTGTAGACAGTTGCAATTGGGCTCCCGTAGAAACGTTCACTTTCGACAGAAAGCGCAACGGCGCTCGCCACGCGCGAACGGTACACCCCGAAAAGTCCGGCGGTAAAATTGCGCGGCAAACGACACCTCCAACAATGGTCCCTTAATGCCGGCGCGCCGACAAATGGGCGCACACACGACCGCCCGGCTCCGTGGAACACCCCGTACGAGCTCCACGACACAAACGGCGTACCCGCGGCACAAACGGTGCACTCCACGGCACCCTAAAAATCTCCCACAATTTTTTCTCACGCTCGCACAATTTTTTTGAGTGGGGCGAAGAGGAGAAAAAAGGGGGAAAAGAGGGATTTCAGCCTTAAATTGTCACGTCCCGCAGTCGAAACTGCGACCCGGGCTCGCCAACAGATCCGCCATCTGCACGGGAAACCCCACACAGACGAAACGACTAACCTGCAAGTAAGATCTATAGCTAAACAAATATCAGAGCTGAAATGCAACTAAAGCTACAGAAATGATAAACTGAACATCTGAATCCACATAAATCCAAAATACAAAGTTCTCTCACTATGAAAATAAATACAATCCCAGACTGTCCAGTACAAAAGTGAAAACTCAAAATACAGGGTACCTCTACCACTGACTCTCAGACAGACTCGGGTAAGAACTAGTCGGCCACGCCCTTACCTCGATCTGCTGTCTCCGCACGAGCTGAAGCCGGAACAGCCGCCTCAGGAAAACTTGTCACCACAGCGGGTGTGAGAACTACTGCAAAAGGTAGTTCTCAGTGGGTACCGTCACCAATATCCACAGTATGCCCACTAAGTCTACTGGAGGTAAAACAAATAGGTATGTAGATAGATAATATGAAAGCTGGAATAAAACTACAGCTAATATGCCTCAAGTATCATGCTCAAAAGAAAAACTCAACTAAGAACATGCTATGCATCCACTTGCTCACATAACCCAATCTCAGTGACTGCCACAGCGGGTCCAGTCAAGCCTGCACCCCCTAGTGTATCAACCAGGGCGTCCCATCGGACTATCTTAGTATCACGCAAAGCGACCTCTAGTGTATCAACTAGGCGCATCATCATCATTGCATCCGGAGCGTAACTCGAGGGAAGCGACCCCACCGAGCTCAAGCGTGTCTCGTATGGCATAAAAAGCGGCATCTGCAGGCTACAATCCACGATCAAACAGATCGGAAACTCGAATGCCAACATCCCACACTCATGTCTAGGTCGGAGAACACTCCACGACTCAATCTGATATGCCCACAAAAACCCCAAGACACTAGCAACACATCCTCTAAGTCAAATAAAATCCACTCGGCCCCCAGGTGCGAGGACATATGCACCTTGAACCCATGCCACCCCCCTGGCGATCTCAAAATTTAAAAACCATTCTTAAAAATGTCGATTTTCATTAAAACGGTTTTCTTGATTTTTAAAACAGTCCAGGTGCAAGTATGATGCCAACTAACCATGAAAATCTAGTGTCATGCAGTACTAGGAGTATACTAAAAATAATCTGGGGTTCCGATAAATTTTCTGTAATTTCCTAGGCAACTATCAGATTTATTAACTGTAAAAATAGACATACTGGACAAGATCAACATGCATACAGAAGCATTAGAGGGCATTCCATACAGTTTGGAAAAGTTTCCAACCCCCTTAAAATGCTTTCCGTAGGCAAAGCCGAAGTCGGGAAAACGCCGAACCCACAATCTGCCGAAACTGCCGAAACTGCACCCCGCGCGCGCACACACTGTCGAGTGTCTCGGAAAATCCCCTGAAGCTCACAGCAGCCTCCCAAGTCCCTCGGCAAGGTCCCTGCGTGCTCCGGCCCACTCCGCTGCCAGCCCACAGCACGCACGTATGCTCCCTCGTCGGCTCCGCACAGTGCAACTTCGGAAACCACAGCCCACGCAGCAAGCTGCTCCTCATGGCGAAGTGGAAAAAGAGGGAAGGAAAGCAACAAAATCCAAGCTCAAAATCCTACTCAAAATCCAAAGAAGAACCCAAAAATCCAAGGCTCGGAGAAGAACCAAACTCACCTCGTATGCTGCCTGACGCGCGCGCGCAACTCCGCTCAAACTCCTCTCCGCAGGACAAGCCTTCCACTTGATCTCTCCTCTCTTCTCTTCTCTTCTCTTCCTCTGGTTGTAATGGAGAAGAAGGGTAGTGGCTGGGCTATTTAATGAAGGTGGCGGGGTGTGGTGACGGTGCAGGGGGTAACTGGGAAGTGAAAAGACGCAAAAGCCCTCACTCAAAATAAGAAATCACAAAAATCCCGAAATCTGGAGGTTGGGGTACCGGTACTCCCTTTTCAGTACCGGTACCCACCACCAGGTTCCGGAACACAAGGCCCGGTTCCGGAACCAAACCTTCAGTTACGGAACACAATGCCCAGTTCTGGAACTCCAAGCCTCCCAGGCCGATCCGCAGGCTGAAGCTCCTAATGTCGACGCCGCCAACTCACTTTTCACCCCGGAGGCTCCCGCATCGATCCGAAACCTTTCGAACTCCACTGTAATCATAAAATACACATGTCCCAAGTGGTATCCACCCACCATGCTCAACTACGGAGTCGGTGCTCTACACCCAACCCCGGTACTCTACATAAATAGCCCGGGCTTGCACAGTAGCCCGGCCAACCGAGGGCCGCCAGCTGGCGCCCCCGCGTCAGCGTGCCCGCGGCGTGCTCCACTTCGCGCAGAGCGGGCACCAACGGGGCCCCGCCACGTGGCGGTGCCCACGTTGCCCCAGCGTCCCGCTTCAATGCGGGGCGCGCGCGTCATCGCGCCCTCGGGCGGCGCGCCCACGCCCCGTCCCGCATGCCTGCCACGCCAGCCTCGGTTGCTGCGCCCGGCCAATCCATGCTCGCCACGTGGCGGCGCACGGGTTCGCCGCACCCGGAGCACGCGCGGTGGGCCGTGGACCGGCCCACCCGCAAATTCGGCCCGTAAGCCCGAATTCGCCCGAAAATAGTCAAATTTGACTATTTTCGTGCGCTGATTCTGTTTTTGGCATCCATTTGACGCACAACGCACTAAGTACACCAAAAACAGGTGGTTTGCACCGCCAACCACACGGTCAAGTCCCACAAAAAATCCAGGACACCACAGGTACCGCGTCTTATTCCACAAGTATGGGATCGTGAAAGGTATCACAGGGTTGTACGCAACCAAGGAATCGATAAGCTCATGGCGCAAACACGTACACCAACGGGTTGGCCACCACAAGAGTGTACTTTTCCGGGAAAGTTGGTCTAAGGACCCGTGTACTCTACGAGGCGATTTCGTAGGGACCCTCCGAGGTGCTAAGGGGAGGGTAAAAAGGGCACCAAAGGATTGAGCAAGGTTGGTAATTCCTTAGGTCTACGGACTAAGGGATGGTAAGGATGGAATGGGTATTCCGGATTACGGTTTGATGTCCTGTCTACTTTCTTGTACCTATCATTGGCATATGATTATGAATATTCGTTTTGTCTTCCTATATTTTTGTCACTGATTTCCCACTATGTGACAGGTTCGGACGGGGACGAGGGGAAGGCTTTGGATGGGGAGTGATTCGGGTTGCGTCATCCCGGTGACATTTTACTCCTCCATTTTATCATTACATTTGGTTGATACTATTTGTTACGGCTTTTTGTGTTGGCATATTTCGTGAGTTGAGTCGGAGTCTTGAAGTGATCAAATTGTCAATCAGCAATCGAAGACTCAGAGAAGATTCAACAAGAGCTCAAGTTGACACTCAGTGTTTTGAGTCATGAAGATTGAAGATGAAGAATTGTGGATCAATTACATCAATCTCAAGAAGAAAGAATTCAAAAGGATCAGGTATGTTTAACTAAATAATTTTGGTGATCCGAATACTTTCTTTTAGTTTAGAAATACTTGGATAAGTTTTCATTGCATAAAAATCAAAAACTGGACAAGTTGGATGTTCAGGATCCGGATCAGACCATTCTAGTCCGGACCCCGAACATAGTTTGGTTCATGCGGAATTCCAGTCCGGACCTCCCCTGTTTCAGTCCGGACCCTGAACTATGTGTTTGCTGAAATCGCATGAACAGTCCAGATCAGAAAATTCCAGTCCGGATCCCGAACTATTTTTTCAGGAAAATTGCTGAAAAAAGACGACAGTCTGGATCAGCCAAATCCAGTCCGGACCGTCGTGCGAAAAAAATTCTGTTAAGTCAGTTTTTGATGCTTATCTCTTTCCAAATGTTTCTAACCTATAAATAGATACTTAGGGTTTCTCGAGAACGACCGATCAATTTAGAAACACTCGAGAGCAACCCTAGAGGCTAGGTTTTTATCGTTCTTCTCTTTAGCCCTTTTAGGTCAATTCGACGGTTCTTCAAAGACATATTTTTTGTCGAATTGATCTAGTCTTTGCTTAGAGATTCCATCCATGGTTCTTCAATGATAATCTAAGCAAAGGATCACCATCGAAGCCTATATTCTGTATCGGCTGAGTTTGCGTCGTGGATTCAAAGTGGATTCGGTGTGTTGAAGGCGTTTCGTGGATTCGAAACGTGTGCTCGTGGATTCGAGTGGCGTTCGTGGATTCGAACGTGTGCAGTGGACGTGCAATCGGTGGAGCGCAAGATCCGAAGAAGTTGAAGGAGGGGTTTGAGTCCGTGGAGTCGGTAATCACCTTGTTATTCTTCTATTCTTAGTGGATTGTTATTGCGTGTTGGTCCCGTGGTTTTTCTCCTGGATTGGAGTTTTCACGTATATCTCGGTGTGCTGTTTTTATTTTCCGCATTGGTTTTTATTTTGCACTGAGATTGGTTTTTGAGTATTACACCTATTCACCCCCCCTCTAGTTGTTTGATAGTACCTATTTAGATCCTTGTGGATCCTTATAAAAACCTACAAGTGGTATCAGAGCGGGTTTTAGGTTTATCTATCATGTCGGGTGAAAGTGGTAATATTTATAGACCTCCTCTTTTTGATGGGATCAATTATGCGTATTGGAAAGTGCGTATGAGAGCTTTTCTCATCGCAATTGATGAGCGGGTATGGCAAACCGTGGAATACGGTTGGGTGCATCCTATTGAGGAAGTAGAAAATTCTACTACCCCAAAACCTCGCTCTAGATGGTCCAAAGAGGAAATCGAAAGATCTTCTTACAATGGGAAAGGTATGAACGCTTTATTTAATTCTCTTTCCTCGACCGAGTTCACACGAATTTCCGCGAGTGAAACTGCAAAGGAAATTTGGGATATTCTCAAAATTACACATGAGGGTACTAATCTAGTAAAAATTCAAAAGCTCCAAATGCTCACAAGTCAATTTGACTTTATTCATATGGATGAGCATGAATTGTTTACTGATTATTACACTAGACTTCAAGATATAATCAATACATGTGCTAATTTAGGAGAAAAGATCCCGGAGTCGAAAATTGTAAGAAAGATACTTCGGACTCTTCCGGAACGGTTTAGGGCAAAGGTTGCCGCCATTGAAACCGTTAGTCATCCGGATGAGATGAGAGTAGAGGAATTAGTAGGTGCTTTACAAACTTATGAGATGAGTTTTCCTACTAATCAAGGTTCTTCCAAGTCTTCTTCTAATCTTACAGGCATTGCATTCAAATCAACAAAGGAAAAAGATGGCGAATCGAGTTCCGACGATGAAATCTCTTTTGCCGAGTTTGAAGAACAATTGGCGCGGATCACAAAGAAATTTCGTCGGAAGTTTTGGAAGAATCGAACCGATGGATCTTCATCTACGAAACCATCTAAAGGATCATCGGGTTCTAAATCCTCTAAACTCAAAGTCGTTGCAAAACCTTCTAAAGAAAAAGAAAAAGATGATTTCGAAGGGGAAATCCAATGCTATAGATGCAAAGGCTACGATCATATTTCAACGGATTGTCCTTCTAAGAAATCATATAAAAAGAAGGCTTTGCAAGCGAAAACTTGGGACGATTCTACTTCCGATGAATCGACCTCAAGTAAAGAGGAAAATGAAAATGTTGTTGCCTTTCATGCTTCTCAAATTCCCTTTTCTAATTTTTGCTTATCATCTTTAATCACTGACTCTACTCCTTTCATTTTGTATGAAACATCAACATCCAATGGAGAGTCATCAAGTGAAGGGGAGTCGGACAAAGAAGAACTCGTTGAAGCATATCAACAACTTCTTACGGAATCAAAGAAGATGGCCAAGCATATTAAGAAGTTGAGGAAGTAACGACTTAAGGTTCAGGACGAGAACCATGCTTTAAAGATCAAACTTCATGATCTTGAGGAGGAACGAGAACTTTTATTAGATAATAATAAAATCTTCCAAGAAAAGATAAATTAATCGGAAACGGTCATTAATTCCCATATTAACAAGATTGATTTTCTTGAAAAGCTATTTGAGGAAATTCATGTCACCAACCAAGCTTTGACCAAGCAAGTTCATCAACTCAGATCCGACATACAAAGGCTTTCAACCGGTTCGAAGAATCTTGATCGTGTGTCCGGACTAGGTCAAACAAGCAAAGCTGGTTTGGGATTTAAAAAGAACCAAACTGTGAAGGCTTCAAGCTCCACAACTAAATTGAGAGGAAGAACTTGTTGGGTTATGTATAATATGGATCTAAATAGGGGAAAAAACACCTAGAGGGGGGTGAATAGGTGTAAACAATAAACACTCAAAAATCTTTGCGTAATAAAACCCAATGCTGAAATGAAAAATAACACGCAGAGATTTTACGTGGAAAACTCCATCACAGGAGTAAAAAACCACGGGACCGATAACACGGTGAAATCAACTAAGATTAAACACGTAAAAAGGTGATATAACGTACTCACACATGACTCAACCTTTTTCCATATGCTCCAAGTTGATCTTCTCCTCTCGCTCCGCAACGCGCCTCGAATCCACGATTTGCGTCCAACGCCGAATCCACGGCGTCCAACGTCAAATCCACGACGTCTGACCGAATCCACGGTCTCCACCAAGTAGTACGTCTCGATCACACGAATCGTACCTCGCTCCGAATCCACGAGAGCGGTAACACCTTGAATCCACAAGGCCACGCGAATCCACGCGCCGATTTTGGGGAAAATCGTTGTTTTGTTGGTGGTGATGATCCGCCGAATACTTAGATCAAAGATAGATCGGAAATACCATCTAAGTATTCATTAATTTGATTCTACTCAAAATCTGAGTTTGAAAACCTAGAATCAAATTAATATAGATGAAGAAATATAGAATTAAATCTAGTTATTTCCTTTCTTCTCTATAGGTGGATTTTTCTCTTTTTCGACCGTATTTTGGATTACCCTAAAAGATGAATCGTAGGGTCTATTTATAGGTTAGAAACCATTGGAAGAGGATAAGAATAAAAAACCAACCTTATCTAGAAGTTTTCGGTTCGACAGTCCGGACTGGAATAAGTGTGATCCGGACTGTCGTCAATAGACAGAATTTTTCCAGAAAACCACGTTCGGGGTCCGGACTGAAGTTACCACGGTCCGGACTGTTCATGCAATTTCTGCAAACTCCACGTTCGGGGTCCGGACTGAACCAGGTGTGTTCCGGACTGGATTTGCGCATGAACTAACCTATGTTCGGGGTTCGGACTGTAGTACCCTGATCCGGATCCTGAACATATAACATGTCCAGTTTTTTATTTTTATCCAATTAGAAATCCATCCAAGTGTTTCTACACTATAAGAAGTATTCGGATCACCAAACTTATTTAGTTAAACATACCTGATCCTTTTGAATTCTTCTTTCTTGAGATTGAGGTATATGATCCAAACATCTTCATCTTCAATCTTCAAGACTTAAACATTTCACGAAATACGCCAAAACAAAATCCTTAACAATCTCCCCCTTTGGCGGTTTCGTGACAAAACAAAAATTCACTTAAGAAAATTCAAAAAAGATATTTTTGTTGCTATCACCATACAACAAAAATTTACATTTGAGATCCAAAAAGAATACATGAGATGAACTCCTAAAACAAACTCTAGACTTAGACGTTTGTACTCTCTGCAAAAAGTAGTTGTTGACAAGAGAAATCGTTAGATACCTCAAGAATTTAATATTCAAAAAACCAACCAGAGAAATGAAGTTTATACTCATCAAGACATTTGTAAAATCAGATATGTATTAAAATATCAATCAGAGATAGACATATCTTCTAAGCATTAAAATCTAAATGTCATAAGATAGGGAATGTTGAAGTTAGATCCCATGGCTGCTGTGGGGTTTCCAAGAAGGTAAAGAAACAACATCCTATCCCATCTCAGAACTTTTGTTTGCATGTTTAGCAAAATGTTGTAGCAAACTATAAAGTTCAGAAATCTGTACTCAGGTCGAAGTTCTTTAGAAAAGATTGAATTCCCTGTCGACTGAGTATCAGGAAGACATATCCCATTAACAACCACTCTCCAGGTGGTGTTGCTAAAAACATGACCCTTTAGGTAATGAGTTCCGCCAACCCGGGCCTTCATTCCTAACACCTCTCCAATTAATTGAGGTGTAATCTTAATCTTAACATTTCTAACTGTTGTTAGAAATTCTCGTGGTCCGTCCTCAAGATCAACCAACTTTGATGAATTCTGATAAAACATCCTGACTAGGTGAAGACAGTATCCAAGATTGTCCGGGAAATTGCAAATGGGTGCAAGTCCCGCTTGATCAAAAAGAGTCCCAAACAATGCAGAGCGCTCTTTTAAAGCTTTGACGTTCACATGGCGCTCGCCAATGCATTCTCTTTTCTCAAAGTCTTTAATCCTCTCAGAGCTTATGAAGTCTTGTGGAGGAGGCTTGCTTGCGAGTGGCTCTTCAATAGATATACCACGAGCACTCCCTCTTTTTCGGGCAACACTTTTTCTCTTTGTCTTAGCTGGACTTGGTTCCATTGGGGCTTTCCCCTTTTCAGCGGCGGTAGGCGGAGTCTGCGCCTTCGAGGTTGCAGCAGGGGCTTTCCCCTTTGAGGCAGTAGGTGCAATGCCTTCTACCAAAAGCTCATCCCAGTCAATGAAATCTGTCTCAGATCCTGGGTCCGAACTGTCCTTTGTTCTCTTAGCCCTCTTGGACTTGTTTGTTGCTCTTGTATACACCATGACAACCAGAAGAACTATGATCAATGAAAAAACCATTTTTGCTTGTGCCTAAGAAGTTGAAAAACCTGCGAGCAAAAACTCAAGAACACGAAAAAATTGTTTATTTTCAAAAATTTGAAAAATTGTACCCAAACAATCATTATCGTGTAGAGAGACTAGGAATCAATTTAGTTTTGCAAAAAGAATTTAAAAAATAGATCAATCCCATGATTTTCAAAAATTCTCATTATATGCCCTAAAACCGAATTTTCAGAAATCGAAGCCTAAAAATCTGTTAATTAAGAGAATACCTAGCATATAAACAAAACTAATCTACTCAGAGTTCTTATTTTAAAAGAAATTTGACCAAAAACTAATCAATAACGAAAAAGATACAAGATTTTCATGCACGTTTTGAGAAACTTGAGAAAAACTGTGAAAAACCTATGTTTTGATAATAAAAACTTACTTGAATCCGAAGAACTCGAGTTAGAAAGGCTCCAAATCGGTTGTTTTCTAGTGAGAGAAACTCTGGAGACTTGGAAACAAAAGTTTGTAGTAAGAAGAAATCAAAACCCTTTTGTTTCTTATAAAACCCTAGCGGCGGTCCGGAACGGTTTATGAATCCAGTCCGGATCGGCTACCCGCAGAGAATTCTGCGTTCGGGATCCGGATCAAGAATTCCAATCCGGATCGGCTACAACTTTTTCTTCAGAAAAATTTAGAAAAATTCCAGAAATTCCAGAAAAAGTATGTAAGCACTTTTGCATGTCAACTTTAAACAAAAGTCATCGTTCCATATCTAAAGAAATAGATTATGCTAAATCTATCAATAATATCCAAGTAATGAAACAAAAATTTATAAAAATTAAATCCTTTAAAGTTGAACAAGTTCAATGACATCTATCATGATCTAATGAGTAATGTGTTTATCAAATCATCAATTTAATAAAAAAAATGAAGTACCAAGATCGATAGATGTTTGAAATCCTAAATAAGTTAGATAATATATCTAGTCAATTTATTATAAGGAGTGGCTCTTTGAGCATCTTTCAGTAAAATCCCACCTTATACCAACCTTGGAATTCGACAGAGTCAAGTATTCCAAAAAGCATTTTATCTAATCGACAAGAAAAACCATGCTTTGTATACATGTGGTAGCTGCACACAGTACCCGGACGACCGAGGTGGTAGCTCTTTCCTCCATGTGGTGGTAGTTTTCACACTCCTCATTGGGATGTAACTCTTTCCATATCTTTTGAGCATAAAAATTTTGATAAACTCCCCCTCAATTGGCTATCAATTATCTAAGATATGAGGTATTCAACCAAAAATTGATCTCGAGTTTCATACTTAACTCAATTTTCAAATATGATAAAAACTATACCAAGAGATCACATGAGAGAGAAATTGACTTTGATCAATTAAAAATGACTTAATTGACATAAATGATCATTGCATCAAATGAATTATTGATATCCAGAGCATAATAAATTTTTAAATATATAAAAGGATGCAGTTAAAGCCAATTAAACTAATGCTCAATTAATATTCTATGTACAAACATAGATAAGGAACAAAAACACAAAATAAAACCTAACCTAAGCAATGATTTCAAAAAGTGTTATTTCAAAGAAAGCATTCCAATTGCTTTACGCAAATGAATAAACCGTTTTTGATCCAAAGGTTTTGTTAAAATGTCAGCTAATTGATCTTCAGTTGAAATATAAGAAATTTGAAGAATACTTGATTCAACTAGCTCTCTTAGAAAATGATATCTAAGTTCAATGTGTTTTGTTCTTGAGTGCAACATAGGGTTTTTAGAAATAGTGTTGTCACAAAGAATAATTACCGAAGTCGCAGAAATTCGGAAGTCGCTTAACACGCTTTTCATCCAAACCAATTGAGTTGAACAACTACCCACTGAAATATATTCCGCTTCGGCAGTCGAGAGTGCAATGCAGTTTTGCTTTTTACAATGCCATGCAACAAGGCAATGGCCAAGATAAAAACATGCACCACTCGTACTTTTCCGATCATCCACAGATCCTGCCCAATCGGCATCTGAATATCCTATTATGTCAAGAGTTGCTCCCATAGGATACCAAATTCCGAAATTCAAAGTTCCTTTAACGTACCGGATGATCCTTTTCACCGCTTTCAGGTGAACCTCCTTTGGTGCTGATTGATATCTCGCGCAAATCCCAACACTGAAGGATATATCCGGGCGACTAGCCGTGAGGTAGAGTAGACTTCCAATCATGCTGCGATAAAGCTTCTCGTCTACACTTTCACTAAGAGATTCACTTCCTAATCCCTTATTGCTAGTTCCCATTGGAGTCGGAAAATCTTTAGAGTTTTCTAAATCGAATTTCTTCACCAACTCCCTTGCATACTTGGATTGGCACAAATGGATGCCTTCTTCATTTTGTTTCACTTGCAATCCAAGAAAATATGTTAGTTCCCCCATCATAGACATCTCAAATTCGCTTTCCATGGTTTCAGCGAATTTAGAAGAATCATTGTCTCTTGTTGCACCAAATACAATGTCATCGACATAGATTTGTGCGACAATGAAGTTATCCTGATAATGCTTCACAAAGAGAGTCCGATCTGCTCCCCCTCGAGTATAGCCCTTTTCCAAAAGGTGCTTTGTCAACCTTTCGTACCACGCTCGCGGTGCTTGTTTTAGACCGTAAAGAGCCTTTTTCAAACGAAAAACATGGTTAGGTTGTTTATGGTCTACAAAATCTTTCGGTTGAGCCACATAAACTTCCTCGTTCAAAAATCCATTTAAAAACGCGCTCTTAACGTCCATTTGAAAGAGTTTGATTTTAAAATGACAAGCAATTGCGAACAAAATACGAATCGACTCGAGTCGAGCAACCGGGGCGAACGTCTCATCAAAGTCTATACCTTCTATTTGGGAATAGCCCTGAGCAACTAGGCGTGCTTTGTTCCTGATAATGGTACCATCCTCATTCTTCTTGTTCTTGAAAATCTATTTAGTACCAATCACGTTGTGTTGCTTCGGTGGCTTCGTTAGTTCCCAGACTTTGTTTCTTTCGAACTGATGGAGCTCTTCCTGCATTGCTTCAATCCAGTAGTCATCCTGAAGAGCTTCATCAATGTTCTTTGGTTCTACCATGGAGACGTAACATGCGACTCCACAAACCAACTGTCTCCGAGTCCTGACTCCTTCTTGTGGGTCTCCAATAATGTTTGATTCCCGATGATCCTTGGAGATACGTAGCGTTTGAGGTAACGGAGTACTCGGAGGTACATATGATGATTCCTGCATATCAGATAAACTTGAAGAACCATTAGATGCATCAACTTTATCGAAGGAATTATTATGAGAAAATGCATTTACAGGAGTATCATCATCTAGAGACATATCGGGGGTAGATTTATCAGATGCAAAATGAAAAGCTTCATCTACTTTAACATTAATAGATTCTACCATCGTTTTAGATTCCAGGTTAAATACCTGATATGCTCTACTGTTTGTAGAATAACCCATGAAAATCCCTTCGTCACTTCGAGAGTCGAATTTATCAAGATTTTCGCGATCGCGTAAAATGTAACAGCGACTCCAAAAGATACGAAAATATTTGATATTCGGTTTTCTACAAAACCATAGCTCATATGGTGTATTTAAAGTTCCCGGGCGCAAATACACTCGATTAATAACATAGACCGCGGTGTTGACTGCTTCAGCCCAAAAATGTAACGAGAGTTTCCGGCTATGAAGCATAACACGCGCCATCTCTTGAACAACCCTATTTTTGCGCTCGACTACACCATTCTGCTGAGGTGTATAGGGTGCTGAGAATTCATGTTTTATGCCGTTGGAAGTGCAAAAATCAATGAATTTAGAATTGATGAATTCTCCACCTCTATCACTTCGAACACGAACGATCTTTTCATTTCTCTCAATCATAATACGATGACAAACCTCATGAAAAGAATCGAAAGTATCCGCTTTCTCTTTTAAAAATGTTACCCATGAATATCTAGAGAAATCATCAACCAAAAAAAAAAAATACCATTTACCTCCCAAGGATGGTTGACGAGTCGGCCCCATTAAGTCCATATGCAATAATTGTAAGGGCCGATTGGTACCCACGTGGTTCAAGTTCTTGTGTGCAGCCCTTGATTGTTTTCCCTTTAGACAACCTCCACACACAATGTTTTCTTTAAAAGAAAGTTTAGGAACCCCCTTAACCACGTCTTTATTTGAAATCCTTGCTAGTTCTTTAAAATTTATGTGACCTAGTCTTTCATGCCAAAGAGTTTCATTATCTAAAGAAACTAGGTTACATTTTTCAGAAATTTTATTTGGAACTACATAGCAATTATTTTCAGATCTAACCCCATTCAAAAAGAATACATGGCCCTTATCAGTTACAACACATTCTGCTGAAGAAAAATTAACTGAAAAACCATTGTCACAAAGTTGACTGATACTAATGAGGTTAGTCTTAAGGCCTTCAACAAATAAAACATTGTTCAAAACTGGGCATTCTGGAATAGCAATTGTTCCCTTTCCAATAATTTTAGAAGAACGACCGTCTCCGAAAACTACAAGTCCTCCGGAGATTTTATCTAAAGTTTGAAAACTGTTTTTGTCACCGGTCATATGACGGGAACATCCACTATCCAGATACCAAGACGAATTGTCATAAGCATGCAAAGAAGTATGAATGACAAGACAAGGGAAGATTTCACCTTTGCGCACCCAAACCTTTTTGGACTGCGTCGGCAATGAATGTGAAGTTATTCTCCTTGGTGAAAGCGTCTTGATTGATTGGTTGCTTTTCTTTGATGACATCGTCTTGTTAGATAGACTACCAAGGTTCTTTTCCTTTGAAAGGTTCTCCTTCGATTTCCGGGGAATCACCTTTTTGGTAGTTGTTGCAAGAGGTGCTTGATGTGATCTTTTCGCTCCAATCTTGCAATTTCTTCGTATGTGCCCTGCAAAACCACAACGAAAACATACCTTTGAACTTATCGAACCCGAAATAGGTGAGGTAGGCTTTTTGTCGTTGAATGCATTAAATTCCGTCGTCGTCGGAGGAGATACCGACTGGGGCACAAAAACTGTCTTACTCGAACTAGGAATGTCTCCAGTTTGATTGTATCCAAGGCCGAAACGGTTTGTTTGACCAAGACCAAGCATCTTATCCAACTTACTCCTTCCAGAAGAATATCGCTTCAAATCATCCTTAAGTTGGAAAATGGTCTTCGTCATTTCCATTTTTTCTTGTCGAGCCTCGGAGTAGAACTTCAAGAAGTAACTTGCTTTATCCACCAGTTTTACGTGTTCCTTCTCGAAATGCTCATTTTTCTCTTGAAGGGAAACATTTACTTTGATCAAGTTATCCCTTTCCACTTCAAGAGCGTTTGAGAGAGAAGTTGCCCTTTTTGCTTCTTCTTCGAGATTCTGCAATCTCCCTCTCAAACCCTTGTTTTGCTTTGCCAGTTTCTTTGAATCCTTTAAAAGTTTATGGTAGGCAAAGTCTTCACCTTCGGAATTACTTGATTCGTTGTCCGTTGCATTCTTTTCAACTTGGGAGGAGTTGGACAATGAATCATATGTACTTGCCATAAAGCACACGCAAGGTGAAGTTGTGGACGCGTGGAATGTCGTTGCGTTATTTTCTTCATCACTGGAAGATGACTCATTTGACGTTGAGGTGTCATCCCAAGTGACGGCTTGCATCGCTTTTGTCACGCCCCGGGGCGATACTGCGCCCCGGCTCGCCAACAGATCCGCCGCCCATACGGGAAGCCCCGTATAGGCGTAGCGACTAACCTGCAAGAAAACATCTACACTAGCAGATATCAGAGCTGAAAGAGAAAAGCTGGAAAGAAATACATAAAATAAAACTACAACTCTTAAATATACAGACCAACCTCACCAGAATACAGGAGTCTCTCATAAAAGCAGGAAAGGAAGGTACAACTCAAAACCTCACTACAAAAGTCACTCGACATAACACACACCAAAATGGAACTGGGGTACATCTACTCACACACTGAAGACGACAGGAGGGGATATATCTCGCGACGCCCTTACCTCGGTCAGAAGGAGCTGGATCAGCAACAAGAGCTGCAGGAACTGGAGCAGAAGTCCCTGGGGAGAAAACACCACGATGGGTGTGAGAACTACATCCCACAGTAGTTCTCAGTGGGTGCCGCCAACAAGCCCGACGGTCTGCCCACTAAGTCTACCAGAGGCAAAAGTAACATATGCAGTGCTATAAGGAAAGCGGAGAAAAGTAACTCTACAGCTACTATGCCTCTATCTAGATGCTCAACAGTGGAACAGAAAGAACATAATGCCACAACTAACTCTCCTCCCTGATCACCCAATCAAAACTGACTGCCACATCGGGTCCAGTCAAACCTGCGCCAACCTACTGCCGTTACGTCCAGGAGGAGCGGACTTACGTAGGGCGTCCGTGGCTGCCAACGAAAGCACAGCCAGAGGGACCACTGCAACAACAAGTCGCTAAAGAACATCTCAAACTCACGCCGGTACACAACCCGGTCTCGCCTACTCCGGAGTGGCCCTCGAGGGGAGCGACCCGCTCGAGTCAAAGTAACCCATAAGTATCACTGTAAAGTATCACTGTAAAGCTCTAATGTGGCTCATGCAGGCTATGATCCAATCCTCGATCAATAAGATCGATCGCCAAACAAATCACTGACTCACTCACTGGCTGGAATCTACACAGCTGAAACTCACTGTCTCTCTGACAGTTTCCAAGAACCCAGATCTACCATCACTATCACTCTCCCAAAGAAATCAAATCTAAAGACTGCTATCAACTCCACTCGGTCCCCAGACACGAGTGCAAATGCATCCCACAATCACCCGACCTCTCGGCCCACAACTCGGGCGAGGAAAAGGTAAGTCCATAGTGAAATGAAGTATCGTGATGTGGAATGTCTAGAGCAATAAAAACCTAGCCCAAGTTGGAGTTTTTCTACAGACTGGCTGAACATGATACATATGACAGGGGTGCTAGGTCAAATTCCAAGATTTCATTACTTAACATAGTGCCGGAATCAAAAGATTCAACAACTGATATACAAGATACAACATACAGTTTTACACATGCTAATACTCCAATTTCTAACATGCATGATCCTACACACATAGAATTAGTACACAGTCCAGAGTTCTTGGAAGCAAGGTCACCCACCTGAAAGTGCTAACTGTCCGGAATCGTACAGCTGAGAAAGCCCACAACTGTCAAATCACAAATCCCACCAAGCCAACAACACGGTAGGAGTGCTCACAAACTCCTGGGTACAAACATACACCAAAATTACACTTTAAACCACACAAATTCCAAAATCCCAAAATCTGTGATGAACAGTCCCATTCACACGAAATTTTCACCTGAAAAACTTCCTCCAAAAATTCCAATAAAAATATGACGGCGATCCTCGCGAAGAGTAGATGTCGATAGAGTCCTGAAACGTCGAATTCCGATGTCCGGATGAGGAGATAAAAATCTGACAAGTAGGTGCTGTCCAAATCAACCAACAGTCGCAAAGGGGGTTAAAAATGTACCCAGAACCCCAAGAAAAGCTCGGATCCAGAAAAAGTGTCCAACACGAAAAATGTAGATTTACCTCTTACGAAACCGTCACCGCAGAAATCGTCCAAAAATAATGTCGGGGTAGCCCGGTAGACCTCCCAGACTAAACTGCGACGAAAATGGGCTTCCAACAGTAGATCGTCGCTCCGCACCCCGATGTAGAAGTCGCCGTCGTCGCGGCCTCCAAAAATTCTGAACCTTCGCCGGAAGATGCACAAGAGGGAGAGAAAGAAAATTGGTAAAGGGCTCAGGGGCTAAAACTCTCGGGAAAAGCTTCAAAAACGAGCCCCAAGGGGCCTATTTATAGGCCTCACCCGAAATCAGCCCAAAAGACAAGTCAAAGGGGCTTTCGGGCCCACTTTCGGGCGCCCGGAACATTCGGGCGCCTACAGTGTTGGGCCCGGCCCAACACTGTGCGCGCCCGGATTGATCCGGTGCCGCCACGTGTCCCCCCGAACAGGGGACAGCGGTGCGGGGCCACCCGATGGCCGCCACGTGTCCGGCCCCGCGCTCCCCGCGCCCGGCGCACATGCGCCCACCAATCATGGCGCGCCATGTGTAGCGAGGTCCACGGCGGCGACCACGGGCCGCGGTTCACGGCGGCCCACCCGGGTCGCTGCGCCCGCCAACCAGCGGGCGACACGTGGCCCGGCGGGTCCATCGTGCGCCGCGCCCGGCGCGGTCCACGCGCTGTCGCGCGTGCGTTGACCCGCCAACCGGCGTCTGCCACGTGGCACTGTGCCGCGTCGCATACGCCAGGTGCGTATGGACCGACCAACCAGAAGAAGCCACGTGGCCCGCCCCGGTCCACTGCACCAACCGCGCGCCCCCGTGGACCAAGCCGCGTGAGCCCGCCAATGGGCAGCCGCCACGTGTCCAGGCGCCGGTCCATGCACCAGCGCCCAAGCTCTGTGGACCGAGCGGTATGCGCCGGCCCAATCAGAAGCTGCCACGTGGCAGGGGCTGGTCCACGGCTGTTCCCATGCACCAAAATGCGCGAAAAACTTCCGGGAGTCCGTTTTTGGGCATCCGGACTCAGAATTTAACAAGCAAATAGCCGTTTTCAAGCGTTTTTCCGTGCTGAATCCATTTCCGACCTCTGTTTGGCCTAATTCTTTTCCGAAATTTCGGCAAACCCAGCCGAAAGCCAACACAGCAAATAATATCACACTGGGTCCATCAGTGGCATCCTATTGATGCACCATGGGCCAGATACACCAATGATAGGTGTTCTAACAGTGGATTCATCGGAAGAACGTTGCATGGGAATCAGGGCCACTACAGCTTTCTTCTTCGACGAATTCTTATTGGGACACTCCGTTGAGATATGGCTGTATCCTCGGCACTTGAAGCATTGGATTTGTCCCTCCGAGCTTTTCTTATCCTTTGAAAAACTCTCTTTCTTTCTTGACTTGTAGCTTGAAGAACCTTTGCCTTTATTAGACTTTACGAAGGATGGAGTTTTACTTGAGTTACCCCTTCGAAAGTTTTGGCGAAATTTTATTGTCAAGAGAGCAAGCTGCTTCTCGAAATCCTCCATAGATAGGTTCTCGTCGTCGTCTGAGGAGGATGAATCCGCATCTTCTTCTTTTGTTGTTTTCAACGCAAAACCTAAAGACTTAGAAGAGGATGCCTTTCCAGAAGAATAGTTAGAATCTCTTTTCTTTTAAAGAATCAAATCAATGAATATTTAGATTATGGTGACCCCGATCCCCGTGCAGCTTTCCCCATGACCCATGCAGTGGAACACCTATTAGTGGTGTGTCGGACCTGCAACGCGTCAAATGGACGTGTTGGACGGACTTAGTGAGGTTTCTGGATCAAGCCTGTCATTCGGCTACTTTCGCCAAATTTTAGAAAGGGTTTCAGGCTAATCTAAGACTGGATTTGGATTCAGCGCGGAAAAACGTCAAAAATCGGCTATTTGCTTGTATTTTTTGGAGTCGGATGCCCAAAAACGGACCTCCGGAAGTTTTCTGCGTGTTTTGGTGCATGGGGAGAGCTGTAGACAGAGGGGAGGACACGTGGCAGCCCGGGATTGGCCGGCTCACGCGCACGCGGTCCATGGGAGCACGCGCGGGGAGCCGTGGACCAGGGCGGAGCCACGTGGCGGCTCGGGATTGGCCGGCTCACGCAGCTCGGTCCACGCGGCGCAGCAAGTGCGCGGTCGATGGGCCTGGCACGTGCGCTGGGTGCAGCGAGCGCCGGCAGTGGACACGTGTCGCTGTGTGGTTGGCTGGGCAGGTGCGGGGCAGGCGCGGGGGGGCGCCACGTGGCGCCCCGCCTTTGGCTGCCGCTGCCCCGCCTCGTCCTGTGGTCGGGCCACGCGGCAGCGCCCGGTTAGCCGGGCGCTGCTGTCCCGTGTTTGGGACACGCGTCGCGCCCGGGACAATCGAGGCGCTGCGCGGATTTGCTGTGGGTGCCGCATGTTCGGCGCGCGAAAATTTCGGGCGTGCGAAAATTTCGGGCGCCCGAAATCGTACCCCAAAGAGGTATTCACCCCCCCTTGAGCTCTTATAAATTGTACTTCTCTCTCTCTCCTTTCATTTTTCTTGGGGATTTTCGAGCTGAGCCTTTTTGCGGTGACTTTTTTCACCTGTACTTCATCTCTCACTGAGATTTAGTGATTTTTGGAGATCTCGACATCGGCGATTTCTGCGTTTCGGCATACTGCGACGTTCTTTCTTCGTAGGCCTTTTTCGTCGCATTTTGGTCCACGAGGTCCCCAGAGCTACCCCAAAAGAATTTTTGGACGATTTTTGCGGCATCGGTTTCATGAGAGGTAGGACTTCGATTTCCGTGTTGATCACCTTGCTTCATTTTGAGTTGTTGGCATGGTTTATGAGGCATCTTTGAACCCCTTGTTGTTGGGGATTTTCTTGGACAGCAGAGCATTGTCGGATTTTTATCTCTGCGCTCGAGTATTGGATTTCGGCCTGTGAGGAATCGATCGACATCTACTCTTCGCGATGATCGCCTTCGTATTTTTATTAGAATTTTTGGAGATTATCTCGCAGGTGGGAATTAAGCTTCTTTGGGATAGATTTTTCAGCAATGTATGTGTTATGGGAATTTTGACTTATTGCAATGTTTGGACCATATATTTGTACCCATGAGGAGTTTTCTGGTGTTTTTGGACTTGTTGGAATCGTGGGAATCCGAGGATTGTCCCCGTTCAGTTTCAGCCTTTTTGGATCTTGGTTTGACGCGCGCTTCAGGTGGGTTGCTTCGTCTCCAAAACCGGTAGACGGTTCTCTAACTCTATATTGTTAGTGAGCATGCATTATGTGAGAAGTATTAGAAAGCATGTTGTATCAGATAGGATTTTCTAGTGTGGTGATTCTGATCATGTTGATTATTGCTTCCTATCTGTGTTGATTAAATGTTAGTATTGGACTTGACCTAGCACCCTGTCATATGTTTGCATGTGTAAACCAGACTAGTAGAAAACCCTCACTTGGGCTAGGTTTATTTATGCTTTAGACATCCACACTTTTCTTCCTATCCCTGGACATAGTGTTTTCCTCGCCCGGGTAGTGGGCCGAGTGGTTGGGATTTCTCTTAGTGTGGGATGCATGTTACACTCGTGCTTGGGGGCAGAGTGGAGTTTGGTAAATGTAGCTGGTCTTATATCTGTGGCGGGAGCCATTGGGTAAACGGTGGTCCCGGGTTGTCGTATTTCTCTGTTTTATTTGTCGTCACTATGTTAGTGACAGGGGTATACTAGTGATAGCAGGACCTAGAACCCAGACTGTTTTTGGACACACATAATTTCTATAAACTAATGTTTTTCCTTCCAAACTTCGAGTGGTCGCCGGAGCCTGTTCTTGTTTGATTTGGGTAAAGGCAATAGCCCTTCGGGGTTTGGAAAATAAAACTTATTTGAACTGATTTTATTAAAGAACTAAAATATATTAAATTGGGTTTCTCAGATTAAAATAGTTTTCAGTAATAACTGACATCTTTTATTACAAACTTCCTCACCCGAGAGAGTTTGGGTGACCTGGGTTCTAGGGGTTGTTCCCTTATTTCGGGACGAAAGCTATGGGGGCTGTACCTGGAACCTGTTCTTGTTTGATAGGGTTGTAGGTGTTGGTCTCCCGGAACTTTTGGACCCTGGTTGGTTTCTTCCGCATGTTTTACCAAGGGAGTTGTTTTCCCGAACTGTAAGGGGCCGAGAACTTCGAAAGGTTGAGTCTGGAGTCTGTTCTTGTTTGATTGGGATTCTAGACACCGACCTTTCGGGATTCTCGGACCCTTATTGTGTCGGTTGGTTCTTTCTCGTCTGTGAGTTGGATGTCCTATTTTGGGAGCCGTTGGGTTGACGACGGTCCCGGCTATTGAGTACCTCCAGCCAGTGGGTTAGTATTGTGAGTTGGACATTGTCGATCTGATTAATTGTGGATTTGGATTATAGCCTGCATGAGCCATATTGAACTCGATAGAGATGTTCGGATACTTTCCTCGGTAGGGTCGCGCCCCTCGAGTGCCGCTCCGGAGCTGGGCCTGTTACTTTGCTATCGCGACTTGTCGACGCAGTCCCTCTGGCTGGGCCAGTTTTGGCAGTCACGAACGCCCTACGTAAGTCCCGTCCTCCTGTGGATGTGTGGCAGTGGCAGTAGGTGGGCGCAGATTTGACTGGACCCCATGTGGCAGTCACTGTGATTGGGTTGATTGAGTTTTTGGGTTAGAGTCGATGCATCATTTTCATCTGTATCACCCTTTGAGCATTGTAGATAGAGGCATGATAGCTGTAGACTCTTTCCAGCTTATATTTCCATTATTACAGTTTTCCTGTTATCTTATGCCTCTAGTAGACTTAGTGGGCAGACCGTCGGGCTTGGTGGCGGTACCCACTGAGAACTACTGTGGGATGTAGTTCTCACACCCGCCGTGGTGACTTTTCCCAGGGACCCCTTTTCCAGTTCCTGCTGCTCCAATTGCTGATCCTTCTGTTGCTGATCGAGGTGAGAGAGTCGCGAGCTAGTTCCCTACCCGTCCTTGGAGTTTAGCTGTACCCCTTTTGGAGCTTAGTAGTACAGTCTGCTGGATTATTGTTGTTAGTTACTTTTGGCGGTTTTATTTTTGAGAGACTTTTGTAGGGAGGTTCAGACTTGTACTTTTGGAGTTGTATTATTTTATTTCAGTAGTTTATTTTTTTTCAGCTCTGATTTCTGTATAGTTGTAGTATCCTTCTTTTTGCAGGTTAGGCGCTTCGTCTATATGGGGCTTCCTGTCACGCCCCGGGGTTTATAAAAGCGGAAAAATAGCGCAAAAAATTTCTTTTAGAATGGACTACCTGCCGGGCACGTGCACAGACCCGCCACATACGCGAGCGTCCTCGATTCCAACATTCGAGCCACCCTTGCGTATGCACGGCGTAAGAACCACCACAACACTTTAACCACACCAGTCGCATAAAAGACTAAAAGAGAACATCATACAATCACATTGACCAACCGTTAAAGTAAACTTGAAATGATAAAACCACGGGTTTGTAAAATAGTGCCCACACGACACTTAGTTTTCAAAACAATTTCGCAATCTCTTTTCTGACGGCGATAAGAGTTTGAAAGGATAAATCCACGGGTTTGTAAAACAGTGCCCACACGACACTTAATTTTCAAAACAATTCCGGAATCCTCTTTCATTTTAAAAACGGCCGTACGTACAACGTAACTGAAGCATAAAGAAAAACGGTTGATCACCGAGTCACAAGTCCATTCCAACATCCACAATGAAGGAAATCACATGCTCACATCTAACTAACCGAAATAATCATGTGCAAAAAGGAAAAAAAAGGGTCACCAGTCACAGAAGAGCTAAATCCCTCTAGTCGTAGCCTCACCGTCGTCCCAGATCCCAACCCTGACTGAACCTGTCACACAGTGGGAAGTCAGTGACACAAAGAGTAAAGGTAAAGTGTAGAAACAGGTATGATAACAAGAAGTACAAATATTCGATCAAACCGTAAACTCTAGAGCATCCACAACTCCCCATCATGCAATCAATCATACTCCCCTGTAAAAACCGTGCCGAACACCTGCCTAATCGGTCCGTGGACCTCAGGCACAAGAACAACCGCCCCGCTCTCACCTTGGTGCATTTAACCCCCCACTGCACGAGTGCAGCACCGCAAATAGCCGCAAGGGGCCCCCACTAACGTCACCTCGTGGGGTTCACGGGTCCGCAGACCACTCCTCCGGAAAAGTACACCGATGCGGTGGCCAAACCGCTGGTGTGCGTGCAAGCGCCATGAGCATAATAAAGGAAACACTAACATTTGTCATAAGATCTCGCGACCGACAGTCGCTCCAAATAGATAAGAACCAATGCATAATAGGGGTTAGTCAACAACTCACAATGTGGATTAAAACGCAATACCATACACCTAACTCATGTGATTGTAACCAAGCGTGCACGAAGAAGTAAAGGTTACCCACCTCCGGGAACGTCGATTGCAGCCCCTGAAACTGTTCCTCGCTTCCGCTTGACCCCCGGACCTAAAAAGTCCCCAAAAGGACACATCAGAAACACCACCAAGCCCCGCGAAAAAGGTAGACTCAACCTCTGTCCAGAAAGGACCGAAAACACTACAACACAAAAAGACGCGGCACAGACAACAACGCGGCGCGGCCAGCGCGACGCATGCGACAGTCCCGTGCGGGCACCTCCCCCGCGCGGGCGCAAGCGGCGCGGCACAGCCCTGCGCGGGCACCTTCCCCGCTCGGGCGCAAACAGCGCAGCACAGCCCTGTGCGGGCACCTTCCCCGCTCGGGCGCAAGCAGCGCGGCACAGCCCTGCGCGACACTTCCCCGCTCGGGCGCAAGCAGCATGGCACAACCCTGCGCGGCACTTCCCCGCTCGGGCGCAAGCAGCGCGGCACAGCCCTGCGCGTGGCGCGCCCAGCAAACCCCACGCGCGGCGCACTCTGTAAGTCCCGCGCGGCACACCCTGCAGGTCCCGCGCACGGCACGGTCCGCAGCCCCTGCGCGAGGCGCACCTTGCAAGTCTCGCGTGCGGCGGCCAGCAGCCCCGTCCGCACGGCAGTAGCACGGCGGCGGCGTGGCAGTAGCAAGGCGGCGGCGCGGCAGCGGCTAGGGCTTCCTAGCGACGCAAAGCGACAAGATGCGAACACCAAAAACCCCAATCGTCCGAAAAACACAAAAATGAAACAACGAAGACGAAAAGTAAACCGCTAACCTTGCTCTAACGGAGAAGACGACCTAAAGACGTCCCTCGCGGGTAATGCGAAGTCCGGATCCGCTCCCCGTCGACGGTGACATCTCGTTCCCCACCTCCGGCACGTTGATCGGAGAAGATGGATGCCCGAACTCTTCTCTTTCGCCTCCCTCCCGAACTAGGGTTTTTTCCGTTTCTTTAAAATTATTAATTAACTAAAACGAAGTAATACAATCCACTTGTACGTAAGGAAAAACCCATATTCGGTATAAAGGGAAAGATTTCGATCTCCTCGAAAAGCGTGCCGATCATCGAAACGTTCCGTAACATCCGGCACGGATCCCGATGCACACTATGGACGCCAAAACCCAAAAAACCCCCATTCCGGGCAATCCGTAAGTCGGATTTTCGATCCGATCGCTCTGTCGTTCTCCATTTTCCGAGCTCTACCACTGAAAAATACCCGCAAGTGCAAAAGTTCCACCCACGAAAACTCGGTAAATAACCCCAAACAACTAATTATTCAAAGGGAAAAACAAAAAGAACACAGGAAGGGTCTGAATACTACACTTCCCGTGTGGGCGGCGGATCTGTTGGCGGGCCCGGGTCGCAGTTTCGACCCCGGGGCGTGACATAGATGGTGTTTCCTAGTCTATCTATATTGATCTAAGTATTCAAATATCATCACCACCAATAAACAAACTACCATTTTCGAAAGGAAGAATCGGCGCGTGGATTCGCGTGGCCTTGTGGATTCAAGGTGAACGACTTCGTGGATTCGAAGTTAGGCGTGTTCGTGGATTCGACATGCTTCATTGGTGACCGTGGATTCGGTTGAAGACTTTGTGGATTCGAAGTTAGGCGTGTTCGTGGATTCGGCATGCTTCATTGGTAACCGTGGATTTGGTTGAAGACTTCGTGGATTCGAAGTTAGGCTTCGTGGATTCGAAGTCGTGACGCCTTCGTGGATTCAAGGTGCATTGTGGAGCGAGTGGAGAAGATCTACTTGGAACGTACGGTAAAGGTTGAGTCGTGTGTGTGTGTTATATCACCTTATACGTGTTTAATCTTTGTGGATTTGACCGTGTGATCGGTCTCGTGATTTTTTACTCCTGTGATGGAGTTTTTCACGTAAAATCTTGCGTACATTTTTATTTTTCCGCATTGGGTTATTTTGATGCAAAGATTTCTGAGTTTTATTATTTACACCTATTCACGCCCCCCCCCCCTCTAGGTGGGTTTTCCCCTATTTAGATCCTTGGGCCACATAACCCACACCAGTCTCCACGGGAAACTCTTCCAATGGGTGGATGATAAAGTAGAGGAGATCGCGGCCGAAGGAAGGCCGCACCTCGCGGATGTGAGCATGGAATCAATCAACCATGTTAGTTGGGTCGATGAAGATTCGGATTAGATCTCATTCGTCCGGGTGACCGAGGAGGGAGTGCAGGTTAAACTCCTCGGAGACGCGAGTCATTTGGCGATAGGCGATGAGCCACCACAGTAGATCAAGGGGCACATCCATGACCAATAGCCAAGGCCCCAACGGAGCCTCAAGGGCAGGAGCCGACCTAAGTTGTGGTGGCCCTGATTCCCATGCAACGTTCTTCCGATGAATCCACTGTTAGAGCACCTAGTGTTGGTGTATTTGGCCCATGGTGCATCAATGGGATGCCACAGATGGACCCTTTAAGATATTTTTAGCTGTGTTGGCCTTCGGCTGGGTTTGCCGAAATTTCGGAAAAGAATTAGGCCCAACAGAGGTCGGAAATGGATTCACGGAAAAATGCTTGAAAACGGCTATTTGCTTGTTTGATTCTGAGTCCGGATGCCCGAAAACGGACTCCCGGAAGTTTTCTGTGATTTTTGGTGCATGGGAAGGGTCGTAGACCGCCGGCATGCCACGTGGCGGCCTATCATTGGCCGGTTTACGGCGCGCGGTCCACAGAGCAGCGCGGCGGGGTGCACAGACCCGGTGCAGGGACACGTGGCACCGCCTGATTGGCGGGCGCAAGGCGCGCGGTCTACCGGGTGAGCGCGGCGGTGCATGGACCAAGGCGGGGACACGTGGCAGCCTCCGGTTGGTCGGTGCACGCGGCGCGGTCCACGGAATTTCCAAAGTGGAATGCGTGGACCGGGTGTAGGGGAAACGTGTCACCCTCTGATTTGCGGGCGCACCGAGCGCGGTGCACGGGGCCGGGGCTGGCGCCTCGGGGCGTGTGCGCACGTCGGGGCCATGCCGCGCGCCCGGCGCGGCCGCCGACCGGCTGGCGGGTCAACCGGGAGGCCACGTGTCGCCGCCTGATTGGCGGGCGCCAACCGCCTTCCTGCGCGGGGGAGGGCCACGTGGCAGCCTGGGAGTGGCCCGCACAGCTGTTTGCTGTTCGGCGGGCCACGTGGCGGCACCAGGTGAATTCGGGCGTGAACAGTGTTGGGCCGGCCCAACACTGTAGCCGCCCGAATGTTCCGGGTGCCCGAAAGTTGGGCCCAAAAGCCCAATGACTTGTTTTTTTTGGCTTTTCCGGGTGAGGCCTATAAATAGGCCTCATGGGGCCTCGTTTTGGAGCTTTTCCCGAGAGCATTTCGCTTGGAGCCCTTCACCAATTTTCCTTCTCTTCCTCTTGCGCAACTTTTGACGGAGGCCCAGGATTTTTGGAGGCCGCGACGACGGCGACTTCTGCATCGGGGTGCGGAGCGACGATTTACTGTTGGAGGCCCATTTTCGTCGCAGTTTAGTCTGGGAGGTCTACCGAGCTACCCCGACGTTATTTTGGACGATTTCTGCGGTGACGGTTTCGTAAGAGGTAAATCTACAATTTCCGTTTTGGACACTTTTTCTGGAACTGAGCTTTTCTAGGGGTTCTGGGTACATTTTTAACCCCCTTTGCGACTGTTGGTTGAATTGGACAGCACCTACTTGTCGGATTTTTATCTCCTCATCCGGACATCGGAATTCGACGTTTCAGGACTCTATCGACATCTACTCTTCGCGAGGATCGCCGTCATATTTTTATTGGATTTTTTGGAGGAGGTTTTTCAGGTGAAAATTTTGTGTTATTGGGACTGTTCACCACAGATTTTGGGAACTTGGATTTGTGTGGATTAAAGTGTAATTTTGGTGTATGTTTTGTACCCAGGAGGTTGTGAGCACTTCTACCGTGTTGTTGGCTTGGTGGGTTTTGTGATTTGGCTGTTTTGGGCTTTCTCAGCTGTACGATTCCGGACAGTTAGCACTTTCAGGTGGGTGACCTTGCTTCCAAGAACTCTGAACTGTGTACTAATTCTATGTATGTAGGATCATGCATGTTAGAAATTGGAGTAAATAGCATGTGTAAAACTGTATGTTAGTATCTTGTATATCTGTTGTTGAATCTTTTGATTCCTACTTTATGTTAAGTAGTGAAATCTTGGAACTTGACCTAGCACCCCTGTCATATGCATCATGTTCAGCCAGTCTGTAGAAAACTCTAACTTGGGCTAGGTTTTTATTGCTCTAGACATTCCACACCACTATACTTCATTTCACTCTGGACTTAGCGTTTCCTCGCCCGGGATGTGGGCCGAGAGGTCAGGTGGTCGTGGGATGCATTTGCACTAGTGTCTGGAGACCGAGTGGAGTTGATAGCAGTCTGTAGATCTGGGTTCTTGGGAGTTGTCAGTGTGACTGTGAGTCTCAGCTGTGTAGATTCCAGCCAGTGAGTGAGACAGTGTTTTTGGTTGGTTAGCCGATCTGGTTGATCGAGGATTTGGATCATAGCCTGCATGAGCCACATTGAGCTTACAGAGATACTTTACTGAGATACTTGATATGTGTTACTTTGACTCGAGCGGGTCGCTCCCCTCGAGTGCCACTCCGGAGTAGGCGAGACCGGGTTGTTGTACCGGCGTGAGATCGAGCTTTTCTATCGCGACTGGTTGTTGCATTTGTCCCTCTGGCTGTGCTTGTGTTGGCAGCCATGGACGTCCTACGTAAGTCCGCTCCTTCGGGACGTAACGGCAGTAGGTTGGCGCAGGTTTGACTGGACCCGATGAGGCAGTCAGTTTAGATTGGGTGATCAGGGATGAGAGTTAGTTGTGGCATCATGTTCTTTCTGTTCCACTCTTTGAGCATCTAGTTAGAGGCATAGTAGCTGTAGAGTTACTTTTCCCAGCTTTCCTTACAGCACTGCATATGTTACTTTATGCCTCTGGTAGACTTGGTGGGCAGACCGTCGTGCTTGTTGGTGGCACCCACTGAGAACTACTGTGGGATGTAGTTCTCACACCCGTCGTGGTGTCTTCTCCCCAGGGACTTCTGCTCCGGTTCCTGCTGCTCCAGTTGCTGACCCAGCTCCTTTAGACCGAGGTAAGGGAGTCGCGAGATAGTTCCCTTCCTGTCGTCATCAGTGTGAGAGTAGATGTACCCCTGTACTATTTTGGAGTGTGTCATGTCGAGTGACTTTTGTGGTGAGGTATCGAGTTATACCTTTCTTTTCTGCTTTTCTGAGAGACTCTTGTATTCAGGTGAGGTTGGTCTGTATATTTGTGAGTTGTAGTTATACTTTATGTCTTTTATTTCAGCTTTTACTATTTCAGCTCTGATATCTGCTAGTGTAGATGTGTCTTTGCAGGTTAGTCGCTACGCCTATACGGGGCTTCCCGTATGGGCGGCAGATCTGTTGGCGAGCCAGGGCGCAGTATCGACCCCGGGGCGTGACATAAGTGGCCGGCGAAGAACCTGCTTCAGCTACTTCACCACTAGCTGAAGATTCGATCAAGAGAGCCGAAGAAGAAATGAAGAGGTTGTGTGACAACCGAGTGCGAAAGAATGATCATGGGCATCGTTATGCATGCCAGATTTTTGACTCAACTTTGACAATCACCCGAACGGCACATCAGGCGATTATTGAGGGGACATTGTTGAGACCAAAATGTTCCACCACCTAAGGAAGTGACACGTGGCGTATACCATCGGCTAAGGGCATCAGCCGATAAGAGAATGAGTCAACAAAGAGGGACCCGCGTCTTGACCAAGACCGACCAATCACGTGAGAGTGTGGCACGTGGCCCACGCCATCGGCTAAAGGCATCAGCCGATAGGAGAAGCGACCAACAAGAGGTTATCATCTCATCCAGGACCGACCTCGCCCGAAGGCAAATATCAAACCGCCTCAGTCGAACGACGAAGAAGGCGAAGTCCGGGTCAACTCTCGGCTGCTTGAGCCGCAGAAGGAAAGACCCTAGAAGGAAAGAGTACAAGATTTTGGCTCAAATCTCGTAACAGACTCCGAAACGGCAAGCGGCGCCCAGCATTGGAAAGTGCTGAAAATCACGCTTCGGCGCGTCGATTAGGGGATGAACCTGGACGAAAAACGGCTACTATCCTATTAAGGAGAATCGACTCAAAAGGAAGTAGTTGAGGAATTTATGATGATTCCCCTTAGATCACATCAATTACTAAAATCGGCGGTTATACAGTTGGTTCGTAAATGTATAAATAATCGAATCATCGAAGAAAAAGGGGTCCTGCAACCTCGTAAGCCAGTGACCACTCCTGCTTTTTCATATCTTTACTGCTTTCCTAGATAGATTTTCATACCTGCATTTACCACACTTTTTAGGAGTAGCTTTAATTGTAATTGGTTACCAGTTCCCCTTGTAACCCTTCTACATGCAATATAATTCCTAATCGCCTCCTTAGTCGTGTCAAATTCAATCTCTGTCTCTACATCCCGATTTGGCTATTCTAGGCCGAACTCTCTCTGTCTCTCCACCTCCATAACCCGATTCGGCAAATCTAAGCCGGACGGTCACGAGAGTTTGACTGAGAATAACCTGGCCAAGCGGATCCCTCCTCAGTCTGATCGCTTGATCCATTGGCATGTGGCGCATCACATTCCAGAAGGTCAACCCAACGGGGCCGATCGACGACCGAACCCGGTCAACGGTCAGCGCGATGTTTTCGCCCCCAACAACTACTTTTACGGATTTGAGGAAAATAGTGTGTTTTCATTTTCTGCCAAAAATTGGCAGAAAACGAAAACTTAAGCTCTGGAAAACTTTCTTCATTTATTTTTTCCCACCGAACCAAATAAATATAATTTTTTTCCTTTCAACAAAACAAATGTTGATGGAAAACTACTTTTTTTTCCTACAATCCAAACACTACAAAATGTAAAATATTTTTTCATCAAAAATTATTTTTCACGATTTTATGTGCAACCAAACACCCCCTTAACGAAAGCCTCTAGACCTCGAACGAAAAGTTCAGAGGCCACGTGCACACTGCCTGAGGTAGCCCACGTGGCTACAATTGCAACTAAACCCATAGGCTTCCAAGGAATTATATAAAAATATGATATTTAGGGTGTTTTGGCTTGTTACCTTAATCCGAAAGACTTTCGGATTGATTCAAAGGTGTCAGCAGGGGCCACGATTTATTGAAACTCATGCTCGTTGTCCGAGGGTTACCCAGAGTTCGAGAAAGGCTTGATGACAACCTACAAGAAGCCAAAGATCACACAATGCAAGTTTGCCACTTGTTATACATTACAGAGGGAACTAAGATGATCATCATGCTCATGAGGTCAAGTGGAGTCGAGCGATCACCTTGTTGAGGTTACTGGGCCACCGGAAAGCTTGCCGGAGCAAGGTGGCTCAAGGTCTTCAAGCTAGGGCTCGGGTTGGCCGAAGTTGCAAGAACTCGGGCTCAGGATGGGAAGGAAGGCCAACAGCAATAGCAAGAGGTTTAGGGAAGTCGCAGGGACTCCATCGAGTCTAGCACCAATAGCCCTGGGCGACGGATGGCTGGAATCTTTCTTTGCGGCTGCGCCTAGAGGAAGAATGGATAGAGAAAACTCTGACTGGTTAGGGGCTCATGCAAGGGCACATGGGGAACTATCTCGATGAGAAGAAGCTAGCTAGGTGGCTTGCCGGCGTCGGGAAGTGGCGGCGACGGCGCACGACCAAGCTCGACCAAGAATAAGAAGAGGGAAACTAGGGTTTCCTTTTCCCGAGCCGCAGCTGATCAAAGCGGCTCCAAACTTGGTGGAGGGGTTCCTTAGGTGCAGCAGAAGGCAACCAAGGCCTTAGATCCCTCTCCCAGCCGTCGGAGGTGGCACGTGACAAGATCCAGCCAAAACTAGGGTTCCGGCAAGCTTTTTGCTCCTGCCGACAAATCGAAGGCTGTCCGGCGTTGGGGCTACATAAGGGAGGTCCTCAAGAGATGAGGAAGACAATGGGAAACCCTAGAGGCCAAGAAAAATGAAGAAAGAGAGGTCTCGAGTTACCTCTAGATCCAATGAAAAAGAAAGAGAGAGATCGGCTTCTCCGGTGTCGTGCTGCGACAGCAGCGGTGTCGGCAGGCGACGACACTCCTCGGGTGCAACTCTCTGAAGGTGAGGAAGGCTGTAGGGTGGTTCTGGAGCAAAGTGATGAAGCTACGTGGTCTCCTCTTCTTCCAAACCCGAGAAGGAGCAAGAAGGGTGATGTCCTTCTCCTTTTCTGGCGACGACAAGCGGCGGCCATCAGTGGCAGTGGTCGCGGAAGAAGTAGAGGATATGGATGGTGGCGTAGGGTCCAATGGGAGCTTGGGTAGGTTGTGCAGCTAGGGTTTCCAAGAGGAAACCTTAGAGGTGTATTTATAATGCATGGGGAACATGCCAATAAGTCCTCAAATCTTTATTATTTTTGCATAGGTCCCTGCCTGTAGGTGCATTATGCTAAGAGGCCTCTCCACATCCAATTTTATGCAATTTGGTGCATAAAATATTAAACATTTTGCAAAAATGCACTGTAAAAATAGTCTTTTTCATATTTTTTGATGGTTTCGGCTCGCTGAATTTAAAATCGGGCATCGCCACGTCGTTCAGCTCGATGAAATCGATCAGATAGCGATTTTGTTTCGTTGTGTTTGGATCTCGCTAGGTCACATTAGATAATTCTTTAGAAATACCTCCGAATTTTAAAATTTTGAATTAAACAAAATTCAAAAAAATCAAATCAATTCAAATTTAAAAATTTAAATTTCACAACTATTACATCTTATTTTGACCTAATTGTTAAAACATATTTAAATTATTAAATTTGATGATGTCATCGATGGTAGTTAAGCCCGTTGACCAAAGGGTGTGAGACTATCCCCTTTCCTCGTGATGGGAGTGTGTGACTTGAAGTATTCTGATATATGATTTTATCCGAAATTCACAATCAAATTTGTCTTTGCATCCAACCAACAAGTACCCTATGTAGCAGAATTTGATAAAATATTTAAATTTTATTTTATAACTTTAAATTTAAGATTTTGAATATTAATTACAAAATTATTTAGAAGCTTGGATATCAACTATTAAATTTTTTATTATTTATCCTAAGGACTACCGAGGAAATTACTTAATATTTTTCTTAAAACTTAGAAGGTGAGGGGTCTCTATATATTATATTTTGTTTTATCTAGAAGATTGATTTCTGTGTTTTCCTGATATCCCACTGCTAGTGCTATAAGAAAAATACTCAACACGCAGAGCCGAAGTCCGAACAATTTTCTCTCTCTCTATCTTTTAATAGTATATTTATGTTTATTTATTATTAAGACAAGCAAGGAAAATGGCGAATTCGTCCGGCTACTCCGACGACGACGGGGTGTACCGGTCGCTCCGGCCGGCGGCGGCGGCCGCCTTCCCTTCTGATCCGGACGTTTCCATGTTCGGGTTCCTGTTCCGCCGGTCGGCCGCCTTCCCGGAGCGGCTGGCCCTGGCCGACGCGTCCTCGGGCGCCTCGCTCTCCTTCGGCGCCCTCCGCTCCGCCGTCTGCTCCGCGGCGGCCGCCCTCTCCTCCCGCTTCGGCGTGTCGAAGGGCGATGTCGTCCTCCTCCTCGCCCCCAACTCCCTCCTCGTCCCGGTCTCCTTCCTCGCCCTTGTCTCCCTCGGCGCCGTCCCCACCACCGTCAACCCCCTCTACACCCTCCCCGAGATCTCCAAGCAGGCCCTCGACTCCCGCTGCCGGCTCGCCATCACCGTTCCCGACCTCTGGCACAAGGTCGCCCCCCTCCGCCTCCCCACCGTCGTCCTCGACTCCCCCTCCCCCTCCAGTCTCCGACCACCCCCCGACGTGCCGGTCGTCTCCTACTCCGACCTCGTCGCCGGCTTCTCCGAGTCCGACTTCTCCCCGACCCCGGTCAAGCAGTCGGACACCGCAGCGCTCCTCTACTCGTCCGGCACCACCGGGGCCAGCAAGGGCGTCGTGCTCACCCACCGGAACTTCATCTCCACCGCTGTCATGGTCACCGCCGACCAGAACGCCAGGGGCGACGGCCCCAACGCCTTCCTCTGCTTTCTCCCCATGTTCCACATATTCGGCCTCTCGGTGATCACCTTCGCGCAGCTCTCGCGTGGGAACACCGTCGTCACCATGGAGCGGTTCGACATGGACGCGGTCATGCGCGCCGTGGAGCGGTACGGCGTCACGCACCTCTTCTGCGTGCCCCCGGTCATGATCTTGCTCGCGAAGCTTGGGCTGGCCGGGAACTACGACCTCAGCTCGCTGAGATTCATCGGCTCCGGCGCCGCGCCGCTCGGCAAGGAGGTCATGGACGAGGTCTCCAAGAAGTTTTCCGACGCCGACGTCGTTCAGGTAATAATATTTCATCACTGGATTTTAATGATCTCTGTTTCAATTTTTAGTCTTGCTACTCAACTCTGAAGAAGTGTGTTATTTTATTTTATAAAAGGCTTTATTATGTTGCATCAGTTTTAACTTATTGTAAGTGATGGATGCTTGCTAGTCAACAATTGCGATAAGGTCAACAATTGCGATAAGGTCGATGTTAGCGTCATGTTTGATTCGACTTTTCCTGCAATGGAAAACGTGAACCGATCCGGCTTATTTAAGGGATCAATTTAATTATTATACTATTATTGATTATTTTACATGCTTAATTATTTTTTTTTAATAAACAACTTTAAAATAATTGTACAAACTAATGCATATTAGTATATATTTCTTAATATAATCTAGATATTTTGACTCTCCTCATTATATCATTACAGATAGTCAATATAATTAAATATTTAGAATAATATTTTATTCAAATATTCTATGTGTATCGTATATCACTGTATCATAGAGTTTTTAGGAATTACCGTATCACCGTATTCGTATCATGTCGTATTCGTATCATATCGTATCCGTATCTATACAACATAGGTTGAAACTAATTAAGTAGATTTATGCCTTGTTCGTAGTGAGTAGTTTGCAGTCTTGGCTACACTGTAGACTTTCCTATTTCAGTTTTTGGTTAATTTTCTTAAGCTCCATTGGATCTCCGGGGAAGCAGCAAAATCTCATAATTTTTAAGCTATTAGAAACCTTTTGATGATTATGGTGAAGAGGAACCGACCGTGGGGTTATCGAGCACATCTCAACCCACACAGCGCACGAGCACAGCAGGAAAAAGATCTTTCGTAGATGAAAGTAAACGAGAACGATCGTAGAAAATAAGTATGAGAATAAGTAAGCAAATAAAACGAATAAGAAAACACAAGGACACGAGATTTACGTGGTTCGGTCAACAATGTGTCGACCTACGTCCATGGGCAAGACCACCTCAATGCGTTCTTTGATTAATCCACGATACAAAAGTACAAGGAGTAAAATTGGATTACAAAAAACTCTGTCATAGAAGCTCTCTACGTTTTCCTCTTAATTAGGGTTTTTTCAATAAAACTCTAAAATCTAAAAGATGAATTACAAGAGTTAATATAACTCTAAAAAACCTAATTCTAAATAGGAAACGATTTCCACCGTCCATCCGAGTCTCCGATTCCAATCTAGTCATCGATCTCCTCTTAAGAATCCTCTTTAAAATGTTTTTGGATCATCCCTAATATTTAGGAACAAGATTTGATCAAATTAGGGTCAAATCTAACATATTCAACCCGTCGTGGGGTTGAGTATCAGCACTCAACTTTGAGTATCGGTACACAATACAAAAAAAGGGTCACGTACCGGTACCCAGATTCACGCACCGATACACCATACAAAAACAGTTTTTCACAGCTTTGTATTTTGCGGAACTCCTGAGGAATTCCTGAGGTACTCTATAGTACCGGTACACAAACTTCAAGTTCCGGTACCCAACATCCAGAAACCTTAAATTTTCAACGTTTTTACCATGATATCGACTCGAAACATAACTGTACATAATCCAACATTTCTCCCACTTAAAGACATGTGTCGAACACCATAAAACACAAAATTGAAGATCTTGCCAAATTCCCACTTTCCTCGCGTAGCTCCAAGACTGAGAGAAGTCATGCTCCAATTGAACTTCTCTCGAGTCACCGTCTTCGTTAAAATATTCGCTGGATTCGCATCTATATGAACTTTCAACAATGAAATAAAACCCTCATCCACCGCATCTCTCACGAAGTGATAACGAATATCAATGTGTTTCATCCGAGAGTGAAACGCCGAATTCTTTGCCAAGTATATTGCATTTTGACTATCACAATTCACTCTCACTATATCTTGCTTTACTTTCAATTCTCCTAAAAGCCTTTTTAGCCAAATAGCCTCCTTACAAGCATGTGTCATTGCTATGTACTCTGCTTTCGTCATCGACAAAGCGACTAGCGCCTAAAACTTTGACTCCCAGCTAATAGCACCATCGCTCATGGAGAAAACATAACCCGTGGTAGACCTGTCTTTATCTCCTGCGAAATCTGCATCCACAAATCCGACGCACTCCAAACCCGCAGAACCATAACAGAGTGAGAAATTTGCGGTGCCTCTCAAACAAGGTTCGAAGTGCCGTGGCACGGGGGCGTGCCGCTCGCCGCCTGGCACGGTACGGTACCGGCACGCCCCCGTGCCGACACGTGGCACGCTTGCGTGCCGATGGATACGCATGACCTCCCAGTGGCACGCTCTGGCACGACTTTTTTTTGTTTTTTTTGTTCCCAATAAGCTCTTATAATATTGTTTTGAACTGTTTAGTCAAAAAATTATGAATATTGACTATATATAGCTTACTACACTTACCAATTGACATACTGATAATTGTTTTTAATATATAAAGTACAACTATATCTCATAGAGAATAGAAATAACAATATAATAAATAAATTCTAAATAGAAATAACTATATCTCATAGAGAATAGAAATAATTATATCTCATAGAGAATAAAAATTATGAATATTGACTATATATAGCTTACTACACTCACTGATTAACATACTTGTTAGTTGTGACTCAAAATCAGAATCGCTTCGATATTATGATTCAGGTTCGCCGACGGCTTCGCGGTGCGACTTCGAAATTTTGTGGATGTCTGTGGTGGATCCGATCCGCTAAGGAAAAATAAAAAAATTACTATGCATTACTGTACACATGTGACTAAAAAAAAAAAAAAAAAAAAAAAAAAGAAAAAACACCTAACTATGCCTGTTTTAAAAAATACAGAAAAAAATCTAAAGAAAAAACAAAAAAAAAAAAACAAAAAAAACAAAAAAAATAGAAAACGGGCCGTGCCGGCCGGCACGGGCCGGCACGGCTCGCGATACCCCTCAGGGTATCGCTCCGTCTCGAGCGATACCCTGGGGTATCGCTCGAGACAGGGGGGGGTGCGAGACCCCCCCTGTACCGTGCCCCTCTTTGAGGGGCACGGTACGTGCCGCCCGTGCCGGCCCGGCACGGGCGGCACTTGATTCCTTGCTCTCAAATATTTGAGAATCCACTTCACTGCATTCCAATGTTCACAATCTGGATACGCCATATACCGACTCACTGCTCCCACTGCTTGAGCAATGTCGGGTCTCGAGCACACCATGACAACCATAAGGCTCCCTACTGCCGATGAATATGGTACTCGAGCCATGTCGGCCTTTTCTGCTTTCATACCCGGTGATTGCTCGGTCGATAATTTTAAATGAATAGGAAACATGGTAGAAACTGGCTTTGCATTCTGCAAGTTGAAGCGCCGTAGAACCTTCTCCACATAACGCTTCTGTGAAAGCCAAACTTTTCTATTCTTTCTCTTCCGTAGTACCTTCATCCTAAGTATTTGATTCATGGTTTTTAAGTCCTTCATATCGAACTCACCGGCTAACTGAGTCTTCAAGATAGATATCCGACCCTTGTTATTTCCGGCGACCACTATGTCGTCGACATATATCAAAACCCAAACTCATAATGAAGGAATATTAGCACCTTGGCGCTTGTTTCAAGCCGTACAACGATTTGTTCAACCGACAAACCAAATACTTCTTGCCTTTTTCAACAAAGCCTTCCGGCTGCGACATATATATCTCCTCCTCTAGGTCACCATGCAAGAAATATGTTTTTACATCCATCTGCTCGAGCTCCAAATTTATGACCGCCGCGATTGCCAAAACAACCCGAATAGTGGTAAGACGAACCATCGGTGAGAAGATCTCATCGAAGTCGATTCCCGGCTTCTGAGCATATCCCTTCACCACCAATATTGCCTTGAACCTCTCCACATTCCCATCTGTATCCTTCTTTACCTTAAACACCCACCGGTATCCAATCGCGTTCCTTCCCTTCAGCAAATCAACAAGTTCGCGTTCCTTCCCTTCAGCAAATCAGTAAGTTCCCAAGTCCGGTTCTTTCGAATTGACTCCATCTCCTCCTCCATTGCGCATTGCCACTTCCCAGCATCGGTCGACTCACAAGCCTTCTTATATGAAGTCGGCTTATCTTCCTCTGCCAAATCAATATGTGCACTAACATGGTTAGCAGAAGGAATAAATGAAGTGATATAGTTATTATACCTTGCAGAAGGTCTAATGACCCTCCTAGGACGTCCGGAATCCACTAGCGACTCCACTGGTGAATTTGTATCTTCGGATGATTGCGGAGATTCCAAGTCTAGCTCATCATCAACCACTTCATCGTCCTGCTGTGCTTGCTCAACTTGCACCTCATCGCGTGCTTCAAAGAGCTCAATTGGAATCATAGCATCATCATCTTGCTTTTCCTTGGTGCCTTGAAAGGACCCTTTGTTGAAGACAACGTCATGACTTACGACAATCTTGTGGATTGTAGGGTCCCACAATCGATACCCCTTAACACCTTTCGCATAGTCGAATATACACCTCCGAGAGTTTTTATCCAATTTTGATCTTTTCTCCTTCGGTATTCAAGCATAAGCATCACATCCAAAGACACGAAGATAGGAGTAGTCAACGGACTTGCCACTCGAGACTTCTTCAGGAATTTCCAAACCAAGTGATTTTGTCGGCGCTTGATTAATCAAATAACAAGTCGTGTTCACGGCTTCCGCCCAAAATCTCTTGTCGAGTTTTGAGGTACTCAACATGCTCCGGACCCTCTTCATGAGTGTTCTATTTAATCTCTCCGCTACACTGTTTTGTTGCGGTGTACCGGGTACCGTGAGATGCCGCTCAATTCCATGTTCATTACAAAACTCGTCAAATTCTTTTGAACGATACTCCCCTCCGTTATCATAACATAGGCACTTCATTTTTAAATCTTTTTCATTATCCACAAGTGCTTTGAACTTTTTAAAAGTCTCAAACACGTCGGACTTCCGCTTTAGAATATACACCCAAGCCTTCCGAGAGTAATCATCAATGAATGAAACGAAGTAAGAACATCCGCCCAACGAAGGATCGGGCGACTCCCAAGTATCCGAATGAATCAACTCGAGATGCTTTTTACTTCTTTGATGTGATAGAGAAAATGACAACCTTCGTTGCTTCCCGTAGATGCAATCTTCACAAAAAACTAATGGCGCGGCCTTGTAACCTGAAAGAAGTTCACGGTTGGATAATACCTGCAATCCGCGCTCGGTCATGTGCCTCAAACGGTGATTCCACACCATTGAAGACTCCACCTTTGCGCTTGCAACAACCGCTTCTCTCATTTGAGTCTCGCCCACTAATCTATAAAGACCACCTACTTGCTCTCCTTTTCATCAACACCAAACAATCTTTACATACCTTCAAGTGATCTTTCTCCCTGATGAACTTAAACCCTTGTCTGCAAAACTTTCCAAGTGATAGAAGACTTTTCCGAAGTGCAGGAACATGTCGAACATTAGATACGTCCCGAATAATACCATCGAACATCTTGATTCGAACGTCTCTCACTCCAACCACCGGACATGCCGTGTTATCACCCAAATAGATAACTCTACCATCCCGTGACTTATAAGTATGAAACCACTCCCTATAGGGAGTCATGTGGAATGTTGCCCCCGAATCCAAGATCCAATGATAAATAAGCTCGGATCTATCCAATGCGACTAACGCATCTCCGTTCTCTGAACTAGCCGACTTAGCATCCGCTTCGGCTATATTACTTTGAAAATTGTTTGAATCGGATTTACCATCAACTCTCTTAATCCAACAATCTTTCTTCACGTGCCCCAACTTTCCATAATTCCAGCACTTTACTTTTTTTTTGCCCTTGGAATTTGATCTTGACTTTCCTCGATCACTACGCTCTTTCTCGAAAGGTCTTCCCCATGCTATCATAGCCTCCCCCGAAGAGCTTCCTTGGCTAAACTTTCGCTTCATTTCCTCGGTAAGTAATGATGCAACAACCGACTCCATCTTAAGGGTTTCAACATGGCTCAAGTTCATAATCAAATTATTCCAAGTTTCCGGCATCGAGCAAAGTAAAATACTTGTCTTTTCTTCTTCATCGATTCTCATGTCTAGGGCCGCGAGCTTGCTCACGATAGAGTTGAATATACTAAGATGTTCTTGTACCGGTGCCCCGTCCTTCATCTTTAGATTGTACAATTGTTGCCTTAAGAAGATTTTGTTCACCAATAACTTTCCTTCATAGAGATTTTTCAATTTATCCCAAATCCTTTTTGCGGTAGTCTCGATCTCCACATTGAATAGCACTGAATCATCCAGTCCCAAATATAGATTTGCCAAAGCTATCTTGTCCTTCTCTTCAAATTGTTTGTTCGTCATCCCTTCCGGTCTTTTCTCCTTTCCTTGCAGGGCGATCTCACAAGCATCTTTAATCAAAACTGCTTGCATTTTCAGTTTCCACAATGCAAAGTTCGCTCCATCAAACCGAGGAATCTCATACTTCGTCGCTGTAATTTTCCCCGCCATCGTTTCACCGTCAACGAACTAGGAAGAGCCAAACGCTTTGATACCAATTGAAGGGGAACCGGCCGTGGGGTTACCGAGCACACCTCAACCTACACAACACACGAGCGCAGCAGAAACAAGATATTTCGTAGATGAAAGTAAACAAGAACGATCGTAGAAAACAAACACGAGAATAATTAAGCAAATAAAACGAATAAGAAAACATAAGGACACAAGATTTACGTGGTTGGACCAACAATGTGTCGACCTATGTCTACGGGTAAGACCACCTCAATGCGTTTTTCGATTAATCCACGACACAAAAGTATAAGGAGTAAAATTAGATTATAAGAAAATCTTTCACAGAAGCTCTCCACATTTTCCTCTTAATTAGGATTTTTTTAATAAAGCTCTAAAATCTAGAAGATGAATCACAAGAGTTAATATAACTCTAAAAAATCTAATTCTAATAGGAAATGATCTCCACCGTCCAACCGAGTCTCCGATTCACTTCTAGTCGTCGATCTCCTCTTAAGAATCCTCTTTAAAATGTTCCTGGATCATCCCTAATCTTTAGGAACAAGATTGGATCAAATTAGGATCAAATCCAACATATTCAACCCGTCGCGGAGTTGAGTACTAGTACTCAACTTTGAGTACCGGTACACAATACAAAAACAAGGTCACGTACCGGTACCTAGATTCACGTACCGGTATACCATACAAAAAATAGTTTTTCACAGCTTTGGGTTTTGAGGAACTCCTGAGGTACTCTATAGTACCGGTACATAAATTTCAAGTTCCGGTACCCAACATCCAGAAACCTCAAGTTTTCAACGATTTTACTGTGATATCGACTCAAAACATGGCTTTACATAATCCAACATATGGAAGAATAATAGAAGGTTCAAGTTAAATTGGTTTAGCATGGTTTCACACCAAGGACAAAGGCGAGGAAGCAAAAGTAGAGAGGAGATAATTTAAGCCTCGCAACCTAAAACATTTAGATAAATTCTTCTTGACCTTCAACCTACTATTGTATTTGAGCAAATCAGGTAGTGAAATTCCATCATATATCAGTGTATTTAGATCAAGGATTAAAGTGTCGTGGCACGGGGGCATGTTGATGGTTGTCTGGCACGGTACGGCAAAATCACGCTTTCGTGCCGACACGTGGCATGCTTGCGTGCCGATGGATATGCATGACCTCACAGTGGCACGCTCTGACACGATTTTTTTTAATTTTTTTTGTTTCTAATAAGTTTTTATAATATTATTTTAAAAGATTTTGTCAAATAATTATGAATATTGGCTATATATAACTTACTACACTCACCAATTAATATAGTGGTAAGCTTTTTTCTATATAAATAACAACTATACTTCATAGAGAATAAAAATTAAAATACAATAATAAAATTCACCAGTATAATAATTATTTAAATTTATATTTTTACAGAAAGATGACGGTTTAGTCCACATAAAAAATTATATTTTTTCTTAAAATTTTTCAAGATCATTATATTGATTCGACAAAGTATCGTATGATGATTAGAGCAACCATAATAAAATCACAATTACACCGATAAAATTTTTTTATTTTTAATTTTTTTAAAAAATATTTATTAAAACTTTGAAAAAAATAATTTTTTTTTCAAAATTTTTAGAAAAATTGTGAGAATTGATTAACTTCTAAAATTATTTTGATTTTATCTTTCTTTTCTTAGAATTTTTAAAAAATAAAATACAAAATTAGAGAAACATTTTTTTTCAAAATTTTAATGAACATTTGCAAGATTGATCCATCTTGATTCGACGAGGGACAGCATGATAATTAGATTAACTATAATAGGACCGCAATTGCTTCGATATTTCTTTCTATTTGAATATTTTAAAAGTATTTATTAAACATTTGAAAAAGATTATTTTTTATTAAAATTTTTATGAAAAATTGTTAGATCTATCCATAAAAATTTAACAATAAATTATATGACAAATAAATACCACAAATTTAAGTATCAGTAAATTTAGCAATTTTTCCGAAGCCAAAATGTGCACTTTTTTAATTTGGCATACAGCTCTTTCTCCCTCAGAAGTTGCAGCACTATCCTCAAGTGCTCCTCATGCTCTATATCGCTTCGGGAATACACCAAGATATCATCGATGAACACTACTACAAATCGGTCGAAGTACGGCCGGAATACTCGGTTCATCAGATCCATAAAGGCGGCAGGGGCATTAGTCAACCCAAATGGCATCATTGTGAACTCGTAATGCCCGTACCGTGTCCTGAATGCCGTCTTGGATACATCCTCGGCCTTCACCCTCAACTGGTGGTAACCGGATTGGAGGTCTATCTTCGAGAAGACCGTAGCTCCCTGAAGCTGATCAAACAAATCATCAATCCGTGGGAGGGGATACTTATTCCGGACGGTCACTTTATTTAACTCTCGGTAATACACACATAACCTGAGTGACCCATCTTTCTTCTTCACAAACAGAATCGACGCTCCCCACGGAGAAACACTGGGTCTGACAAACCCTCGATCCATCAGGTCTTGCAACTGAGCCTTCAGCTCTCTCGACTCTGCAGGTGCCATCCTGTAGGGTGCCTTGGAGATTGGTGCAGTTCCAGGGACTACATCAATCACAAACTCTATCTCTCGGTCCGGCGGCATAGAAGATAACTCTGGGGGAAACACATCCGGGTACTCACGGACAATAGGGAGGTCCTCGAGTCTGGGCATCGCCGTAGGCGCCTCTACCATAGTCGCTAGAAAAGCGACGCAACCACGACTCAGCATCTGTCGTGCTCTGGAGGAAGATATCGTCGCCGCAAACAAAGTGCTCTGGCATCCCCTATAAACATACTCCTCTTGACCCGGCTCACGGAGGGTCACTGTCTTCTCTCTACAATCAATGGTAGCATAATACTGGAACAACCAGTCCATACCCAACACTACATCAAAATCCCGGAGCTGACGTAGGACCAACAGATCAATAGGCAAAATCCAGGGTCCTAACTGCACTGGGCAGGACCGACAACACTCGTCTACGTGCAACACGTGATCTGGAATCTGAACCTCACGTGCACAAGCCAACAATCCTATCTCTAGCCCATGCAAGGATGCAAATGCTCTACTGATGAATGAGTGCGATGCTCCAGTATCAAATAATGCTCTAGTACGTGTAGAGGAGATAAGAATAATACCTGCTACCACCTGGTCGGCTGCCATGGAATCCTCAACCTGAGCGGCGTACACTCGCCCGCTCGGAGGTGGTCGCCTATCTGGCTGTCGCGACGAAGTGGCACGATTCCCCTTGGCCAAAACTCGGCGAAGCTCCTACTATCTGCAAAGGCGAAGGAGGAGTCGATGCTGTCGATGGTACTGGCGACCCTGCTCTCGGGCAAAGACCACGCCATATGTCCCGGCTGTCCACAATGGTAACACCGGCCCTGCCGCTGCTCACACTGCTGAGGTGTATGGGGTGCGCCGCAAATGACACATCGGTCGGTGCGCCTCTGCTGCTGCGGCTGCTGCTGTCTAGGCTGCCGAAAACCTCCAGGTCTCTGCCTCCTCTGAGACCCACGACCCTGAGACTGAAATCGTGGTGGTCTCGGGGGTCTCGGCCTACTCGACTGTCCAAAATCCGGCGGCGCTGGATGCTTCTCTCCGGAGCTGGTCCCTGACGCTCCATCCCTCTGTGACATAATCACTGATCCTCGGGCAACCCACCGAGCATGCTCTATCGCCGCATCCAGAGTCGGCGATCGATGAGAATGTACAAGGTGATAAATGTCCTGATGTAGTCCTCTTTCAAATAAATCAACCCTCTGAGCCTCATCCTGGGCGACGTGGGGTACACTGTTCAGCAACCGTTGAAATTCGCGAACATACTCTTGAAGAGGCCGACTCCCCTGCTGAAGATGTCGCAAATCCCGTTCCAGTTTCTGCTTTGCACTGTCGGGAAAGTAAGCCCCGAGTAGCAAGGCACGAAACTCCCTCCAGGTCAACAACTGCACTCCCGTAGTCCAACTGGACGAACTCGACGCCACCAAGTCTCGGTTTTCTTCTCCAAAAAGTGCGTGGCCAGATGCACCTGATGTTTCTCTTGAATAAACAGATTCTCGAACAGCTTTTCCATTGCTGCAATCCAGTTCTCTGCCTCCCAAGGCTCCGAAGTCTGCCCTGAGAATCGTGGGGGATGAAACTGACTGATATACGACAACCGGTCGGTGAGCTCTCTCTACTCCTGTACTGTCAACGGAGCAATCTGGGTCGAGGTCGACGATGTCGCAACCGGAGGTACTACTGGTGGTGCTACAGGAGACGCTCCCTGCTCAAGCATGCGCATCATGCGCTCCATATTGTCCTTCTGGCGCCTGGCCGCCTCCTCCTGGCGTCGTAACGCCTCTGACATCTGGGCTATCTGGGCCCGTAACTCTCGGACCTCACTCTGCTCGGCCTCCCGCTGCTCGGGCTCCTCATCTGATGCAGGATGCGCCCTCGTCGCTGCACGACGTCTCGGAGGCATTGCAGGCAACTGCAACAAAAGCCAAATGTCAGAACACAGAAATCTCTCGACCCGATCAAGCGAAAGTTTAAAACATGTGACCCATTCTAAAACATTATGTCGTCTGCAGCCAACATAACCACTTTAGAGAATAAACATGTAAGGTCACTCGCCCCAATCCCCTGGGGGAGTTACAGACTCAATCAGGATTCTCGCTAAAGTCACGTCTCTCACGACAGCCATCCTACTGTCCAACCAATAGCCTAGGGTCACTAAGTCCTCAACGATTTATATACCTAGGCTCTGATACCACCTTAATCTGTCACGCCCCGCGGTCGAAACTGCGACCGGGCTCGCCAACAGATCCGCCATCTGCACGGGACTCCCCGCACGGACGAAGCGACTAACCTGCAAGTAAGATCTATAGCTAAACAAATATCAGAGCTGAAATGAAACTAAAGCTACAGAAAACATAAACTGAACATCTGAATCTACATAAATCCAAAAAAAATTCAAAATACATAGTTCTCTCCTAAGAAAATAAGTACAATCCCAGACTGTCCAGTACAAAAGTGAAAACTAAAAAATACAGGATACCTCTACCTCTGACTCTCAGACAGACTCGGGTGAGAAACTAGTCGGCCACGCCCTTACCTCGATCTGCTGTCTCCGCACGAGCTGAAGCCGGAACAGCCGCCTCTGGAAAACCTGTGACCACAGCGGGTGTGAGAACTACTGCAAAAGGTAGTTCTCAGTGGGTACCATCACCAATATCCACGGTATGCCCACTAAGTCTACTGGAGGCAAAACAAATAGGTATGCAGATAGATAAAATGAAAGCTGGAATAAAACTACAGCCAATATGCCTCAAGTATCATGCTCAAAAGAAAAACTCAACTAAGAACATGCTATGCATCCACTCGCTCACACAATCCAATCTCAGTGACTGCCACATCGGGTCCAGTCAAGCCTGCGCCCCCTAGTGTATCAACCAGGGCGTCCCATCGGACTATCTCAGTATCACGCAAAGCGACCTCTAGTGTATCAACTAGGCGTATCATCATCATCATCGCATCCGGAGCGTAACTCGAGGGGAGCGACCCCACCGAGCTCAAGCGTGTCTCGTCTGGCATAAAAAGCGGCATCTGCAGGCTACAATCCACGATCAAACAGATCGGAAACTCGAATGCCAACATCCCACACTCATGTCTAGGTCGGAGAACACTCCACGACTCAATCTGATATGCCCCCAAAAATCCCAAGACACTAGCAACACATCCTCTAAGTCAAATAAAATCCACTCGGCCCCCAGGTGCGAGGACATATGCACCCTGAACCCATGCCACCTCTCTGGCGATCTCAAACTTTAAAAACCATTTTTAAAATACTGATTTTCATTAAAACGGGTTTTCTTGATTTTTAAAACGGTCCAGGTGCAAGTATGATGCCTACTAACCAAGAAATCTAGTGTCATGCACTACCAGGAGTATATTAAAAATATTCTGGGGTTTCGATAATTTTTCTGTAATTTCCTAGGCAATTATCAGATTTATCAACTGTAAAAAAAAGACATACTAGACATGATCAACATGCATACAGAAACATTAGAGGGCATTCCATATAGTTTGGAAGAGTTTCCAACCCACCTAGAATGCTTTCCGTAGGCAGAGGCGAAGTCGGAGAAGCGCCGAACCCACAATCTGCCAAAACTGCACCCCGCGCGCGCGCACTCTGTCGAGTGTCTCGGAAAATCCCCCGAAGCTCACAGCAGCCTCCCAAATCCCTCTGCAAGATCCCTGCGTGCTCCGGCCCACTCCGATGCCAGCCCACAGCACACACGCATGCATGCACCCTCGTCGGCTCAGCACAGTGCAACTCCGAAAACTCGCGGCCCACGTAGCACAAGCTGCTCCTCATGGCGAAGGAAAAAAAAAAAGAGGGAAGGAAAGCAACAAAATCCAAGCTCAAATCCTACTCAAAATCCAAAGAAAAACCCCAAAAATCCAAGCTTGGAAAAGCATCAAACTTACCTTGGATGCTGCCAGCCGCGCGCGCGCTCCGCTCGATCACCTCACAGCAGGACAACTCCAAAAATCCACAAGATCTCTCCCTTCCCTTCTCCTTTCTTCTCTGGTTGTAATGGAGAAGAAGGGGGGTGGTGGCTGGCTATTTAATGAAGGTGGCTAGGTGTGTGGTCGGTGCAGTGGGTAGCTGGGAGGTGAAGTTACCTTTTTGCCCTTACTCAAACAGGGAAACACCACACTTCCCAAAAATCTGGAGGCTGGGTACCGGTACCCAGGCAGGAACAATCTCCCCAAACCGAAGGCCAAAACAGAAAAAAACCACCCTGTGTACCGGTACTCCTCCCCGTGTTTCGGTACCCCACCCCCGTTCCGGTACCCCTCCCCGGATACCGGTACACAATGCTCAAAAATCTGATCCGCAGCTGGGGCTCCCAAGTTCGACGCCGACAACTCAGTTTTCGACCCGGAGGCTCCCGCGTCGATCCGAAACATCCCGAACTCCACTGTAATCATAAAATACACATGTACCAGGTGTATCCACCCACCAAGCTGAACTGCGGAGTCAGTGCACTACTCATAACCCCCGTACTCTACACCCTCCCCTCCTTAAAAAGGTTTCGTCCTCAAAACCAAGTAAGATCCAAACCTCAGGAGGGTGTCTCAAACAAATGGGGATAGGAAATCTTCAACTCATCCTCAGGCTCCCAGGTGGCCTCTCGCTCATCATGATGGCTCCACAGGACCTTCACAAAAGGTATGACCCGATTGCGCAATTCTTTTGTCTCCCGGGCAAGAATTCGCATCGGTCGCTCTTGATAGCTCAAATCCTCGTCCAACTCCAAGGAAGTGAAGTCCAAAATATGCGAGGGATCAAAAACATACTTCCTCAGGACGGATACGTGAAATACATCATGGGTGCCTGCCAAACGTGGCGGTAGCGCAACTCGGTAAGCAACTGGTCCAATGCGCTCTAACACCTCAAACGGGCCAATGAACTGCGGACTGAGTTTTTCGCGCACTCCAAATCGGCGTCTCCCTCGGGAGGGCGAGACTTTCAGAAACACATGATCTCCAACTTGAAACTCTAAGTCTCACCGCCTCCTATCGGCATAACTCCTCTGCCGGCTCTGGGCGGTCACCAAATGTCGCCGAATGACCTTGACCTTTTCTTCAGCTTCCATAAGCAAGTCAGGCCCCAAGGTCTTCCTTTCACCCACGTCACTCTAAAATAATGGCGATCGACATTTCCGTCCATACAATGCTTCGTAGGGCGCCATCTGAATGCTCGCCTGGAAGCTATTGTTGTAAGCAAACTCAGCCAATCTCAAATGTCGATCCCAACCGCCGCTAAAGCTCAGGACACATGCTCTCAACATATCCTCAAGAGTCTGAATGGTCCGCTCAGACTGTCCATCAGTCTGTGGGTGAAAGGCAGTGCTGAAATGAAGCTGGGTCCCCAAGGCTGTCTGCAGGCTCCTCCAGAAATGCGAAGTGAACCTCGGGTCCCTATCAGACACAATCGAAGCTGGTACCCCATGCAGCCTCACGATCTCATCCATGTACAACTGTGCCAATCTCTCCAGAGTCCAACTCGACTGTATAGGTAGAAAATGGGCTGATTTGGCCAGTCGATCCACAATCACCCAAATAGCATCAGCTCCATTCCGTGACCTCGGTAATCCAACAATAAAGTCCATGGTCACTCGATCCCATTTCCATTCAGGTATTGGAAGGCTTTGTAACTTGCCGGCTGGAACCTGATGCTCAGCCTTAACTTGCTGACAAGTTAGACAATGGGCAACAAACCTTCCAATATCTCTTTTCATACCATTCCACCAGAACTGTGCCCTCAAATCTCTATACATTTTAGTTCCCCCAGGGTGGAGGGTGTAAGGTGTATAGTGAGCTTCTCTCAAAATCAGCTCTCAAATCTCTAAGTCCACGGGCACACAAAAGCGGTCCCTGTACCTAAGTACTCCCGCTGCATCAACAGAGAAGTCCCCACCCTGACCATGCCGAACTTGGTCTCTAATCCTCTCAAGATAGGGGTCCACACTCTGTTTCTCTCTAATCCTGTCCAACAGAGTGGGCTGCAAGACCAAAGACATGAGTCTTGCAGAATCCCCAGGGGACACAACCTCAATATCAAGTCGCCTCAACTGCTCCCTCAGTGGCATCTGCTGAGTAATCAATAAGCTCAAAGACTGCACTGCTCGCCTACTCAAGGCATCCGCGACCACATTGGCCTTGCCGGGATGATACTGTATGCTCAAATCATAATCCTTTAACAGCTCTAGCCACCGGCGTTGCCTCAAATTGAGCTCCTTCTGAGTAAATAAATATTTCAAACTTTTATGGTCGGTAAATATCTCACAGTGCTCGCCGTAAAGGTAGTGTCGCCACAGCTTCAAAGCAAATACAATAGCGGCTAGTTCCAAATCATGCGTAGGGTAATTCTTCTCATAATCCTTTAATTGCCGCGACGCATAAGCAATTACCCTGTCACGCTGCATCAACACACAACCTAAACCGCTATGGGAGGCATCACTATAAACCACAAATCCCTCTCCCATCACTGGCAAAGCAAGAATCGGCGCTGATATCAATCTCAGCTTCAACTCATCGAAGCTCTGCTGGCACTGCTCAGTCCAAACATATCTAGTCCCCTTCCTAGTCAAACGGGTGAGGGGAGTAGAGAGCTTCGCAAAGCCCTCTACGAACCGACGGTAGTATCCTGCTAGGCCCAAAAAGCTTCGAACCTCTGTCACCGTCGTAGGTCTAGGCCAATCCCGAACGGCATCAATCTTCGTCGGGTCCACTGCCCACTCCTGCGGCTGAAACCACATGGCCTAAAAATGAAACTTCCCGAAGCCAAAATGCGCACTTTTTTAATTTGGCATACAGCTCCTTCTCCCTCAGAAGTTGCAGCACTATCCTCAAGTGCTCCTCACGCTTTATGTCGCTTCGGGAATACACCAAGATATCATCGATGAACACTACTACAAATCGGTCCAAGTACGGCTGGAATACTCGGTTCATCAGATCCATGAAGGTGGCAGGGGCATTAGTCAACCCAAATGGCATCACTGTGAACTCGTAATGCCCGTACCGTGTCCTGAACGCCGTCTTGGATACATCCTCGGCCTTCACCCTCAACTGGTGGTAACCGGACTGGAGGTCTATCTTCGAGAAGACCGTAGCTCCCTGAAGCTGATCAAACAAATCATCAATCCGTGGGAGGGGATACTTATTACGGATGGTCACTTTATTTAACTCTCGGTAATCCACACATAACCTGAGTGACCCATCTTTCTTCTTCACAAACAGAATCGACGCTCCCCACGGAGAAACACTGGGTCTGACAAACCCTCGATCCATCAGGTCTTGCAACTGAGCCTTCAGCTCTCTCAACTCTGCAGGTGCCATCCTGTAGGGTGCCTTGGAGATTGGTGCAGTTCCAGGGACTACATCAATCACAAACTCTATCTCTCGGTCCGGCGGCATAGAAGATAACTCTGGGGGAAACACATCCGGGTACTCACGGACAATAGGGAGGTCCTCGAGTCCGGCATCGCCGTAGGCACCTCTACCACAGTCGCTAGAAAAGCGACGCAACCACGACTCAACATCTGTCGTGCTTTGGTGGAAGATATCATCGCCGCAAACAAAGTGCTCTGGCATCCCCTATAAACATACTCCTCCTGACCCGGCTCACGGAGGGTCACTCTCCTCTCTCTACAATCAATGGTAGCATAATACTGGAACAACCAGGCCATACCCAACACTATATCAAAATCCCGGAGCTAACGTAGGACCAACATATCAATAGGCAAAATCCAGGGTCCTAACTGCACTGGCCAGGACCGACAACACTCGTCTACGTGCAACACGTGATCTGGAATCTGAACCTCACGTGCACAAGCCAACAGTCCTATCTCTAGCCCATGCAAGGATGCAAATGCTCTACTGATGAATGAGTGCGATGCTCCGGTATCAAATAATGCTCTAGTACGTGTAGAGGAGATAAGAATAATGCCTGCTACCACCTGGTCGGCTGCCAAGGAATCCTCAACCTGAGCGGCGTACACTCGCCCGCTCGGAGGTGGTCGCCTATCTGGCTGTCGCGACGAAGTGGCACGATCCCCCTTGGCCAAAACTTGGCGAAGCTCCTACTACCTGCAAAGGCAAAGGAGGAGTCGATGCTGTCGATGGTACTGGCGACCCTGCTCTCGGGCAAGACCACGCCATATGTCCCAGCTGTCCACAACGGTAACACCGGCCCTGCCGCTGCTCACACTGCTGAGGTGTATAGGGTTCGCCGCAAATGACACATCAGTCGGGGCGCCTCTGTTGCTGCGGCTGCCGAAAACCTCCAGGTTTCTGCCTCCTCTGAGACTCACGACCCTGAGACTGGAATTGTGGTGGTCTCGGGGGTCTCGGCCTACTCGACTGTCCAAAATCCGGCGGCGCTAGACGCTTCTCAACGGAGCTGGTCCCTGGCGCTCCATCCCTCTCTGACATAATCACCGATTCTCGGGGAACCCACCGAGCATGCTCTATCGCCGCATCCAGAGTTGGCGATCGATGAGAATGTACAAGGTGATAAATGTCCTGATATAGTCCTCTCTCAAATAAATCAACCCTTTGAGCCTCATCCTGGGCGACGTGGGGTACACTGTTCAGCAACCGTTGAAATTCGCGAACATACTCTTGAAGAGGCTGACTCCCTTGCTGAAGACGTCGCAAATCCCGTTCCAGCTTCTGCTTTGCACTGTCGGGAAAGTAAGCCCCGAGTAGCAAGGCACGAAACTCCCTCCAGGTCAACAACTGCACTCCCGGTAGTCCAACTGGACGAACTCGACGCCACCAAGTCTCGGCATCCTTCTCCAAAAAGTGCGTGGCCAGATGCACCTGATGTTTCTCTTGAATGAACAGATTCTCGAACAGCTTTTCCATTGCTGCAATCCAGTTCTCTGCCTCCCAAGGCTCCGAACTCTGCCCTGAGAATTGCGGGGGATGAAACTGGCTGATATACGACAACCGGTCGGTGAGCTCTCTCTGCTCCTGTACTGTCAACGGAGCAATCTGGGTCGAGGTCGACGATGTCGCAACCGGAGATACTACTGGTGGTGCTACAGGAGACGCTCTCTGCTCAAGCATGCGCATCATGCGCTCCATATTCTCCTCCTAGCGCCTGGCCGCCTCCTCCTAGCGTCGTAACGCCTCTGACATCTCGGCTATCTGGGCCCGTAACTCCCGGACCTCACTCTGCTCGGCCTCTCGCTGCTCGGGCTCCTCATCTGATGCAGGATGCGCCCTCGTCGCTGCACGACGTCTCGGAGGCATTGCAGGCAACTGCAACAAAAGCCAAATGTCAGAACACAGAAATCTCTCGACCCGTTCAAGCGAAAGTCTAAAACATGTCACCCATTCTAAAGCATTATGTCGTCTGCAGCCAACATAACCACTTTAGAGAATAAACATGTAAGGTCACTCGCCCCAATTCCCTGGGGGAGTTACAGACTCAATCAGGACTCTCGCTAAAGTCACGTCTCTCACGACAGTCATCCTACTGTCCAACCAATAGCCTAGGGTCACTAAGTCCTCAACGATCTATATACCTAGGCTCTGATACCACCCTAATCTGTCACGCACCGCGGTCGAAACTGCGACCCGGGCTCGCCAACAGATCCGCCATCTGCATGGGACTCCCCGCACAGACGAAGCGACTAACATGCAAGTAAGATCTATAGCTAAACAAATATCAGAGCTGAAATGAAACTAAAGCTACATGAAACAAAAACTGAACATCTGAATCTACATAAATCCAAAAGAAATCCTAAATACATAGTTCTCTCACTAAGAAAATAAGTACAATCCCAGACTGTCCATTACAAAAGTGAAAACTCAAAAATACAGGGTACCTCTACCTCTGACTCTCAGACAGACTCGAGTAAGAAACTAGTCGGCCATGCCCTTATCTCGATCTGCTGTCTCCGCACGAGCTGAAGCCGGAACAGCCGCCTCAGGAAAACCTGTCACCACAGCGGGTGTGAGAACTACTGCAAAAGGTAGTTCTCAGTGGGTGCCGTCACCAATATCCACGGTATGCCCACTAAGTCTACTGGAGGCAAAACAAATAGGTATGCAGATAGATAAAATGAAAGCTGGAATAAAACTATAGCCAATATGCCTCAAGTATCATGCTCAAAGAAAAAACTCAACTAAGAACATGCTATGCGTCCACTCGCTCACACAACCCAATCTCAGCGACTGCCACATCGGGTCCAGTCAAGCCTGCGCCCCCTAGTGTATCAACCAGGGCGTCCCATCGGACTATCTCAGTATCACGCAAAGCGACCTCTAGTGTATCAACTAGGCGCATCATCATCATCATCGCATCCGGAGCGTAACTCGAGGGGAGCGACCCCACGGAACTCAAGCGTGTCTCGTCTGGCATAAAAAGCGGCATCTGCAGGCTACAATCCACGATCAAACAGATCGGAAACTCGAATGCCAACATCCCACACTTATGTCTAGGTCGGAGAACACTTCAAGACTCAATCTGATATGCCCCCAAAAATCCCAAGACACTAGCAACGCATCCTCTAAGTCAAATAAAATCCACTCGGCCCCCAGGCGCGAGGACATATGCACCCTGAACCCATGCCACCCCTCTGGCGATCTCAAAATTTAAAAACCATTTTTAAAATGCCGATTTTCATTAAAACAGGTTTTCTTAATTTTTAAAACGGTTCAGGTGCAAGTATGATGCCTACTAACCATGAATTCTAGTGTCATGCAGTACCAGGAGTATATTAAAAATAATCTGGGGTTCCGATAAATTTTCTGTAATTTCCTAGGCAACTATCAGATTTATCAACTGTAAAAAAAAGACATACTAGACATGATCAACATGCATACAGAAGCATTAGAGGGCATTCCATTCCATACAGTTTGGAAGAGTTTCCAACCCACCTAGAATGCTTTCCGTAAGCAAAGCCGAAGTCGGGGAAGCGTCGAACCCACAATCTGTCGAAACTGCACCCCGCGCGCGCGCGCACTTTGTCGAGTGTCTCGGAAAATCCCCCGAAGCTCACAGCAGCCTCCCAAATCCCTCTGCAAGATCCCTGCGTGCTCCGGCCCACTCCGATGCCAGCGCACAGCACGCACGCATGCATGCACCCTCGTCGGCTCAGCGCAGTGCAACTCCGAAAACTCGCAGCCCACGTAGCACAAGCTGCTCTCATGTCGAAGGAAAAAAAAAAGAGGGAAGGAAAGCAACAAAATCCAAGCTCAAATCCTACTCAAAATCCAAAGAAAAACCCCAAACATCCAAGCTTGGAAAAGCATCAAACTCACCTTGGATGCTGCCAGCCGCGCGCGCGCTCCGCTCGATCACCTCACAGCAGGACAACTCCAAAAATCCACAAGATCTCTCCCTTCCCTTCTCTTCTCTTCTCTGGTTGTAATGGAGAAGAAGGGGGGTGGTGGCTGGCTATTTAATGAAGGTGGCGAGGTGTGTGGTCGGTGCAGTGGGTAGCTGGGAGGTGAAGTTACCTTTTTGCCCTTACTCAAACAGGGAAACACCACACTTCCCAAAATTCTGGAGGCTGGGTACCGGTACCCAGGTGCTCGTACCGGTACCCAGGCAGGAACAATCTCCCCAAACCGAAGGCCAAAATAGAAAAAAACCACCCTGGGTACTGGTACTCCCCGTGTTCTGGTACCCCTCCCCGGGTACCGGTACCGGCACACAATGCTCAAAAATCTGATCCGCAGCTGGGGCTCCCAAGTTCGACGCCGACAACTCACTTTTCGACCCGGAGGCTCCCGCGTCGATCCGTAACATCCCGAATTCTACGGTAATCATAAAATACACATGTACCAGGTGGTATCCACCCACCAAGCTGAACTGCGGAGTCAGTGCACTACTCATAACCCCAGTACTCTACAGGTATGATTTTAGTTGCATTCGATTTGGAGTTACTGGAACAGTTGCAAATCTTTTCAATATATCTATAATTTCTTGTGGATGATTGTTTAAATTTCCTGTTAATCATACTATCCCAATAACCTTTTCAGGTGCAAACTTTATTGATGAACTCGTAATTGCTTTATACTAATGCACGTTGTCTTTATAAACTACCTTGGAAATTATTGCCGCAAAATAAAGAAATTGTCCACTGTTTAACCTGTGATAACATTCTAATCAGGGCTATGGTATGACCGAGACTTGCGGCGTAATATCACTAGAGAACCCCATTAAGGGGGAAGCTCGCCAATATGGTTCAACTGGAACACTTGTCGCAGGAGTTGAAGCTAAGATCGTCAATGTGGACACATTGAATCCTCTTCCGCCCAATAAATTAGGAGAAATATGTGTTCGAGGGCCAAACATAATGCAAGGTAGAGTTTGGTATTTGAATTTTTATTTATGGTTACCACGTTTATGTACCAGCACTGTGTAGCTAATACTTGGCTTAGATAGGAAAATAAATCACTATCACTACCTTACAGTTGCAAATGCACATTTGCAAATCATTAATAGCTAGGGCTGCAGTATACGTAAAAGTGAGATGACCTGGTACATAATAGTTCTCATTTTGGTCCACTTAGTCCTTATTCTGAGTTCTCTTTTTTTTATTTATTTTATTTATTTTATTTTTGTTCATATTTTAATATTTTGCTGCTTAGATATCTTAACCAGTCAATCAAAAGACTTAAGTGAACTTTTAATATTTATTGCCCTGGGCATGTATTTTAATACATTACTATATGTCTGTAAAATGCTTTATGCATCAATAGTCATAATTATGAAAACCTCACAGAATGTTAGCTTGTTATAAGACAACTCATATTAGAGAATGTGCTTGCAACTTTTTACAAAATCTATAGTTTATTAATCTATGATCTGTAACCTATAATGCATCATATATAATTTGTTACCTCTAATATTTTGTGAACCTGAAATTCAGAATAAGTTTTAGTGTCTGTTGTTGCCATGTACCTCCTCCAAGCATTTGTAATTCTGCAAAGTGGACAGATCTTATGTGATATAATGTAGAGAATTCAATGCTTGGGTTATTGCACTTAGCTTTTAAGAAGATGAAGAGTATCTCAGGAATAAAATCGTTGGAGGTTAATATACATGTCTTTTTTATTTCTTAAGGGGAAGATGAAACACTATAGGTAAGCAATTCCTCTTTGGAAATTGTGTTTGATAAAAGGTTTGTATGCAATAAATTTTCAAACACCTGTCTGGACATGTGTGAATACCCTCTCAGCTATCCTCATCCTTTTGTCTGTTCTCATCAATTTGTGATGATCATCGCTATTTTCCTGATTTATTTACTAATAGTATATGATCGACAACTCCGTCATACTATTGTTAGTGATCATTAGCGTTTGCTATGTTAAGTTTTCAAATATCTAGTAATTTGTGATTAAAAAAATGTATCATTCTTTAGATGCTACTTGGTTCTTCACTTCTTTGCAATTGCTAATAAAAAGTATGGTAAATTACACTTTTGGTCCTCAAACTATGAGGCCCGTGACAATTTGGTCCCCAAACTTTAATTCGTTGCAATTTTTGATTCAAACTTTTGAATTGTTGCAATCAAATCCCACAACCCAATTTAGTTGGGTAAATGTTGACAACTTGATGATGTAGAAGTGATATGGAAGTATTGTTATTGATGATGCAACAATAATTAAGATGCTACATCATTTCTAATTTACCCTTAAAAGTTATATTATCATTGTTTAAATTAAATTTCTGCACCCTCAGATTCTTGTATAGTAAGAAATGCTCAAAATTGATTCTCTTTTAATCTCTTCAAATCGTTCGACCTATGAATTTCCTCTGATGTTTGCTGGCTTTTTTTCAAAGAACGAACTGATTATTATCCCAAAGCTCTGAAAGTAGCCAAATTTGCCCAAAAATGTTCTATAAAATGAAGCTTCAGAGTTCTGATGGGAGTTGATATTCTAACCATATGCAATACTATGTTTTCCCTTTCTCCGACTTAAATCTTTGTTTGCATATTGAAGTATCACTGATTATATAACAAATCCATTTAATTCAAATCAAATGCACTCTGTATAAGGTCAAAATATTTTGATGGAGAGATGTTTCAGTGAAACTAGTTATTTTCTAGGATACGTTTTGAACTGCGAATTCTGCTATCTTATATTTTTGCATGCACATGGCTGCATATATTTCTAGGCCAATGTTTATGTCATTATGTGGATGCATAAAATCATCTTGGCTTATAGTGAATTATAAATGTCAGGTTATTTCAACAATCCCCAAGCTACCGCCTTGACTTTGAAGCATGGTTGGTTGCATACTGGTGATATTGGCTATTTTGATGACCGGGGACAACTTTTCGTTGTTGATAGACTCAAAGAGCTCATCAAGTATAAAGGTTTCCAGGTAACCTATGAATAACTTGTAACTGTTTTATTTTTGCTGTAATTTTGTGCCATGTTGTGAGGATATTGCCATAGATAAAACAGCTAGAAATGCAAGCAATATTAATTTTAGGAGACTATTTTGTGAAGCTATCTTTTTTAGCTAGAATATAATAAAATGGAGGTATTGGTGTGAATGGACACGTAAGACCTAGATCAAAAACTATCTTACCAGCCGGAAGATCTCTATGACAAAGTTCAAAATTTAAAATTATATATTGTGCATCCTCACCATGATTATAAAAGACCCTCTAATTTGTCAATAAGAGGATTGTCTTTGGATGGCTACATGTCACGGACTTAAGCGAAATTGCTTAAAAAGTCCGTGCGGCGCTCGCCTTCCTTCGCGAAGTGAGCAAGCCTACACCGTCTCTTGTGAACTTGGACCTACTCGCCCAAAGTTGAAGTGCAAGAGAGAGAGAGAGAGAGAGAGAGAGTTTTGAAGAAGAGGAATTGTATTTCTGGAAGTTGCAACACTGGTTCTTCAGTCACCGCCCGCTTCAGGTCCTCGAATGCCTTCGCGCACTGAGGGGTCCAATCCCATGACTGGTACTTCTTCAGCAAGTCCGTCAAAGGTGCCGCTCGTGCCGAGTAGCTTGCGATGAAGCGACGATAATAGTTGACGAGTCCGAGAAAGGATCGCAGTTCGGACACCGTCGTGGGCGCCTCCCACTCGCAGATCGCCCGAATCTTCTGGGGGTCCATGTGCAGTTGACCCTGGCCAATCCAATGGCCAAGGAAATGCACCTCCTCTTTCGCAAAGGAGCACTTTTCTCTTTTGATGAAAAGTTGGTTGTCCCGCAGCACTTGAAAGATGATTCGCAGATGCTCCTCATGTTCCTCCAAAGTGTTGTTGTACACGACGATATCGTCGAGGTACACTACCACGAAGCGGTCGAGGTAGGGATGGAATAACTTGCTCATCAAGGTGCAGAAGGTTGCCGGTGCATTTGTCAGGCCGAATGGCATGACAAGGAACTCGTAGGCCCCGTACCTCGTCATGCACGTGGTCTTCTCCTCGTCCCCTTCCGCAATTCTCACTTGATAATACCCCGAGCGAAGATCGAGCTTCGTGAAATACTTCGCTCCTCCTAGTTGGTCGAAGAGGTCCGCGACTAGCGGGATAGGGTACTTGTTTTTTACCGTTACTTTGTTGAGTGCTCTGTAGTCAATACAGAGTCGCAAACTTCCGTCACTCTTCCGCTGGAACAGCACCGGTGCTCCATAGGGTGCCTTCGACGGTCTGATGAAGCCTGCTTCAAGAAGGTCCTTCAACTGGCGTTGCAACTCCTCGAGTTCTGGCGGAGTCATCCTGTATGGCGCCCTTGCTGGTGGTTTGGCACCAGGTTCAAGCTCGATTGCATAGTCCACCTCCCTCCTAGGTGGAAGCTGCTTGGGTAGCTCCTGGGGCATGACATCCTTGAATTCCCCCAAGACAGCACCAATCTCCGTCGAAAGGTCTTCCTCCTCGAATCCTTCCTCACTTACCTCGCGGATGGCCGCAAGATAAGTCATCTCCCCACGCTTCACTCCCTTCCGCAGTTGCAGAGCTGAGAGGATAGGGGTTTCTGTTGGTTTGCTGCGGCTAGCCAAAACCATACAAGGAGCGGCCTCCTCCATAATGCTCAAGGCCCCAAGATGTGGCATTGGTACCGCCTTTGACGAGGCTAGAAAGTCGATGCCGAGAATGACTTTGAAGTCGTCGATGGTTGCAGCAGTGAAGTTCGCTGTTCCCGCCCAGGGTCCAACAGTGATCGGCACGCCCTTGGCTACCCCTGTGACAGGTTGTGCCTCAGAGTTAACCGCCTTGATTTTGCTCGTGTCCTTCTCGAGCTTGAGACCCAACCGCTTGGCCTCCGTAGCTGCGATGAAGTTGTGGGTTGCTCCCGTGTCCACGAGTGCTCGAGTGGCCCACCCATTAAGGGTCACATCGACGAACATAAGTTTCTTCTTGAGAGATTTACTGCCGCCTGCTTGCCCCTGCATTGCGCTAACGAGCCGCAGTGCTCCCATCTTCGTCTGTGCTGCTTCCTCGCCCTCCTCGGCTTGGACAGCATTGACGGTTTTCTTCTTTGGACAATCGCGCGCCCAATGGTCATCTCCGCAGACATAGCAAGACACATTCTTCTGCGGAGGGCCTTTTTGCTCTTTGCCCTTGTGGTTGTCTTTGTTCTCATGACGGTCTCCCCCACCTTTGGCCTTGCTCGCCTTAGGCGGTTTGCCGCGATTAGACTCCGTCCTCTCGCACTCCGGTAGCTTCTCCGCCATGGCTATGGCAGAGATTACATCCTTGACGTCTCGTCCCACGAGCTCCTTGTTAGCCCACGGTTGGAGACCGTCGAGGAAGAAGAACAGCCGGTCCTCCTCGGCCATATTGGAGATGGAGAGCATCAGTTTGGAGTACTCATTGACATACTCCTTGAGGGTTCCCGTATGTTTGAGCCGTTGAAGTTGCCTTCGCGCAAGATACTCAACATGCTCGGGGTAGAACTGTGCCTTGAGCTCGCGCACGAAGTCCTCCCAAGTATTCAACTTGGATTTGGATTGGCCCTTCTCGGCCTTTGCCGACCTCCGACGCCACCACAGCATGGCATCGTCAGTCAAGTACATGGAAGCGGTTTGGACTTTGTCTTCTTCGTCCTCCAGCCGCAACGCCCTGAGGTAGCGCTCCATGTGCCAAAGGAAGTTGTCAATTTCCTTCTCATCGCGCACCCCCTTGAAGCATTGGGGTTCGGGGATGCGGATCCTTGGGGTATGCTCCCTCGGTGCCTCGCCACCGTGAGCCACCGCCCTCTCGAGGATCGCCATCCGTATCTTAAGGTCCTCGACCTCATCGACCTTTGTGACAAGGTCATCCACCAGCGTCTTCCGTTCGTCCTCGCGACGAGCAACGTCAGTACGAAACTGCTCGAGTTGTTGGTGAAAAGTTCCCATGGCAGCAGCAACGCTTTCCTCCATGGTACGCAGTCCTTCCTCCGTTATCCCCATATGTTGGGTTAGGACGAGATAGTTGTCTTCCAACAAGCCAACACGGTCATCGAGCGAAACGGACTCCCTCGCATGGGTTCGTGGTTCCTTGCTCTTGCCGCGTCTTGATTGTCTGGGTGGTTCGGCCATGTTGTCGGTGATGGCAGCATCCGATGACGACATGGTTCCCAGTTCACGAACGTCGCTCTGATACCAACTGTCACGGACTTAAGCGAAATTGCTTAAAAAGCCCGTGCGTCGCTCGCCTTCCTTCGCGAAGTGAGCAATCCTACACCGTCTCTTGTGAACTTGGACCTACTCGCCCAAAGTTGAAGTGCAAGAGAGAGAGATAGAGTTTTGAAGAAGAGGAATTGTATTTCTGGAATTAGAAAAGTACAACTGTTTTTTACTTGTCATATGGGGGTGGAGGTCACAACCTTTTATAGACCACTCGCCGCCCAAATGCCTAATGAAAAGATGCCAAGTGGCGTACAAACATAAGCTAAAAGTGGAGGCTACGAGCTCCCAAGAGTCCTACATTTATTACCCTAGAAACTTGAAGAAGCCCATGACTCTTCGGCTTCCGCGTCTGATGTCTTGAGATTCGAAAAGAAGCTTCTAGATGGATGTAGTAAAACCTCACGAAGTGATTTTCCTTTGGAGTTTGGTAGTTTGCAAAAGAGAAATCCGCACAAAAAGTTTAGTCTCTGACATACAGGTACCTTAGCTATTCTTGCTGATGAGGATCCAACAGAGAGTCCAGTTTTAATCTCTGAATGGTCTCTTATTGTGTTGCTTGTTTAAATTAATTTTTGAAGCATTATTGTCCACAGGTTTTTGTAACTACAGTTTTATGCACCGATGTGCAAGTCAAATGAATTGCTTACATCAAATTTAGCCTGAGCTCATCAGATTATTTTTCTCACTCATCCTGAAAGAATTTACATGATATGGCTTCATGATATGTTGAAGTTTAAGCATCAATTCTGACATTGGATAGGTTGCGCCTGCGGAGCTTGAAGGTTTACTTCTTTCTCATCCTGAGATACTTGATGCAGTTGTCATTCCGTAAGTTGGATGAATCTTAGAAATATGCATTCAACTATTCATTTGCTTCAGGATATTACCCTTTTTTTTTGTTCTTATATTGGTTGCATTATTTTTTCCTTCTTTTCTAGTCTTTTTTGCAATATTTAATGCAGAACATTCTCTGCCATATTCAGGTTTCCTGATGCCGAAGCAGGTGAGGTTCCTATTGCTTATGTTGTCCGGTCTCCTAAGAGTTCGCTGACTGAGGAGGATGTACAGAAATTTATTGCGAAGCAGGTAATACACGATTAAAACTTCAATTTATGAATCAACCTCATATTTAAAATGTTTTTGTTATACCATACGATAGAACAAAAATATATCTCATAGAAGAATTATCTACCTACTCTTGACCTCCTTTCTCATATATACACACACACAAGACGTGTGTCACAACATCAGATTTGCATGGAATGCTATCCTTGCATCGCTCTGTAACAAATGTGTGCCATAATTTCCATGGGGTGTTATCTTCTATGACAAAGGGATAAATGCCTGCCTATGGGCGACCTCAAAATGGATAGCCTGCATAGGAGTTAATTTGATTGTTTAGAAAGGCAAAAAACATAAAGAGCATCACTAATAGCTAGCAAACAAGAGTCGAGATTCTTTCAAATAACCCTAACAATATTGTTAAGATAAAAAGCCGTAGGTAGTTCCTTTACTACCTAGATATTGCAATTTCGTCTCTGTACTGTTCACCAAAATGCTTTTGCCTTGAACCTCACATAAAAAGTACTTTAGTCTCTGGCAGTCACAGATAAATAATCTTGCTTTTGTTTGTAAAATGGCCTATTAATCCTATTTGAAATGAAGGAAATTACGCGAGCCATTTACAACTGAATGGTCAAAATGGTAAACTAAAAGAGAATTAAGCGTATTTTTGGTGGTTAAGGACTAAAGTGCGTGAAGTCCGGGGTTAAAGGGTACAAGTGAAACATATAGCAATCAAGTTGCAATATTGTGATAGCACAGGGAATGTCTGTACATTCACTTAGATGATCTACTTTTGAGATATAAACAACAGAAATGCTGAAATACTTTTAGCAACACAATGGACATCTATGCGTGTCTTTTCGAGATTTACATTCCAGGTGAAATTATGCAGAGTTTTCTTCCATTTTTTGCTTTTCGAATTCTGAGAAGAAACCACTCTGCATTCCATTCTAGTGTCCTATTTATGAATTTCACACAATGGTATTGAGATATGCCATTCTGATTATCTTATCCCTCTGTATGTATAGAAACTTTTCTGTAAGAGTTGTGCTCTATTAAAAGCTGCATTTTATTACTTCAATTTTGTTCCATGATTGCAGGTTGCTCCTTTTAAGAGATTGAGAAGAGTTACCTTCGTTAACAGTGTGCCGAAATCAGCTTCGGGGAAAATCCTAAGGAGAGAACTCATTGAGAAAGTTAGATCGAAGTTGTAGGAATTGTATCATGTTATTTCAGGGACAATTCAATAGCCTTATATCAGCCAACAATTATATTGTCTTTAATGTTTAATGGCATTGTGCAAATAAAGACCATTGATGTCAGTGAAAATTTGAAGTTGAAAATTGTAATTTCAAACATGATTCCAAACTTGTATTCTAAATATAAATTGGAATTTGTGTGGAATAATTCTTGATTTCATACGTATTCAATTTCCTATCTGGTGGCTTAATCTAGACTGGACAAGGGTACGCCAACAATCGTTCTCGCTTCATTCCAATTGCAGGGTCAGAAAAAAAAAGAGCAAAGCTGAACCAAACATGCCCAAAATTATGTCGAAAAATATTCTATATACAACTTATAAAGAAAAATATTCTATATAAACAACTTTTTTTTTTTTTTTTTTTTTGGATTTCTGTAGGCTCAGTTAAAGAGTATTTCAGTAAGTTTTAGAACCATAAACAAATAGTTTGCAAAATATTGAGTTAAAAAAGAGCTTTTTTATTTTTTAAAAGATAATCTCACAGTACTATATATATATATATATATATATATATATATATATATAGAGAGAGAGAGAGAGAGAGAGAGAGAGAGAGAGTCGAGAGCTTATATGCTTTTAAAAGCACAAGACAATCTATACTTGTTAATTTTTTACCATTGATTTGTATTGGGATTATTGCTTTTGTAAAGTCAATTAAAGAGAGAGAAAGATAAAACAAAAAACACAAATCCCAATACAAATTCAATGATAAAAAATTCATAAGCATGGATTATCTTGTGCTTTTGAAAGCATATAAGCTCTACTATATATATATATATATATATATATATATATATATATATATATATATATATATATATATATATATATATATATATATATATATATATATATATATATATATATATATATATATATATTGAGAGTGAGAGAGAGAGAGTCCGGCTGGAATACTATCGATAGCACCAAGCAATTGGCGCTACCAAGTTTTTAGCTCTTGGATGAAAAGATGTGCGGTTGAGATTATAGTGGTCTCCTAGAATTTTTACTATTCAACCAACCACCCATTAAACACTAGTGGACCATTATCATCCTAACCGTACATCTCTTAATCCAAGGGTTAAGAAATAGGTAGCACCAATGACTTGGTTCTATCGATAGTATTTCAGCCTAGTTATATATATATATATATATATATATATATATATATATATAGGGGCAATTTTCTACGTACCCCTAAAAATTTCCCTGTTTTCAGATTTACCCCTCTTAGAAGGCTAATATTAAAACTACCCTTCTTACGTTCCAACTTCTTTCCAAAATACCCCTGAAGTTAAACTCTGTTGGTGTACCGTTTGGAACCGCCGTTATCTGTGTGTAATTACTATTTTGCCCTTTCAAATATACCCTAAACCCTAAAACCCTAAATCCCTAAACCCTAAAACCCTAAACCCTAAACCCTAGAACCCTAAACCCTAAACCCTAAAACCCTAAAAAATCCTAAACCCTAAACCCTAAAACCCTAAACCCTAAATCCTAGAACCCTAAAAAACCCTAAACCCTAAACCCTAAAACCCTAAACCCTAAACCCTAAAACCCTAAAAAATCCTAAACCCTAAACCCTAAACCCTAAATCCGGGCAAAATAGGTATATCTGATAGTTTTCAACTCCGATTATTATTTAACTCCAGTTTAACCCTAGTTAACTTAACAAAGGGAAACGGTAAGGGTATTTTTAATAACGGTGGAACGTATGAAGGGTATATTGGAAAGAAAAAAATAAGAGGGGTAAATCAGATATTTATTCATATTTCAGGGGTACACAGGCAATTATCCCATATATATATATATATATATATATATATATATATATATATATATATATATATATATATATATATATATATATATATATATATATATATAATTGAGTTCTTATATTTTTAAAAGTACTAAGTTATTAGTGCTCGGATATTTTTCGCCTTTAGATGAAAAGATGTGTAGCTAGGATACATATATAGTAGAGCTTATATAGTTATATACCTTCAAAAGCACAAGCCTAACTATATTTGTAAATTTTTTATCATTGAATTTGCATTGAAATCTGTGCTATTATACTTTATTTTTTTCTCTTTTTAGTTGACTTTACAATAACACAAATCTCAATGCAAATCTAATGGTACAAACTTCACAAGCATAGTTAGACTTGTCCTTTCGAAAGTATATATATATATATATATATATATATATATATATATATATATATATATATATATATATATATATATATATATATATATATATATATATACATGGGCTTGTGTGCTTTTAGAAGCACGAAGGCCTTCGTGCTCCCAAATTATTTTCAATGTTGGGACTTTTGAATGGACGATCGGTTTAGTTAAACTTGATCTAGAGTATTTAAAAGGGCTAGAAAATAAATTTCAGAATTTTTTGATATTATTTGCCTAGTGATCAAAGTGGCTCAAAATTAACAATTTTAATGGTTGTGGTGAGTCGTTTGCAAGTTTAATGGTGTAGAAATATCCAAATCATATAAAAAATTAATAAAAAATTCTTTATACTATATAAAACAAGATCAATATTTTTGATTTAAAATTTTAGTATCATATCATCACATTTTATGAGATTTTTATTTTCAATTGTTGATTTTGAGTCCTTTCGATTACTAGGTAAATGATATCAAAAAATCATAAAATTTACTTTATAGATATTTGAAATATTCTAGATCAAGTTTAATGGAGCCGATCGTCCATTCAGAAGACCCAACATCGAAAAATAACTTGGAAGTACGAATGCCTCCGTACTTTTAAAGGACTATATATATATATATATATATATATATATATATAGAGAGAGAGAGAGAGAGAGAGAGAGAGAGAGAGAGAGAGAGAGTCCGGCTACTATGCTTGTACATGCACCAAGCAATTGATGCTTGTAAGTTTTTTACCGTTAGATTTATCCTTTTGACTAATTTCATCCTTTATATCATTATATTCCACCAACTACTCACTTAATCCAACGAAGCTCAATTATATATATATATAAGCGGATAAAAAATGACAGACATAATCCCAAAGGGAATAAAAAAATATGCTATAAAATATCTACGTAGAAAAACATAAAATATCTACGTAGAAACACTAAATTTCACATTTTATTTTTTATTTTTTTATATAATAAATATTTATATATTATTTTATATATTTTTTATATTTTTAAATTATTTCAAACAAAAAAACAATCCAAAACAAATCAAAATTTAAAAATAAATTACAAATAAAAAAGAATACAAACAAATCAAATATAACAAAATTAAAAAGATAAATTAATTTAAATATATATTCATGTCACTAATAAATATTCAAGCCAACAATCAAAATAATCAAATTTAAAAAGAATCAAATTTATAAAAAAAAATTAAAAAATCAAATTTTAAAAAAGGAATCGAAACAAATCAAATATAACAAAATTAAAAAATTAATTAATTTAAATGTATATTCATGTCACAAATAAATATTCAAACCAACAATCAAAATAATCAAATTTAGAGAGAATCAAATTTATAAAAAAAATTTAATTTTTAAAAAATAAAAAATATGCCAAAAAATATCTATGTAGAAAAACTAAGCTCCACATTCCATTTTTTAATTTTTAATTTATTAAATATTTATATATTATTTTATATTATTTTATATTTTTAAATTATCCCAAACTAACGGATATTTTTTTTATTATCTTTTCTATATTTTTAAATTATCTCAAATAAAAAAACAATCTGAAACAAATTAAAATTTAAAAATAAATTACAAATCAAAAAATTGAAACAAATCAAATATAACAAAATTTAAAAATAAATTAATTTAAATGTATATTCATGCTACTAATAAATATTCAAACCAACAATCAAAATAATCAAATTTTGAAAGAATCAAAATTATAAAAAAAATATAAAAAATCAAATTTAAAAAAGAATAAAAAATATGCCACAAAATATCTATATAGAAAAACTAAATTCCACATTCTATTTTTTATTTTTTTATTAAATATTTATATATTATTTTATATTTTTTTTATATTTTTAAATTATCTCAAACTAACCGATATTTTTTTACTATCTTTTCTATATTTTTAAATTATCTCAAACAAACGGATATTTTTTTTATTTTATTTTCGTACCGCAAAAAAATTTGTTTTTATCATTTAAAAATCAATACTAATAAATATTCAAACCAACAATCAAAACAATCAAATTTAGAAATAATTAAATTTATAAAAAAATAAAAATATTTTTTTTTTAAAAATAAAATAAAAATTATTTTTTTTTAAAAATAAAAATAAAAGTTATTTTATTAAAAAATAAAAATAATATTTATTTTTTTAAAAAATAAAAATAATATGCCACAAAATATTTACGTACAAAAATTAAATTCCAGACTCTATTTTTTATTTTTTATTTATTAAATATTTATATATTATTTTATTTATTTTCTATATATTTAAATTATCTCAAACAAACGGATATTTTTTTTATAATTTTTATACTGCAAAATGAAATTTATTTTTATGCAGAAAAAAAAAAGTTTTCTTAGGCAAGAAAAATTAAAAAAAATATTAATAATATAATAAAATTTAAAATAAATTAATTTAAATCTATATTCATACCACTAATAAATATCTAAACCAACAATCAAAACAATCAAATTTAGAAAAAATCAAATTTATACAAGAAAGTTAAAAAAATTAAATTTTAATTTAATTTCAATTTTTTTTTTATTTTTACCAAAAAATATTTTCAATTTTTTTTTACTTTTTTTTTGCGGCAAAAGAAACCTTTTCAAATTTTGCCTCCTCTTTTTTATTTTCAAAATTTTTTAATTATTTATTAAATTTGTATATATCATTATATATAATTTCTATTTTCTTTTATTAATAAGTTGATAGGATCAACAGCCGAACTCTTCTTTACCTTCAAGTGGGCAGTGAAGTTGTGACGTCCCAACTTCGTAGGGTGTCATTCATTTTAGAATTACTCTAACTCTAGCACGCTTAATCTTCTTAACCTTTTGAATTTTACTACCACCCAAAATGCTATAGCCGGGTTAAAAGGTTAGTCATATTTATACTTTATATATAAGACTAATCCAAATCCTAGGGGTGTTACATTCTTCCTCTTTTTAAGCTCTGACGTTCTTGTCAGGCTCAAAAACACTCACAAGAAGCACCAGGGGATGTGAGACTCGTCTCGCGTTACCTTAATCAACCTTGTCGGGAGCGAGTGGCAATTATACCAAAAGTGACGCCCCAATTTTCCAGGAGGTCACCCATCCTAGAACTACTCTAACTGTAGCACGCTTAACCTTTTTAACCTCTTAAATCTTACTACCACCCAAAATGCTATAACCGGATTAAGAGATTAGTCCTATTTATGTCTTATATATAGTACTAATCCAAATCTTAAGGGTGTTACAGAAATCTACGAATTTAATAAATCAAGGCGACTACGAATCTCAATTTAAGGTTTGACTTTTATTTTATTTATTTTTTTCGTACTATTATTTTTTCTGTAAATTAGTAATATTGTTATTTTATATCTTTTATATATTTTTAGCATAGTATCATCTCAAACAAAAAAACAATCCGAAACAAATTAAATTTTAAAAATAAATTACAAATCAAAATGAATCAAAGCAAATCAAATATAACAAAATTTAAAAATAAATTAATTTCAATATATATTCATGTCACTAATAAATATTTAAACCAACAATCAAAACAATCAAATTTTAAAAGAATCAAATTTATAAATAAATAAATAATTTTTTTTTAAAAAATAAAAGAATATGCCAAAAAAATATATACTTAGAAAAATTAAGTTACACATTTCATTTTTTATTTTTTTATTTATTAATATTTTCAATTATTTTTTTTTTTTGCGGCAAAAAAAATATTTTTAAATTTTATATCCATTTTTTTTCTCTAAGTGATATTTTTAATTATTTATTAAATTTGTATATATCATTATATATAATTTCTATCTTCATCTCTAAATAAATTGACAGGATCAACAGCCGAACCCTTCATTATCTTCAAATGGGTAGTGAAGTCAACGATTTTAATATATCAAGGGGACTGCGAATCTCATTTTATGGTTTGACTTTTAGTTTATTTTATTTTTTCGTACCTTTTTTTTTCTCTATAAATTAGTAATATTGTTATTTATTACATATTTATATATTATTTTAGATTTTTTCTATTTTTTAAAATTATCTCAAACAAAAAATAATTGAAACAAATCAAATTAAAAAAATAAATTACAAATCAAAAGGAATCGAAACAAATCAAATATAAAAAATTTAAAAAATAAATTAATTTAAATGTATATTCATGTCACTAATAAATATTCAAACCAACAATGAAAACAATCAAATTTAGAAAAAATTAAATTTATAAAAAAATAAAAAAAATTAATTTTTAAAAAAGAATAAAAGAATATGTCAAAAAATATGTGAGTAGAAAAACTATGTTCAACATTAAATTTTTTATTTTTTTATTTATTAAATATTTATATATTATTTTATATCTATATTTTAAAATTATCTCAAACAAACATATATTTTCTTTATTATTTTGGTATCGCAAAAAAAAAATTTATTTTTATCATTTTGGTGGGAAAAATAATTTTGGTATTTTTTTTTACTTACGTAAGAAAATTTTTTAAAAATATATTTAAGAATAAATTAATTTAAATATATATTAATATTACTAATAAATATTTAAATCAACAATCAAAACAATCAAATTTAGAAGGAATCAAATTTATAAAAAAATAAAAATAATAATAATTTTTTAAAAAGAATAAAAGAATATGCCACAAAATATCTACATAGAAAAATTAAATTCCACATTCTATTTTTTATTTTTTTTATTAAATATTTATATATTATTTTATATTTTTCTATATTTTTAAATTATCTCAAACAAATGGATATTTTTTTTATTATTTTTATACCGCAAATTTTTTTTTATCGTTCTAGCGGAATTTCTTACACAAAAAAATTTAAAATAAATATTAATAATATAGTAAAATTTAAAATAAATTAATTTAAATGTATGTTTATGTCACTAATAAATATTCAAACCAACTATCAAAATAATTAAATTTAGAAAGAATCAAATTTATAAAAAGAAGATTAAAAAAAAATTAAATTTTAATTTAATTTCAAAATATTCTTGTTTTGTACAAAAAAATATTTTCAAATTTTGCATTTTTTTTATATTAATTTTAAATAACTATTAAAATTTTGAATTAATTTAATTTTTTAAAATTTATGTACATATTAAAAGAAAATTTGTATGTTATGAAAGATAAATAAAAAATATTTACATTATAACTAAATTATAATATATAAAACTTATTTGAAGATTAAATAATTCTAGAAAAAAATTAATTTACAAATATACTCATATCACCACTAACTATTTAAATTCATATCTTAAAATTTAATTTTGATCCACTATAAATTAAAATTTTAATTGTTAATTCGAATTTGATATCCAAAATTAAATTTAATTCATAATTTATAAAATAAAATTATAACTATATAATTATTGTTGGCAACAATTATATATTTAAATTTGAGTTAAAATATGATAGATATTCTCTAATAAAATACAACATATGGATTTAGTTTTTAAAAATTTAATTTTTAATTTTAAACTTTTGGATTAATTTAATACACAAAAATTTATATTAATTTGAGATAACTATTAAAATAATTGTTACGCGCATTTGCACGTACACTGAACTAGTATATATATATATATATATATATATATATATATATATATATATATATAGGGGCAATTGCATACATGTCCCTCCAAATATGTCGAATAGCAAATATATCCCTGCAAATTTCAACTTTTCATATTTATCCCTGTAAAAATCCAAAGTTCTTCAAATATGTCCCTGAGGTTAATCCCCGTTTGGAATCTGTTAATTTTTTAACAGATTCCATGTAAAATTACTTTTTTGCCCCTTACAAATATATCCCTCCAAAAATAATACCAATCTACTTGTTTCAAAAATGCCCCTCTCCAAAAATCCCAATGTTAAAATCCCTCTAATTATTACAAAAATGCCCCTCTCCTAATAAAATTTGTAACAAAATTAAAATCTCTCAATTAAAAAAAAAATCAAATTTTAAATTGGTGTCAATAAAACAAATTAATTTGAAGGAGGGGCCATGCACAAGAGAGAGAGAGAGTTGCTCTGTTCAAAAAAATTAATTTGAAGGAGGGGCCACGCTCGCGTCGCCGCCTTCTCCTCGCAGCAAGCCACCAGCCGTCGCCGCGCCGCGCCCCGCGTCGCCCAGTCGCCGCCGTCACCATCGCCCTGCCTCGCCGCCGAAGTTGCCGCTCGCGTCGCCGCCGAAGCCGTGCTGCCGCCCCGCGCGTCTCCATCGAGCCGCCGCCTTTCGCGCCGCCTCGCCGCCGAAGCCGCCCTTCGCGTCGCCGCCGCCCTTCGCGTCGCTGCCGAGGCCACCTCGTCCGTCTTCGGGTCGCCGCCGAATCCGTCGAAGCTCCTCTGCTTCGTGAGCAAGTAACCAAGGGTAAAATGGTATATTCACTTTCTAATCTAACTAAGGTTAAGCATTTAACCTATGGTTAACTCATTTTTTCTAACAGAGGGGCATATTTGAATAACGGTGGATTTTTGCAGGGATAAATATGAAAAGTTGAAATTTGCAGGGATATATTTGAAATCCGACATATTTGGAAGGACATGTATGCAATTAACCCATATATATATATATATATATATAGAGAGAGAGAGAGAGAGAGAGAGAGAGAGAGAGAGAGAGAGAGAGAGATAGGCTGGAATACTGTCGATAGCACCAAACCATTGGTGCTATCAAATTTTTAGCATTTGGATTAAAAGATGTGTGGTTAAGATGATAGTGATCCTTAGGGTTTACTAGGTGGTTGGTTGAATAGTAAAAATCTTAGGGAACCACTATAATTCCAACCGCATATCTTTTTATCAAACGGCTGAAAACTTGATAGCACCAATTGCTTGGTGCTATCGATAATATTCTAGCCGCTCTCTCTCTCTCTCTCTCTCTCTCTCTCTCTCTCTCTCTCTTTCCCTCTCTCTCTCTCTCTATATATATATATATATATATATAGTTAGGCAGGAATACTATTAATAGTACCAAGTCATTGGTACTATCAAGTTTTTAATCCTTGGATTAAAAAATATGTGGTTGAGATGATAGTGGGCCCATTGGATTTAATAGGTGGTTGGAAAATAGTAAAATCTAACCGGTGAAAATAATCAAAGGGATTGATCTAAGGGTAGAAAAACTTAATAGCAGCAATAATTTGGTACTATTAATAGTATAGTAGCCGGACTCATATATATATATATATATATATAAAATCTATTATTTGGCAGTTCCTCATGCCACGTGTCGCACTCCTATGCATTTTGCTACATGTCGCATTCTCCTTCTCTGTGACTCCTAGCTTTCTCCGAACCTCTCTCTCTGTGTGACTCCTAGCCTTCTCCTCCTTTCTCCCCCTGTGACTCCTAGCCTTCCCCCCCCCCCCTCTCTCTCTCTCTCTCTCTCTCTCTCTCTCTCTCTCTCTCTCTCTGTGACTCTTAGCCTTCTCCCGCTCTCTCACTCTCCTTCTCTGTGACACCTAGCCTTCTCCGAACCTCTCTCTCCTCTTTCTCTCTCTCTCTCTCTCTCTCTCTCTCTCTCTCTCTCTCTCTCTCTCTCTCTGTGTGTGTGTGTCACGCCCCGGGGTCGAAACTGCGACCCGGGCTCGCCAACAGATCCGCCGCCCATACGGTGAACCCCGTATAGACGAAGCGTCAAACCAGCAAAAGGAAAATACTATACTAAACAGATATCAGAGCTGGAAGTAAACTGCTAGAAATAAAATATACAACACAAGGTCCTCACCAAAAGTACATAAATCTCTCTCTGCAATGAAAGAAAAGTATAATTCTATACCTCACTACAAGGTCTCTCAACAAGAAACTCTCAAAATAATAAGGGTACATCTACTCTCTGGACGACGACTGGTAGGGATCTAGCTCGCGACTCCCTTACCGCGATTTGAAGAAGCAGCAGCTGGAGCAGCAGGAACAGGAGTAGACGTCCCTGGGGAAAAATACACCACGACGGGTGTGAGAACTACATCCCACAGTAGTTCTCAGTGTGTGCCGTCAACAAGCCCAACGGTCTGTGTCACGCCCCGGGGTCGAAACTGCAACCCGGGCTCGCCAACAGATCCGCCACCTATGCCAAACCCCGCATAGGCGAAGCGTCCTACCTGCAAGAAAGTACTACAGCTAACAGATATCAGAGCTATAAGATAAAACTGCTGTAAAAATAAAATCATCCACTGTACAACTGGAAAATAATGCAACAATGTCCATCTCCCAAAAATGATAATCGTACAATATCCTCAGATACAAAACTCATAGCTCAACAGGGAGGTATCTCCAATAAATACATCAGTGTACAGGCTCTCAATACATATCATATCCTCACTACAACAGTCTCTCAAAAGGAGAAATAAAATGACTAATCTAATGAAGATCTCCTCTGTCAGGGTACCGCTACTCTCCAACGACGGGTAGGGATCTAGCTCGCGACTCCCTCGCCTCGATCAACAACCGTAGAATCAGCAACACCCGCTAAGACTCTGCAAAACAAAGGAGAGGAAGGAAAAAGGAGGGGGAAAACCACCAAAGGGTGTGATAACTACACCAAAAAGGGAGTTCTCAGTGGGTACCACCGCTAGACCCGACGGTCTGCCCACTAAGTCCTCAAGAGACAAAAACTAACCAAAGCCGTAAAGACTGAAATAAGGAAGCTGGAGACTCTCAACAGCTATCCTGCCTCTATCTAAAATGCCTAAAAGGGGAGAACCAAAGAGTGGTATGCAACCACCAGCACATGAAGTGCACAATCGACCCAATCGATAGACCAGTAATCACTGGCACTGCCTGCTATGCCTACTATGCCTGCTATGCCTGCCATGCCTGCTATGCCTGCTATGCCTGCTATGCCTGCCATGCCTGCTATGCCTGCCATGCCTGCTATGCCTGCCATGCCTACCATGCCTGCTATGCGTCTCGTACAACGGTCAACAACTCACAATGACCTTGGGACAACCGTCGATCCCCAAACGGTTCCCAACTACACTAGCACTGGTCTAAACGCGGCTACTAGACTCCACTCGGTCCCCCTGACACGAGTGTAACAGTAAAGTAAACATCTGTAATAAACCCAATCTAGTGACGCCAGAAATACTGGTACTGCCTGCTGTGCCTGACGAATCGGGTATGCTGGCCAATGCATAACACCGATAAGGGATAGGAGTCTCAAGGACTCAAAGTAAGTAACAGATCGGCAACTATTACCGTCCGATCGCAAACAAAAGTAAGTAACAGATCGGCCACTCTAACCGTCCGATCGCACACTCCGGAGTGGCACCCGAGGGGAGCGACCCACGAGTAAAGTATCAGGGATAGGAGTCTCAAGGACTCAAAGTAAGTAACAGATCGGCAACTATTACCGTCCGATCGCAAACAAAAGTAAGTAACAGATCGGCCGCTCTAACCGTCCGATCGCACACTCCGGTGTGGCACTCGAGGGGAGCGACCCACACGAGTAAAGTATCATCGGGCAATATCCGCGCCGGTGTGATAAGTAACAAAAGCAGGACTGGATCATGACTCTGATCAAAGTGGGAAACTCCGTCCACTAGAGAAATCAGATACCCAATCTGGTGCATAAATAAATATCCGGTCAACCGCCAAATATCCGCGGTTGCCGCAAAGCCCCACAACTAATCCTACCTGTCCCAGACACCAAGTCCCGACTACATTATCCAGAACCCCTGTTCGAACCCGAGCAACACAGACCACCTGACTAACAAAGAAGGAGAAAAGGATAGCATGGTTTCTCCTAAGTCAAGTTCCAAAAGTAGTGCAGCAGTAAAAGATGGCCTAACTACATGTCCATGCAAGCATGCTTTGTCCTCAAAAACAATAAAAGTGGGTGAAACATATATTAGTAAAGCATGCTAAAACATTCCTACTATGGTATACCAATCTCACCCAAGTAGGCCATTCCTCTCTTACCTCTCGCTCATATCGGTTGTACAACAAATATGCCTGTTATCAATCATAGAGGGGTGATATCCCCACAAGTGCACTTACATTCACCATAATGTAACAACCTTATACAGTTACCAAATTAAGCTTACCCACCTGAAGTGCTCAATCCAAGGCAAACCTGGGGTCGGCGGACAGCGTGGCCACTTGCACGCACAATCCTCTGAACCTATATCCACGGTACATGTCGCGCCAACCTCGGCTCCTAGCAGTGATCCAAAAACATTCGCGAACCTTCCTGGGTACCACAAAAGGTCCAAAGTTACACTTCAATTCCAAAAATTAACCACGCACAAACACACTAAAAATCAGTCCCAAAGATATGCTTATTTCACCTGTAGAACGGATTTGGAAAAATCCAACAAAAATACTGTCGCGTTTCTCGTGTCGATACCTTCGAAACGAGTACCTACACATCAAATTCCGAGCCCCGTAGGCCGAGTTACAAATTCCACAATACAGGGCGCTCACAAACACACAACCACACATCTGTATTTCCATACACAGATAAAGGGAGAACAATATACCTCCGGGCAAGCCTCAGAAAAATCCAATAAAAATATTGTGATAATCCTCGTGTCGAGTAGATGAAAAAAGTGTAAGGGCTCGTCTCAATCCGATGCCCGGTTGTGGAGATAAAAATCTGGCAAGGTGTCGCTGTCCAGAAATTCCATCAGCGGCAAAGGGGTTTAAAAATGTACCCAGAACCCCAAACAAAGCTCAAATCTGAGAAAAGTGGACAATACAAGAATCGTAGATATACCTCTCGTGAATCCAACGCCGTGAAAATCGTCCGAAAATACTATCGGGGTAGCTCTGGGAATCTCTCAGACCGAAATACAACGATAATGGGCCTGCAATGAAAGTATGTCGCTCTGTGCTACGATGCCGAAGTCGTCGATGCCTCGCCTTCCAAAAATTCTGAGCCTTCTCCACGAGATGCACAGCGAGGCGATCAACAACTTTGGTGAAGGGTGCACTAGCCAAAGAGCTAGGGAAAAAGCTCTACTTGGTGAGCAAAAGGGCCTATTTATAGGCTCAACCCGAAAATCCGGATATTGGGCTTTTGGGCCGATTTTCCGGGCGCCCGGACGAACCGGGCGGCTACAGTGTTGGGCCCGGCCCAACACTGTTCACGCCCGGCCCAACACTGTTCACGCCCGGAAAGCCCAGGGCCCGCCACGTCTCACCCGAACAGCGGACAGCCACACCGGCCATCCGCTGCTCGACACGTGGTGCACTGAGGTGGCGACACGTGGACCGCACTCGGTCAAACAGTCACCCACGTGCGCGCCTGCGCCGCCGCCCGACACCCCTGCACGCACGCGCCCCGAGGCGGCCTGCACCCGCTTCGTGGACCGCGCGCATCTGGACCAGCCAACCATAGATCGCCACGTGTCCTTCCCCGGTCCACCGTACACCTGCTCAAATTTCCCGTGGACCACGCCCACAACACCAGCAAGTCACAAGCTGCCACGTGTCCTGCCTTCCGGTGCACGCCCGCCCGTGGACCGCGCACTTGCCCACGCGCCCGCGCGCCTGCCCGCGCACTGCGCGCTGCCCGCCGCCGCGCCTGCGTCCGCTCCGCCGCGCTCCGCCGCTGCCCGCCGCGCTCCACCGCTGCCCGCCGCCACCGGCGCTGCCCCAGCCGCCGGAACAGTGATCCCTTGCCTCGAAAATCGTGCGTGTCATCCGGGCTCCGAAAAATGCAAGTGAATAGCCCATTTTCATCATTTTCGCGCGCTGAATCCAAATCCGAAGTCCGTTTTGCCAAATTCCAACTCTAAAAATTGCCGAAGGCATCCGGAAAGATGTTATTTTGTCCAAACTTCACGCTGAGCCCAATTTTAATATCTATTGCGCGCAAAACCACTTCTAAGCATTCGACGGAGTCATCTGACTACTCTCGTGATCCATTAACCACTCTGAGTCCATCACTAGTGTCCAATTAGTGTACAAACACCACCGACGCGCCACATAGGCCTCCAGGAGCTGCTGGTCAACCAGTAATCTCGTCATGGGGATCCAGGTCCTCACATCCTCCCCCACTAAAGAAAGTTTCGTCCTCGAAACTAGCTCGATTCCACCAGGAGTCACAAACACCAAGGGTAAGTACTCATCATCACTGTCTCTAGCTTCCCAAGTCACCTCTCACTCCCCGTAATTACTCCTCAACAACAACAACAACAGCCAGTACGGCATAGCCCGATTGCGCAACCTCTAATCTCACGAGCCAGAATTCGCAACGGGCGTCCCTCGTACTCCAAACACTCTTAGCTCTCAAATGGTGCGAGTCAATCATGGGCGAGAGATCCAAAAGCAAAACACTCCTGAGCTAAGTCGTGAAACATCACAGGGGGCTCCATCAAAAAGCTGGGGAAAACAAAATAACCGCCAGTGCATCACGCACCAAACCACAACCTGAGTCAACTCAAACAGGGCAACCCGAAGTACACCCACACGATTATCCAATAAGAAAAAAGGGTCCTCACTCAGTCACTCCCGAATCTTGACCATCCGAGTGAACTACTCAGCCGCGGTCTATCATCCAAAGGAACCCTCAGGGATACAACCACAAGCCATGTTTATCTTAACAGTCCACACAGCGCCAGCTGTGGAATCATCAAACTCAACCCCAGACAGCTTCCTGCTCCAGGTATCCGCCATTACAGTGGCCCTGTCGGGGTAATCCAAAATGCTCAACAATAACCCAACGGTAATTCCATAGTCGCTTTAGGAGGCATCACTAAAACTCGCAGATCTCTCTCCCAACACTGGAAATACTAGCATTGGCGCTGGTAGCAATCTCATCATCCGATTGCCAAGTTTTACTGGCACTACCCAGTCCAAGAAACTCCTCACCTCGACAATAATTGTCGATCTTGGCCAAATCCCAAGTGATATCCATATTGGCCGGATTTCCACCGCCGCTCCTACGGCTCGAACAAAGTGACCCAAGAAGGTATGCTCCTGAAGTTACAACTTGTACCTCAATAACTTGACATACAGCTTCATCCACACGAGCATTGTAGCACATCCACGAGTGCTCCTCTTACTCCAAGCCACTCTGGGAGTAAATCAAAATATTCTCGGGGACACCACTCCCAATCCGTCCAAGTACCACGGGGACACACAATTTCACAAATCTTGAAGATAACAGGGCATTAATCATTCCATTTGGCCCCACTATGAGCTCATAATGCCTTTACCGGATCCTGAATGCCATCTAGGCGAAGTCCTCGGCTGTCTGATTCCAAGTAGGTACTCGCATCATACAATAACCGCCGGAGTATAGCTCCATCAAAAGGTCCTAGATACCACCCGGACCTATCTACACTCGAACCACCACCGTGGCGCCCTCCAACCGGGCGGCACAGATTCATCCGCTCAAAGCAAGTGGTTGTCGCTCAATCTGCCTGAAAATCAGGACTATCCACAAGGGAGTACGACCTCTGTCTCTACTCACATTGAGGCGACGAATAAGGTCCTCCGCAGATTGCAAATCCATGCTACCGCTGCGCCACTCTGATATAGACGCCGATGCTGCCATCGGGGTCCACCCGATCGGTGGCCTCTCAGGAACCCGTCATCCTGAAAAAGAAATCAGAAGTGCCTCTGCCGGCCGATCTGTCCTCCATTACCCGGCGCCAAGCGCCAATATCCAGAACTCATCTCTGACGGCAGATCCCTTGTAGTGGTCCAGAATCCCAAGCAACTTTTCTGGTGAATCCATTGTGTAGAACACCTAATGTTGGTGTGTTTGGCCCATAGTGCATCAAAGGGATGCCACAGATGGACCCTGTGAGGTATCTTTTGCTGTATTGGCCTTCGGCTGCATTTGTCGAAAATTTGAAAAGGTTTTTGGCCGAACAGAGGTTGGAATTGGATTCAGCACGGAAAAACGCTAGAAAATGACTATTTGCTTGTTTGATTCTGAGTCCGGATGCCCAAAAACAGACTCCCGGAAGTTTTTATTGGTTTTTGGTACATGGGAGGGGCCGGGGACCGTCGGGTTGCCACGTGGCGGCTTGTTATTGGCCGGTCCGCAGCGCCCGGTCCACAGAGAGGTGCGGCTGGGTGCATAGGCCCGGCGCAGGACACGTGTCAGGTGCTGATTGGCCGGTGCAGAGTGCGCGGTCCACGGAGTTTGGCGCGGCGGTGCATGGACCAGGGCGGGGGACACGTGGCAGCCCCCGGTTGGTCGGTGCACGCGGCGCGGTCCATGGAACCCGAAGTAGGGTGCGTGGACCGGGTGCACGGGACACGTGTCGGCATGCCATTCGCGGGCTGACGAGGTGCGGCGCACGGGGGCGCGGCCGGGCGCCTCGGGGCGCGTGCGTGGTAGGCGGCCAGAGCGGCGCCTGCTCGCACGTGTGACCGCGATAGTGTCGGGCCACGTGTCGCGCTACCACTCGCTGGCGCCACCTACCCGTTTGACCGGGTAGGTGCCACGCGGCGACGGCAGGCGCGCCCCGCACAGCTGTTCGTTGTGCGGGATACGCGTCGGCCCCCGGGAGGGCCACGTGGCCGCTCCTGGCACGTCCCGCACAGCTGTTTGCTGTGGGGGTGACGTGGCAGCTCCTGGGCGTTTCGGGCGCACCTTCGCGGTAAGGTGTTCCGCCGATTTCGGGTGCCCGAAACTGGTCCAGCGCCCGAAACCGGGGACACAGAGGGAATTATCCCATTTGTTTGTGTGGGCCTTTATATAGCCCGAGCTCACTTCACAGTGAGCTTTTTCACTGTTCTGAGCCTTTTCTCTCTAGGGTTTCTTCAGAGAAGTTGATCCTCGGGTTGTGCCGCTTCCATCTGTAGAGTTTGGGGATTTTACGCGGCACGTTTTTCGAGATTCCCATTTTCTTGGCGCGTCGCGACGCTCTTTCGCCGGTGTTTCTTCCGTCGCGTTTCGGTGCGCGAGCTCCCCCGGCCGACTCCGACCACCTTTTCGAGCGATTTCTTCGCCATTGGATCCGGGATAGGTAAGGCTACGATCTTGGCGTTTTCTACATTTCCTTGTTTCATGCATTTCGAGGAGTTTTTCTATGCTTACTGGAACCCCTTTTTTCTGTGAGGATTTTCAAGGACAGCGGACTGTTTTGGGGATTTCTCCACGCTCGGACCTCGGATCAAGGCGAGCCTATACACTTTTTTCATCTACTCGACGCCAGGATTTTCACAGTATTTTTCTTGGATTTTTCTGAGGCTTGCCCGGAGGTATAATTTTCTCCCTTAACTGTGTATGAGATTACAGTTATGTTGTTGTGAAGTTGTGAGCGCACATGTACTGTGGAATTTGTAACTTGGCCTACGGTGCTCGGAATTGGACGTGCAGGTACCCGTTTCGAAGATCTCGATACGAGGATCGCTGTGGTATTTTTATCGGATTTTTCGGAGACCTTACAGCAGGTGAAAAATTAGCATCTTTGGGGGCTGAATTTCAGACTGTGTATACTTGGTTAATTTTTGGAATAAAGTGTAACGGTGAACCATGTGTTGTACCCAGGAGAGCTTGCGAGTTTTGCTGGACCTGTTGGATTGGGAGATTGAAATTTCTGGGTATTATCAGCTGTAGGACTTTGGGCTGTCCAGCTCTTCGAGGTGGGTGTTGTTGCGAATCTCTTACTTTTGACTACCCACTAGGCTTATTGGAGTGCTTTCCATGTTAGGAAGCTAATTACACCCCTTGAACAATATTTGCATGCTTATGTGAGATAGATGGGATATTTGTTAGTACTTGCTTACTAATGACATTAGTGAATTAGAGTGGTAATATCACTTGAGAGATAGAAGGCTTTATTAGTAACTTTGTGGATAGTATGCATGATTTACTAGTACATAGGGTACTTGGGCCAATGTGATGATGTGTTGCCAGCAGGTTTTACTTCGTGGACAATTGCATTTATTTCACTAAGTACAGGACAATTGCATGTTTGATTGGACATCTAGTTAGGCCACTATTTACTGCTGCACTATCATATTGAGAAATGACTTAGGAGAAACCATGTTTAGCTGTTCTCCTTTCTATTCAGTTGCATATTGCTCGAGTTAGAGCAGGGGTATGGGATAGTGTAGTCGAGGCCATCGAGTCAGGGTCAGATTAGACTCGATTATGGATCGTGGGGCATTGTGGTAACCGCGGACAGTAGGTGGTTAGCCAGATGTTGATTACTTTATCAGATTTGGACTTGTGGGGTGTTGCGGCGACCGCGGACATTGGGCGGTTGACCGGATGTTTTACTTATGCATCAGATTGGGTATCAGATTTCTCTAGTGGATGGAGTTTCCCACTTATTGAGTATTATTGCACCAGATTGGGGATCGGGGTTTCATTAGTGGATGGATTTTCCCACTTTGATCATAGTCATGATCAAAGTCCTGCTATGCAGAGATACTTGTTACTGAGATACTTTACTCGTGTGGGTCGCTCCCCTCGAGTGCCACTCCGGAGGTAGGCTTTTCGGACCCAGCCTTGTGTGCCGGTCTGATACTTATTTTGGGATGCGAGCCGTACGGGCCGATCCCGCGGTTTCGAGCCTTGTGTGCAGATTCCGCTGAGCAGGCAATGCCAGTTCTACTGGTGGCAAATGATTGGGTTATTTGGACAGATACGGTTTTCTGATGCATTCATACAGTCATCTCTTTTGATACTGCATTTAGAGGCATAGTAGTGATAGTTTTCCTTATTAGTAGCCTTTATAGCTTACTACTGTTTTTCCCTTTTTGCCTCTAGTAGTCCTAGTGGGCACGTCGGAGTTTGAGGTTTTCCCTCTAGGGGAGGCTACTGTTCTTTATAGTAGTTCTCACCCCCATTGTCTTTCTCTTCTTTTCCCCCTTTGTTTTGCAGAGTCTTCTGCGGGAGTTGCAGGGCCGTCTCGGGCAGACCGAGGTAAGCAGATCGCTGATTAGATAGTTCATCTACCCCGACTTCGAGCTTAGTCGTGTATTAGTTGTACCCCTTTCTTTTCTCAGACAGTTGTAGTTATTTTGGGCCTGGCTCTTGCCAGCTGTTTGTACTTATTTGGTGAGCTAGGAGAGACACTTGTATTTTGAGAGTTTTTATTATGCTTTTACTTTCCAGCTGTAGTTTGAGATGTAGTAGATTTATTTTAGCTCTGTTTATTGCTCCTTTATCTATATCTTTTATATCTGAGCAGGTTACCAGCGCTTCGTGTACACGGGAAATTCTGTGTGCACGGCGGATCTGTGGACGGGCCCGGGTTCTGGTTTACACTCGGGGCGTGACAGATTAGTTGGTATCAGCGCTTAGGGATAGGTCAGTTGGGACTTAGGAAAACCCTAGGCTTTTGGCAGACCCTCGGATGATAGGGCGTGAGTGACGTGATATTTTGCGAAAGTCGGTGATTTTGGTCAGTTGACTCTTCCAGTGAGAGAAGAGGGATCGACATACCCTATTTCTGTTGAACAATTATGTTGGCTGCAGACAACATAAAGTTGCAGAAATAGGGGGATGTCTTTGACTTTCGCTAGATTGGGTCTTGTGGGGTTTTGTTACTGATTTTTGGTTTCCTGTGGCAGGATGTCTCCGCGTCATCGTTCACCCACCCGGGGTACCCCCGCACCTTCCGAGGAGTCTGAGCGGGCGGTATCCGCCGAGTTGGGAGAACTGCGGGCTTTGGTGACCCAGTTGGTGGCGAGGAGCTTTCGTCAGGACCAGCGCCTGGAGCAGTTACTGGCGCAGCGGGGTGACTTGGCGGTAGGCGAGGGGGCCGGGCTTCAGAGCAACGTCCAGACAGGAAACGCCCAGCCCCCGATGATGATGGACAGGCCAGTTCTGGGAGGCCATCACGACCCCCGCGGCCCCAGCCTCCTGGCCGCGGACCTGGTGGATTTCAGAGGCCACCGCAGCAGCAGTCTCTACAGTCTCGAGCGTTGGCCCGGTGCGTTTTCTGTAGGGAGCAGCATCCATTTGATACCTGTGGCTTGAGGGAGGGTCGATGCTTCCGTTGTGGGCAGCCAGGCCACATCCGAGCTACGTGCCCCTTCCGGACCTTAGTAGCACCTCCTCCAGCATTGGCCCCTACCGCGTCCCAGCAGAGGTCGCGATCACGACTACAGAGACGGCAGCAGCAGCCGCGGCAGTTACGGGTCCCTGGCAGTTGTATCTTCTGTGGGGGTCAGCACTTTCCCGGTACTTGTGATCAGCGGCAGGGACGCTGCTACCTTTGTGGCCTGTTTGGACATTTCCGGGCTACGTGCCCTCTGTCGGCACGTGCAGCATCGACTTCGGCATCTGTTTCTACCACTTCCGAGCTACGACCGGGAGCTTCACCGACAGGTCTCCAGGCAGACCGAGTTTCGCCTCCACACCTTGCTGGTGAGAGACAGCCGATGTTGAGTGATCTGGGCGGCTTAGCACAGGCGGGGGATTCTGCTACGGCTGACTGTATAGTGGCAGGTATGATTTATTTCTGGCATTTGGATTCATGTTTTATTTGTTATACGAGCATCGCATTCTTTTTAGTAGATCTGTTGCATCATCGCATGGGTTAGAGGTAGGGCTTTTACCACGTGCACGAGAGGTTCAGTTTCCCGATTACACTTTGCACGCGGAGGAATGTTAATGGTCCTGCCGATGCAGATCGAGTCATGGGTTTTGCCAGCAGACCTGATGGTCCTGTATCATCTATGAGATTTTGTTATAGTACTTGGGATGTTTAGCTGGCTCGCTATTTTGCGGCAATTGATCACGCCGCAAAAATGGTGACCTTTAGCGAGCCAAGCCAGGAGGTGATAGTGAGAGGGTGTCAGAGTACTTTCTTCGCCTCGGTAGTTTCGACTTTCTGTGCGAGGCAGATGATGCGCAGTGGATGCGTGGCCTTTTTGGCTTGTGGGGTTAAGGAGCCTACGGCGGCACCGGGACTCGGGGATATCCCTATTGTCCACGAGTTCTTGGATGTGTTTCCACCGGAGCTGACTAGCATGCCGCCGGGTAGGGAGATCGAGTTTTTGATTGACGTAGTCCCAGGAACTACGCCAATCTCTAAGGCTCCTTACCGAATGGTACCGGCTGAGCTGCGAGTGTTAAGGAATTTGTGTTGGCGTAGTTCGTGAAAATGGTTAAGTCTTGAAGATTGAAGATGAAAGAAGTTTGGATCATATACCTCAATCTCAAGAAAGAAGAATTCAAAAGGATCAGGTACGTTTAACTAAATATTTCTGGTGATCCGAATACTTCTTATAGTGTAGAAACGCTTGGATGAATTTTTAATTGCATAAAAATAAAAAACTGGACATATTACATGTTCAGGATCCGGATCAGGCACTACAGTCCGGACCCCGAACATAGGGTAGTTCATGCACAATTCCAGTCCGGATCGGGGTTACTTCAGTCCGGACCCCGAACGTGGATTCTGTAGGAATTGCATGAACAGTCCGGACCGTGGTCATTTCAGTCCGGACCCCGAAGGTATGTTTTTCTGGAAATTGTCTGTTTAGCCACGACAGTCCGAACCGCCAAAATTCCAGTCCGGACCGTCGTCCTGAAAAATTCCAGATAAGGTTAGTTTTTGATTCTTATCTTCTTCCAATGGTTTCTAACCTATAATTAGACCCTACGATTCATTTTTTGGGGTAATCCAAAAGACCGTCAAAAAGAGAAAAATCCACATATAGAGAAGAAAGCAAATAACTAGATTAAATCTATGTTTCTTCATCTATATTGATTAATTTGATTCTAGGTTTTTCAAACTCAGATTTTGAGTAGAATCAAATTAATGAATACTTAGATGGTATTTCCGATCTATTTTTAATCTAAGTATTCGGCGGATCATCACCACCCAAAAATAACGATTTCCCCAAAATCGGCGCGTGGACTCGCGTGGCCTTGTGGATTCAAGGTGCAACCGCTCTCGTGGATTCGGAGCGAGGTACGCTCGTGGATTCGAGACGTGCTACTGGGTGAAGACCGTGGATTCGGTCAGACGTCGTGGATTCGACATTGGACGCCGTGGATTCGGCGTTGGACGCAAATCGTGGATTCGAGGAGCGTTGCGGAGCGAGCGGAGAAGATCTACTAGGAGCGTATGGAAAAGGTTGAGTCGTGAGTGAGTGCGTTACATCACCTTGTACGTGTTATAATTCTAGTGGATTTCGCCGTGTTATCGGTCCCGTGATTTTTTACTCCTGGTTTTGGAGTTTTCCACGTAAAAATCTTGCGTGTTATTTTTCATATCCGCATTGGGTTTTATTGCGCAAAGATTTTTGAATGTTTATTGTTTACACCTATTCACCCCCCTCTAGGTGTTTTTTCCCCTATTTAGATCCATATAGTATAACCCGACAAGTGGTATCAGAGAGGGAATAGGGTTGTAAACAATGGCTGAAGGTGGAAACATCAACAGACCCCCGTTCTTCGATGGAACAAACTATGCCTACTGGAAAGTACGGATGAAAGCATTTCTTATTTCCATCGACGAACGGGTGTGGCAATCAATTGAGTTAGGATGGTCTAATCCAACTGAAATTATTGTTGATGTTCACACCATCAAATCTAGGTCGAAATGGACCAAGGAAGAGATAGACTTATCTTCTTACAATGGCAAAGGAATTAACGCTTTATTTAATGCATTGTCACAAACGGAATTCTCTCGAGTCTCGGCATGTGAGACTGCGAAAGAAATCTGGGATGTTCTTCAAGTTACACATGAGGGAACTAACCTTGTGAAGATTCAAAAGCTGCAAATGCTTACGAGCAGATTTGACTCTATTTTCATGGCAGAAAATGAATCTTTCACAGATTACTATGCACGATTGCAAGACATCGTGAACACATGTGCTAACTTGGGAGAAAAAATTCCAGAATTTAAAATTATAAGAAAGATTTTAAGGACTCTTCCTGAAAGATTTCGTTCCAAGGTTACGGCCATTGAAACTATTAAACACCCGGACGAAATCCGTGTAGAAGAATTAGTTGGTTCATTACAAACTTATGAAATGGCATTTCCTACTAACTATTCTTCGGGAAAGGCATCTACTTCTAAGTCTTCAGGTTTTGCGTTGAAAACAACAAAAGAAGAAGACGCGGATTCATCCTCCTCAGACGATGACGAGAACCTATCTATGGAGGATTTTGAGAAGCAGCTTGCTCTCTTGACAAGAAAATTTCGCCGAAACTTTCGAAGGGGTAATTCAAGTAAAACTTCATCCTTCGTAAAGTCGAAGAAAGGCAAAGGTTCTTCTAACTTTAAATCAAGAAAGCAAGAGAGTTTTTCTAAGGATAAGAAAAGCTCGGAGGGACAAGTCCAATGCTTCAAGTGCCGAGGATACGGCCACATCTCAACTTAGTGTCCCAATAAGAATCCGTCAAAGAAGAAAGCGATGCAAGCCGTCACTTGGGATGACACCTTATCGTCAAATGAGTCATCTTCGAGTGATGAAGAAAATAACGCAACAGCATTCCACGCGTCCACATCTTCACCCTTCATGTGCTTAATGGCAAGTACATCAGATTCATTGTCCAACTCCTCCCAGGTTGAAAAAACTGCAACGGATGATGAATCGAGTAATTCTGAAGGTGAAGATTTTGTTTTAGCCTATCATAAACTTTTGAGGGATTCAAAGAAACTGGCTAAGCAAAACAAGTGTAGTGTTCTGGTTTTCCCATGCAACTTTTCCGATGAATCCACTGTGTAAAACACCTAGTGTTGGTGTGTCTGGCCCATGGTGCATCAAAGGGGTGCCGCAGGTGGACCTGTGTGACATTTTCAGCTGATTTGGCCTTCGGCTGTGTTTGCCGAATTTTAGAAAAGGAATTGGGCCAAACAAAGGTTGGTTTTGGATTCAGCGCGGAAAAACGCTTGGAAACGGCTATTTGCATGTTAAATTTAGAGTCCGGATGACCAAAAAACGGGCTTCCGGAAGTTTACGGGGAATTTCGGTGCATGGGGGAGGACCGTGGACCGGCCTGAGCCACGTGGCAGACTATTATTGGCCGGCTCACGCAGCTCGGTCCACGGGGAGGCGCGGCGGGTGCATGGACCGCGCGGGAGGGCCACATGGCGTGCGCTGAGTGGCTGGCACACGCGGCGCGGCTCAGCGAATGCGCGCGGCTTCGGTGGACCGGGCGCAGGACCCGTGTCTGCAGGGCATTCGCTGGCTCACGGGGTCGCGGTCCACGGAAGTGCGGTGCGGCGCCTCGGGGCGCGTGCCAGCAGGCGCCAGTGCGGCGCTGTCGGCCGCACATGGCCCGCACTCGAGTGCGGGCCACGTGTCGGCCCGTCGCTGGCGGGCCACATGCACCGCGCTGACCGCGGGTGGCCACGCGGCAGGCCCCCAGCCGCCCCGCACAGCTGTTCGCTGTGCGGGGGACACGTGGCGGACGGGGGCGGTTCCGGGTGCGTCGGACCGTGGGCTTGCGACCGCCTTGGCGGATTCGGGCGCCCGAAACTCGGCGCTCGAATCCGGCCCAAGGAGGCTGCGGGTTGGGCCTATAAAAGGAGGACTTTGGGGACCTTTAGCTCTTTTTCTGAGCAGATTTTTACAGTGAGCCCCTTAGGAATTTTCTTCCTCCACCTGAGACAAATTTCACAAAGCTTCCCTGGGATTTTTAGGAGCACGTTCTTCAAGGTTTGCTATTTTACGGCGCGGCGCGACGCTTGTTCACCGGCGACCCGTTTCGTCCCTTTTCAGTGTACGGGCTCCCCCGGCTCACCCCGACCTCCATTTCGGGCGATTCTTGCGCCGTTGGACTCTCGACAGGTAGGGCTCCGATTTTTGTGTTTCGAGTTTCCTCTAGTTTTCATGTGGATTTTGAGTTTCCCAAGCTTCTTTGTGACCCATTTTTCTTCGCGGAGTTTTGGGTAGCGCTCTATTGTTTCGGTCGTATCTTTGCGCACAGGCGTCGGATCGAGGTGATTCTGGAGGCATTTTTCATCTACATTTCACAAGGAATCTCCTGGATGTTTCTCAAATTTTTTTGGATATTTCTCGAAGGTGAAAATCCCCTTTTTCTGTAGTTCTTTGGCACAGAATTTCTGTACAGTTTTTGTTGGGGTGTTTCCCTTGCCGAATTTGTATCTCAGCGTAGGGAGCTCAGTTTTGGTCGTGCAGGGACTCGTTTCGACCGGTTCGTCGCGAGGATCGTGACAGTATTTTTTCTGGAATTTTCCGAGCATTTTTTTCACAGGTGAAAATGGGGAAACTTTGGACTGATAAATTTTGGGCAGATTTTCGTGGACATTGAAAGATTAAATTGTGTATGTTCTTCTTGGATATATTGTACAGTATTGCGGTGAGCTTTTGGACCGAGCGTGGACTTGATTTTGGGACAGAGTTTTAGCACTCGAGGTGGGTACCGTTGTTAACCTCTTACTTGTGATAACCCACTAGGCATATTGGAGCTAGTCCTATGTTTTAATGCTAGTGTGCTAGTGGATTTGGATATAGCTTGCATAATTGAAAAATTGGACTTATGGGTAGCTCTTACATTTTTAGAGAACTAAAAATGAATTGAATGTTAACTCTTGCAAAGGATATATTGTCTAAACTCGCTGGGAATAATTTGCTAAACTATTTCATGTGATATGTATCTTGGGACATCCTATGCATGTATATAGAGACCGGCTCGTGGCAACTTGTTACAATTAGTATTCATGATATAGTATGCTCTACATTTTGCAAGAAATGGAATACCTGAAAATTATATTGTTAAGTAAAGGACTTTTGCATGCTTGAATGGTCACCTAGTTAGGCCACCTTTTTCTGCTGCACTATCATGCTGGAATTGACTTAGGAGAAACCATGATTTTATTTTCTCCAGTTACCTAGACATAGGGGATATCATGCTCAGGTTAGAGCAGGGGCTGGGATAGTGTAGTCAGATACTTGGGATTCGGGACGGGCAGGCTGTGATGGCAGGGTATTGCGGCAACCGCGGATTTTGGGCGGTTGACCGGACAGTTGTTATTGCATCAGATCGGGGAGAGGATTTGGGCTTCTTTTAGTGGATGGTTCTTTCCATTTAGATCAGTGTCATGATCCAGTCCCGCGGACTTATTCTCCTTGGATACTTATTACTCAGGCATTTTACTCGTGTGGGTCGCTCCCCTCGAGTGCCACTCCGGAGTGCGCGATATGCAGACTTGAGTCCTTGAGACTCCTATCCCCTATCGGTGTTATGCGTAGGCTGGCATACCCGATTTGCCAGGCATCGCAGGCAGTACCAGTGTTTACTGGGGTATAGATTGGATTTAGACAGGCAGGCTTCGATATTCTGATGCATACATTTAGCTATCTTTTTAGCTGGGCATATAGAGGCATATTAGTGGTAGCTTTTATCAGTAGTTATACTTATAGTTACCACCTTTATTCTTTTTCGCCTTTGGTAGTCCTAGTGGGCATGTCTGAGTTGAGGTTTACCCACTAGGGAAGGCTACTGTCTTTATAGTAGTTCTCACCCCCACTGTTTTCCCTCTTCTTTTCCCCTTTGTTTTGCAGAGTCCTCTGCAGGAGCTGCGGGACCCTCTTCCCAGGACCGAGGTAAGAGGATCGTTGACTAGTTAGCTGCTTCCCTGATCCAGAGTTCAGTAGTATTGATGTATCCCCTGTACACTCAGACGGTTGTATTTTCCTTTTATTTTGGGTCTGGCTTTGGCCAGCTGGATGTATTTATTTTGTGAGCTGGGAGAGACACATGTATATTATGAGAGTTTATTGTACTTTTATTTCCAGCATTTGTCTGAGATGTACAAGTTTTAGTTTAGCTCTGTTTTTATGCTCTTGTATTATATCTCTATATCTGAGTAGGTTACCAGCGCTTCGTGTACACGGGAAATACCGTGTGCACGGCGGATCTGTGGACGAGCCCGGGTCCTGGTTTACACCCGGGGCGTGACAACAAGGGGTTGAGAGGGAGATTGCAGGATCTCGAAGAAGAAGTAAAAATGGCAACTTCTCTCTCAATCGGTCTTGAAGTGGAAAGGGATAACCTGATAAAAGCAAATGTTTCACTTCAAGAGAAAAATGAGCATTTCGAGAAGGAACATGTAAAAATGGTTGATAAAGCTGGTTACTTCTTGAAGCTCTGTTCCGAGGCTCGTCAGGAAAAAATGGAAATGACGAAGACCATTTTCCAACTCAAGGATGATTTAAAGCGATTTTCTTCTGGAAGGAGTAAGTTGGATAAGATGCTTGGTCTTGGTCAAACAAACCGATTCGGCCTCGGATACACTCTAATTGGAGACAGTCCTAGTTCGAGTGGAACAGTTTTTGTGCCCCAGTCGGTATCTCCTCCTCCGACGATGGAATTTACAGCATACAACGACAACAACCCTACCTCACCCTCTTCGGGATCGTCAAGAACAAAGGTATGTTTTCGTTGTGGTTTTGCAGGGCACATTAGAAGAAATTGCAAGATGGGAGCAAAACGATCAACTCAAGCGCCTCTTGCAACAACTACCAAAAAGGTGATTCCCCAGAAATCAAAGGAAAATTTTTCAAAGGAAAAGAGCCTTGGTAGTTCACCTCGCAAGACGATGTCAAGCAATGAATCAAACAAGACGCTTTCACCAAGGAGAATAACTTCACGAACATTGCCGACGCAGTCCAAAAAGGTTTGGGTGCGCAAAGGTGAAATCTTCCCTTGTCTTGTTGTTCATACTTCTTTACATGCTTATGACAACTCGTCTTGGTATCTGGAGAGTGGGTGTTCCCGTCACATGACCGGTGACAAAAACTGCTTTCAAAATTTAGAGAAATTCTCCGGAGGACATGTTGTTTTCGGAGACGGTCGTTCTTCCAAAATTATTGGAAAGGGAACAATTGCTATTCCAGAAGGCCCGGTTTTGAACAATGTCTTATTTGTTGAAGGCCTAAAGACTAACCTCATTAGTATAAGTCAACTTTGTGACAATAGTTTCTCAGTTAATTTTTCCTCTATAGAATGTATTGTAACTGATAAGAACCATGTATTCTTTTTGAAAGGGGTTAGGTTAGAAAATAATTGCTATGTTGTTTCAAATAAAATTTCTGAAAAGTGTAACATAGTTTCTTTAGATAATGAAACTCTTTGGCATGAAAGATGTCACGCCCCGAGTCCGCCAATTTGTACAGTTCGGGCACGCCAACAGATCCGCCAGTCGGATAAGACCTTTTCCTACCCGAAAGGAACGGTAACAACCATACTAACACAACAAGTGTATGCGGAAGCTCAATATCAGAGTACTAAAAATCACTACAAATTTAAAACTTTCATTCAGTAACATCAGTTAAAGTGGAAATGAAAGCATACAAGAGTGAACCATGCATTACTTTATTACACTTTACATCTTTGAACTTGCCAATAAAATTATTACAATTCTTTTACATCATTTCCTCACCATACAAGGTTCACTCAAGAAATATAAAAATGGGATACCTCTGCTAGACCCTCTAGGTCTCTATGCTGCTGGGCCCTTGCTCCTGTCGTATACCTCGTCGTCTGCCTCTGAACCGTCGCGATCGCTGCATCCATACCTGAACCTGTGGGGGGAGTCACCCAAGGGGTGTGAGAACTACGACATAATTCCCAGTGGGTTCAACCACCGAGATAAAGTGTCCTACACCACTTGGTCCAATGGAAGCAATAATAATAGTGCTAGGAAATTAAAATCCTCAATATCATAATGCTACTATGTATATACTGGTCACTACACTATCTGTGTATACTCACCAATCCATTACTACTCTGTCTAGCCACACTAGGCAACTAACCACCAACTCGGCCACTAAGCCGCTGTATACTGGGTTACCCTAACCCGGCCACCTTGGCCACTCTCTGTTCTTCTTATTCTTTACCCTATGGTGGTTTAATTTAAGTTAACCCTCAGAAATTCTTATCCAACGGGCCCCAGCCCGGTAGTCCTGCTACCATCAGATAAGATTTCTAAGGTTGCCGATAACACTCGCAAGTGTTACCCCGTCCTGCCGGGGGGACTTGTCATACGGGACACTGCCCGATAGGGTCACTGCCCAACTCTGACAAGAGTACTCTAGAACCTGTCATACGGGTCGCTGCCCGGGAGAGGGACCCTGTCCAACTCCGACAGTTGTACGTTCGCCCCCGGAGGTACGCTCATTTTATCTTTATCTTTTCTTTTCTTTCTCTTTTCTTTCTCTTTTCTTTAGCACTTGGCCTCTTGGCTCTTAACACTTGGTTTTCTGTCTTATACGAGCTTGTAGCTCCCTTTTTGCCACTGGCAATCTCTTTCTTTAAGCATTTAGCTCTTTACTTTCACTTTTAGCCTTTCAAAAGTACCTCGTCCGATGGGTCACTGCCCAGGGAGTCCTGCTCCACAATGACGAGTCTCAAATTCGAAGGCGCCATTTACATTCTCGATATGCTCTTTTAGCCGCTTTTAGCTTGCTATTAACTTTACCTTTTGAATTTATTACCTCTTATCCTAGGTCTTGCCATAAGGATAATTAGAGAGTCTCCAGGACTCTAAACATTCCACCTTCATTTATGTTGGGTTATATGTAATACGGATCTAAATAGGGGAAAAAACACCTGAAGGGGGGTGAATAGGTGTAAACGCATAAACACTCAAAAAATCGTTGCGATAAAACCCAATGCGGAAATAAAAAATAATACGCAAGATTTTTACGTGGAAAACTCCATCACCGGAGTAAAAAACCACGGGACCGATAACACGGCAGAAATCCACTAGAATTAAAACACGTACAAGGTGATTTACCGTACACACTTACGACTCAACCTTTTCCATACGCTCCTAGAGGATCTTCTCCGCTCGCTCCGCGACGCTTCTCGAATCCACGATCTGCGCCCAACGCCGAATCCACGGCGTCCAACGTCGAATCCACGACGTCCGACCGAATCCACGGTCTTCACCCAATAGCACCCTTCGAATCCACGAACGTGCCTCGCTCCGAATCCACGAGAGCGGTTGAACCTTGAATCCACAAGGACACGCGAATCCACGCGCCGATTTTTGGGGTAAATCGTTGTTTTGGGTGGTGATGATCCGCCGAATACTTAGATCAAAGATAGATCGGAAATACCATCTAAGTATTCATTAGTTGATTCAACTCAAGATGTGAGTATGAAAACCTAGAATCAAACTAATCAATATAGATGAAGAAACATAGAGTATTCTCTAATGATTTCCTTTCTTCTCTATATGTGGATCTATAGCCGTATAAAATGATATATGAAAATGACGGCTATTCACTATGTGGATTAACCCTAGAAAAAGAGTCATAGGGTCTATTTATAGGTTAGAAACCCTAGGAAGGAGATAAGAATCAAAAACCTAACATTTCTGGAAATTTTACGGACGGCGATCCGGATCGGACTAGCTGTGATCCGGATCGTCGTAACGAGTCAGCAAGTTCCAGAAAAACGAAGGTTCGGGATCCGGATCGAAGTGCATGATCCGGATCGTTCATACAGTTTACCAAACATCAACGTTCGGGATCCGGATTGCGAAGCATGATCCGGATCGTTCAAGGAAAATGGTAAACTCACTGTTCGGGATCCGGATCAAGAGACTACGATCCGGATTGAACTGGTGTATGAACGAACCACCTTCGGGATCCGGATCGAACAACCTGATCCGGATCCTGAACATGTCCCAAGTCCAGTTTTTGATTTTTATGCAATGAAAGATTCTTCCAAGTGTTTCTACACTACAAAAAGTATTCGGATCACACAAAATCTTTAGTTAAACATACCTGATCCTTTTGAATTCTTCTTTCTTGAGATTGAGTTAAATGATCCAACTTTCTTCACCTTCAATCTTCAAGACTTGAGACTTTCACGAAACTACGCCAACTCAAATTCCGTAACAATCTCCCCCTTTGGCGGTTTCGTGACAAAACACAGATCCACTAAAGAAAATTCAAAAAGATATTTTTTGTTGCTATCACCATACAACAAAAATTTACAATGGAGATCCAAAAATTAAAAAACATGAGATAAACTCCTAAAACAGACTCTAGACTTAGACATCTGTACTCTCTGCACAAAGAAATCATTCTTGACAAAAAGAGATCGTTAGATACCTCAAGAATATTTAGCATATAAAACCTAGTACAGAGATAGAGTTTATCTAATCATCATGACATTTGAGAATTCAGATATGTAAGAGAATCATAGTCAAAAACCAACATATCTTCTATGCAACTAAAAACCAAATGTCACAAAATGTTAGTCCAACATCAACTTGTTAGTTATATTACATGCCCAAATAGTTAGTCGAATAGTTAGTCGAGACATGCAACAAATCACAAGATAAAAACCAAAAGTTGAAGTTGAGATCATACTTACCTTGATATTTCATCATTCATTGTAGAGATCATACTTACCTTGATATTTCATCATTCATACCATCATTCATTGTTCAAAGTTCTCTCTAACTCTCTCCCCCTTTTTGTCACAAAACAAAGCCAAAATGTAGTTAAGACTACGAAATGTTAGGAGAGTGAAAAGTTCCAATAAAACGTAAAACCTGAGAACTAAGCTAAAGTAAGTATAAAACTAAATCCTAAAATCGTAATCCTGCACAAAAAGAAAGAATAAAAAAATGAGTCAAAAGTAATCAGTTGTCAGAATCTGAGTCTTCAGAGCTTGTGCAACCCATCTTAGAGAGTATCTTTCGCATCCGCTTGTCCATTGAATTGATCTTCTTCGTTATTGTAATGTGAGCTGCCGTGGTAATCTCAAGCTCATTGGTAATTCTTTGTTGTTCCTTCAAAACTTGTTCTTGTTTAACAGATAGTCGCTGTTGTTCCTTGATAATCGATGTTATTGATGCTTCATCATCTGTGCCGGGTACTTGTCGAGATGGTGATGCGGCAGTGCTTGTACTGTGCTTCGTTCCAGATGCAGGAACTGGAGTGACATGCGGCAACTTATGGAGGGATTTGACAATGGTAGACTCATCTATCATGCTCAGACATTGATGATAAGTTGTTGAAGTAATGTCAACCTGAAATTTCTTTAAAATCCTCATTATAATCAAGGGAAATGGAATTCTCTCAGTGGGATGAGGATGCTCAACATATCGCGCCATTCTATTCCAGATAATGTATGGAATGTTGATATTCAATGCCGTTGCCTCTGATGGATGTCCTATGAGATACAAAAACAACAACCGGTCCCATCTCACAACCTTTGTCTGCATATTTGGAAGTATATTGTAACATGTGATGAAGTTTAAGAAGCGATATTCAAGACGAAGTTCTTTAGACCGAACAGATTTTTCGGTTGATTGTGTTCCCTCGAGACAAATTCCCTCTATAACTTTTCGCCATAATGTGTTTGTCAAATTTACCCCCTTCAAGTAGTGAACTCCTTTCTTGCTGGCTTCCATTCCCAAATCCTCGCCAATCAATTCTGGAGTAATCTTAAACCTTGTGCCTTGGATATTCGTGTAGAACTCCATAGGACCGTTCTCAGACTCTCGAAGATGCCGTGCATTAGTATAGAAGGTCCTCACATGATGCAAACAGTAGCCAAGAGTTTCTGGGAAACGACATACTTGAATAAGGTTGGCTTGTTCAATCAAAAGACCAAAACCAGGGGAATGACCTTGCAGAGCCTCAATGTTAACATGCCTTTCACCAATGCATTCGCGATGTGCAAAGGCTCGAAGACGATCAGTGTTAACGAATACTTCTTCCAAGCGATGTGGGGAGTCAGGAGCTATCGGCGTGTCAACATTAATGTCCTGTCGTAGCCCACGGCGTCTAGTTATTCTCTTTCTTTTCATGGAGATGGTTGGTGCTGCCACTGATGCTTTTCCTGGTTCCTTAGTTGCCTTTTCTTTTGATTTAACAGACGCCTTTCTCCTTGAATCATCAGACGGTTCTTGTTCATACATTGAGTCATCATCATCCGTCAATGCCGCCCAGTCAATCTCATGACAATCTACCTCTGTGTCACTGACCTCGACAAATTCACCTTTTTGTTGGAGGTTCTTGGCTCTCTTCAGTTTATTCGTTGGGCGAGTGTGTACCATTGAGACCAGGAGAAGGATTAACCAAGAGAGTGCCATTGATCAAAGTGCTTGAGTTAAGAAGGTGTCCTGTGAAAACCAACTCAAGAACACAAAAATTCTTAGTTTTCAAAAATTGAAAAAATTGTATCCAAAGAATCATTATTATGTAGAGAGACTAAGAATCAAATTAGTTTTGCAAAAGGACTTTTAAAAATAGATCAATTGCATGATTTTCGAAAATCCTTATTATATGCCCTAAAACCGAAATTTTAGAAATCGAAGCCTAAAAATCCGTTAATCAGAAGAATACCTAGCATATAATAAAAACTAATCTACCCAGAGTTCTTATTTCAAAAGAAATTTGATCAAAAACCATCCACAAACAAAGTTGATCCAAGAAATTCATCACGTTTGAGGAGGAAAAGAGAAAAAACGGTGAAAAACCCGAGATTTTGATCAATAAAACTTACTTGGAGTTGAAGAACCTGAGTTTGAAAGCTTCCAGGAAGGATGAAATCTAGAGAGAGAGGCTCTGGAAACTTCGGAACAAAAGATTGGAGTAAAGAAATCAAAAACCCCTTTCGTTCCTTATAAAACCTAGCCGCGATCCGGATCAGTTCATAACTGCGATCCGGATCGGCTACCCGCAGTGAGAAACTGCGTTCGGGATCCGGATCGGCAGATACAATCCGGATCGTCAGCCCGCAGAAGAATTCCTGCGTTCGGGATCCGGATCATCTAGCCCGATCCGGATCGGCCCCAACTTTTTCTTTAGAAAATTTTAGAGAAATTCAAGAAAAACCAGAAAAAGATTGTAAGCACAAATGTGTATCAACTTTAAACAAAAATCATCGTTTCATACAACAAGAATTAGATTATGCCAAATCTATCAATAATATCCAAAAATGAAACGAAAATTTACAAAAATTAAATCCCTTAAAGTTGAACACCTTCAATTACATCTAACTTGATCTTATGAGTAATGCCTTTATCAAATCATCAATTCAGTAAAGAAAATGAAATACAAAGATCAATAGATGTTTGAAATCCCAAATATAATAGATAATGTATCTAGACAATCTGTTGAAGAGAGTGGCTCTTTGAGCATCTTTCATTAAAAAACCCACCTTATACCAACCTTGAAATTTGACAGAGTCAAGTATTTCAACATGCATTTTACTTAATCAAAAATTTGAACAACCATGCTTGGTATACATGTGGTAGCTGCACACAATACTCGGACGACCGAGGTGGTAGCTCTTTCCTCCATGTGGTGGTAGTTTTCACACTCCTCATTGGGATGTAACTCTTTCCGCATCTTTTGAGCATTTTACCTTTTCTATGACTCCCCCTCAATTGGCTATCAATTATTTAAGATATAAAGTATTCAACCAAATATTGATCTCGATTTCATACTCGACTAAGCAGTCAAATAAGATAATGACTATACCAAGAGATCATAGAGAGAGAAATTGACTTTGATCACTTTAGAAGATGATTTAATTAACATAAATGATCATTGCAACAGTGAAATATTATGATGGCAAAAGCATAATAAATTTCTAAATGTGCGAAAAGATGCAATTAAAGCCAATTATGATCTATGCTCAATTAATGTCCTATGTACAAACATAGATAATGAACAAAACAAAAACAAATACAAAACCTATCCTAAGCAAAGATTTCAAAAAGAAGATTATTTCAAAGAAGCATCCCAATTGCTTTTCGTAAATGAATAAAACGTTTTTGATCCAAAGGTTTTGTTAGAATATCAGCTAATTGATCCTCAGTTGAAATATATGAAAGTTGAAGAGTATTTGATTCAACTAGCTCTCTAAGAAAATGATATCTAAGTTCAATATGTTTTGTTCTAGAGTGCAACACAGGGTTTTTAGAAATGTTAATAGCACTAGTGTTGTCACAAAGTATTGTTACCGAAGATGCTGAAATGCGGAAGTCGCTCAGTACGCTTTTCATCCAAATGAGTTGAGTTGAGCAACTTCCAGCTGAAATGTATTCCGCTTCGGCAGTCGAGAGTGCTATGCAGTTCTGCTTTTTACTGTGCCATGCAACAAGGCAATGGCCAAGATAGAAGCATGCACCACTCGTGCTTTTCCGATCATCCACTGATCCTGCCCAATCGGCATCTGAGTATCCAAAATATATCCAAACTTGTTCCCATAGGATACCAAATTCCGAAATTAATTGATCCTTTGATATACCGGATGATCCTTTTCACCGCTTTCAGGTGAACCTCCTTTGGTGCTGATTGATATCTCGCGCAAATCCCAACACCAAAAGATATATCCGGGCGACTAGCCGTGAGGTAAAGTAGACTTCCAATCATACTTCGATACAATTTCTCGTCTACATTCTCACTATGTGATTCACTTCCAAGTCCCTTGTGGCTAGTTCCCATTGGAGTCGGAAATCTTTACAATTTTCTAGATCAAACTTTTTGACCAACTCCATTGCATACTTGGATTGACTCAAGTGAATACCTTCATCATTTTGTTTAATTTGCAATCCAAGGAAATAAGTCAATTCGCCCATCATGGACATCTCAAATTCGCTTTCCATGGTCTCCGCGAATTTAGAAGCATCATTATCTCTTGTTGCGCCAAATACTATGTCATCGACATATATTTGTGCTACAATGAAATTGTTTTGATAATGCTTCACAAAGAGAGTCCTATCAGCTCCCCCTCGAGTATAGCCCTTCTCCAAAAGGTGCTTTGTTAACCTTTCGTACCATGCTCGCGGTGCTTGTTTCAGACCGTAAAGAGCCTTTTTCAAACGAAAAACATGGTTAGGTTGTTTATGATCTACAAAACCTTTCGGTTGAGCCACATAAACTTCCTCATTTAAAAACCCATTTAGAAATGCGCTCTTAACATCCATTTGAAATAATTTGATTTTAAAATGACAAGCAATAGCAAACAGTATACGAATGGACTCGAGTCTAGCTACAGGGGCGAATGTTTCGTCAAAGTCTATACCTTCTACTTGAGAGTAGCCTTGAGCAACTAATCGTGCCTTATTCCTGATGATAGTACCATCCTCATTTTCTTGTTTTTGAAGATCCATTTGGTACCTATCACATTGTGTTGCTTTGGAGGCTTCGTTAATTCCCAGACTTTGTTTCGCTCAAATTGATGGAGCTCTTCCTGCATTGCTTTAATCCAGTAGTCATCCTGAAGAGCTTCATCTATGTTCTTTGGTTCGATTAAAGATACGTAGCAAGCGAATCCACAAACCAACTGCCTCCGAGTTCTGACTCCTTCTTGTGGATCTCCAATAATATTCGATTCCGGATGATCCTTGGAGATTCGTAACGTTTGTTGAAACGGAGTACTCGGAGATATATGAGATGATTCCTGCACATCAGATAAACTAGAAGAACCATTAGATGCATCATTAATATTGGAAGTATTATTATGAGAAGATGCACTAGCAGGAGAATCATCATCTAGAGAGATATCGAGGGTAGATTTTCCAGTTTCAAAGTGAAAAGCTTCATCTACTTTAACATTTATAGATTCTACGATCGTCTTAGATTCAATGTTAAATACTCGATATGCTCTGCTATTCGTAGAATAACCCAAAAAGATCCCTTCATCACTTCGAGAGTCGGACTTTCCAAGATTTTCACGATCACGTAAAATGTAACATCGACTCCCGAAGACACGAAAATATTTGATATTGGGTTTTCTACTAAACCACAGCTCATATGGTGTATTTAAAGTTCCTGGGCGCAAGTAAACTCTATTAATGACATAGACAGCGGTGTTCACAGCTTCAGCCCAAAAATGTAGCGGTAAATTCCGGCTATGAAGCATCACACGCGCCATCTCTTGAACAACCCTGTTCTTGCGCTCAACAACACCATTCTGCTGAGGTGTATAGGGTGCCGAGAATTCATGTTTGATTCCATTTGAAGTGCAAAAATCAATGAATTTTGAATTTATGAATTCTCCACCTCTATCACTTCTAACACGAATGATCTTTTCATTCTTTTCAATCATAATACGATGGCAAATCTCATGAAAAGAGTCAAACGTATCGGCTTTCCTCTTTTAAAAATGCTACCCAAGAAAACCGAGAGAAATCATCAACCAATAAAAAAATGTACCATTTACCTCCCAAAGATGGTTGACGGGTCGGCCCATTAAGTCCATGTGCAAAAGTTCCAAGGGCCGTTTTGTACCAACGTGGTTCAAGTTCTTGTGTGCAGTCCTAGACTGTTTTCCCTTTTGGCAACCACCACACACAATGTTTTGTTTAAATAAAAGCTTTGGAACCCCCTTGACCACGTCCTTGTTTGAAATTCTAGTAAGTTCCTTAAAATTAAGTGACCTAGCCTTTCATGCCAAAGAGTTTCATTATTCAAAGCGGCGAAGTTACAATTTTCAGAAAATTTATTAGGAACAACATAACAATTGTTTTCAGATCTAACCCCTTTAAAAAGAAGACATGGTCCTTATCAGTTACAACGCATTCAACAGATGAAAAGTTAACTGAAAAACCATTGTCGCAAAGTTGACTTATGCTTATGAGGTTAGTCTTAAGGCCATCAACAAATAAGACGTTTTTCAAAACTGGGCCATCCGGAATAGCTACCGTCCCTTTTCCAACAATTTTGGAAGATCGACCGTCTCCGAAAACAACGTGTCCTCCGGAGATTTTCTCAAGATTTTGAAAACTATTTTGTCACCGGTCATGTGACGGGAACACCCGCTATCCAGATACCAAGACGAACTATCATATGCATGCAAGGAAACATTGGAAACAAGACAAGGGAAAATTTCACCTTTGCGCACCCAAACCTTTTGGAGTGCGTCGGTAATGGTCGAGAAGTTATATGTCTAGGTGAAGGCGTCTTGTTATAGCGATGGTTGTTCCTTGATGTAATCGTCTTGCGCGATGAACTACCAAATCTCTTTCATTGAAAAGTTTTGTTTTGATTTCGGGGAGGAGCCGTTTTGGTAGTTGTTGCAAGAGGTCTTTGAGATGAGCGTTCGACTCCCGTCTTGCAATATCTTCTTATGTGCCCTGAAACACCACAACGAAAACATACCTTAGATCTTGACGATCCCAAAGAGGATGAAGTAGGTTTGTTATCGTTGTTTGTCTTGAATTCCGGTGTCGGAAGAGGAGATACCGACTGAGGCACAAAAACTGTCTCACTCGAACTTGGACTGTTTCCAGTTTGAGTGTATCCGAGGCCGAACCTATTTGATTGACCAAGCCCAAGAAGTCTATCCACTACTCCTTCCTGAAGAGAATCGCTGTAAGTCATTCTTGAGTTGGAAAATGGTCTTTGTCATTTCCAGGTTATCCTGTCGAGCCTCGTGTAGAGCTTTGAGAAGTGATTCGCGTTATCCACCAGATTTGTATGTTCCTTCTCAAGTTGCTCATTGGACTCTTGAAGGGAAGCATTTTCTTTTATCAGGTTTTTCCTTTCCACTTCAAGAGCGTTTGAGAGAGAAGTCGCTCTTTTTGCGTCTTCTTCGAGATCATGCACTCTCCCTCTCAAATTCTTGTTTTGCTTAGCCCACTTTCTTTGAGTCCCTCAAAAGTCTGTGGTAGGGCTAGAGCAAAATCTTCCACCTTCCGAATCATCCGATTCGTTGTCCGTTGCATTCTTTTCAACAGTGGAGTTGGACAACGACTCAGATGTACTTGCCATAAAGCACATGAAGGGTGAAGATACGGACGCGTGTGAATGCGGTGGAGCTCTTTTCTTCATCACTCGAAGACGACTCATTTGACGTTTGAAGTTGTCATCCCAAGTGACGACTTGCAAATCGCCTTCTTCTTTGCCGGATACTTGTTAGGACACTCCGTTGCAATGTGGCCGTAGCCTCGACATTTGAAGCATTGGTAGTTGTCCTTCTGAACTTTTCTTATCCTTTGAGAATTTCTCTTGCTTTCTTGACTTGTAACCTGAGTACCCTTGCCTTTGTTCGACTTTCCGAAGGAGGAGATTTGCTTGAATTACCCCTTCGAAAGTTGCGGCGAAACGTCCTGGTCAAGAGAGCGAGCTGCTTCTCAAATTCCTCCATAGAAGGTTCTCGTCATCGTCTGAGGAGGGATGTATCCGCGTCTTCTTCCTTAGTTGTTTTCAACGCATAACCTGAAGACGTTAGGAAGTGGATGCCTTTCCAGAAGAATTGTTAGTAGTAAATGTCATTTCATAAGTTTGTAATGAACCAACTAATTCTTCTACACGTATTTCGTCCGGGTGTTTAATAGTTTCAATGGCAGTAACCTTTGGGGCGAAATCGTTCAGGAAGAGTTTCTTAAGATTTTCTTACAATCTTAAAATTCTGGAATCTTCTTCTCCCAGATTAGCACATGAGTTTACGATGTCTTGCAATCGTGTATAGTAGTCCGTGAAAGATTCATTTTCTGCCATTAAGATAGAGTCAAACTTGCTCGTAAGCATTTGCAGTTTCTGAATCTTCACGAGGTTAGTTCCCTCATGTGTAACCTGAAGAACATCCCAGATTTCTTTCCGCAGTCTCACATGCCGAGACGCGAGAGAATTCAGTTGAGATAAGGCATTAAAAATAGCATTAATTCCCTTGCCATTGTAAGAAGATGAATCTAACTCTTCCTTGGTCCATTTCGACCTAGGTTTTAAGGTGCGAACATCACCAATTAAATTCAGTTGGATTAGACCATCCTAATTCAATTCGATTGCCACACCCGTTCGTCGATGGAAATTAAAAAGGCTTTCATCCGTACTTTCCAGTACGCATAATTGTTCCATCGAAGAACGGGGGTCGGTTGATGTTTCCACCTTCAACCATTGTTTACAACCCTATTCCCGCTCTGATACCACTTGTTGGGTTATATGTAATACGGATCTAAATAGGGGAAAAAACACCTAGAGGGGGGTGAATAGGTGTAAACGTATAAACACTCAAAAAATCGTTGCGATAAAACCCAATGCGGAAATAAAAAATAATACGCAAGATTTTACGGGAAAACTCCATCACCGGAGTAAAAAACCACGGGACCGATAACACGGCAGAAATCCACTAGAATTAAAACACGTACAAGGTGATTTACCGTACACACTTACGACTCAACCTTTTCCATACGCTCCTAGAGGATCTTCTCCGCTCGCTCCGCGACGCTTCTCGAATCCACGATCTGCGCCCAACGCCGAATCCACGGCGTCCAACGTCGAATCCACGACGTCCGACCGAATCCACGGTCTTCACCCAATAGCACCCTTCGAATCCACGAACGTGCCTCGCTCCGAATCCACGAGAGCGGTTGAACCTTGAATCCACAAGGACACGCGAATCCACGCGCCGATTTTTGGGGTAAATCAGTTGTTTTTGGGTGGTGATGATCCGCCGAATACTTAGATCAAAGATAGATCGGAAATACCATCTAAGTATTCATTAGTTTGATTCAACTCAAGATGTGAGTATGAAAACCTAGAATCAAACTAATCAATATAGATGAAGAAACATAGAGTATTCTCTAATGATTTCCTTTCTTCTCTATATGTGGATCTATAGCCGTATAAAATGATATATGAAAATGACGGCTATTGACTATGTGGATTAACCCTAGAAGAAAGAGTCATAGGGTCTATTTATAGGTTAGAAACCTAGGAAGGAGATAAGAATCAAAACCTAACATTTCTGGAAATTTTACGGACGGCGATCCGGATCGGACTAGCTGTGATCCGGATCGTCGGAACGAGTCAGCCAGTCCAGAAAAACGAAGGTTCGGGATCCGGATCGAAGTGCCTGATCCGGATCGTTCATACAGTTTCACCAACATCAACGTTCGGGCTCCGGACTTGCGAAGCCTGATCCGGATCAGTTTCAAGGAAGGATGGTAAACTCAGTGTTCGGGAATCCGGATCAAGGGAGGCTACGATCCGGATTGAACTGGATGTATGAACGAAACCACCTTCGGGATCCGGATCGAACAACCTGATCCGGATCCTGAACATGTCCCAAGTCCAGTTTTTGATTTTTATGCAATGAAAGATTCTTCCAAGTGTTTCTACACTACAAGAAGTATTCGGATCACACAAAATCTTTAGTTAAACATACCTGATCCTTTTGAATTCTTCTTTCTTGAGATTGAGTTAAATGATCCAACTTTCTTCACCTCAATCTTCAAGACTTGAGACTTTCACGAAACTACGCCAACTCAAATTCCGTAACAATTTATTTAACCTCAAATTGAAGGTAAGTGATTGTCCTTTTGCACAGACCTTATGACCCCTCCTAGGTTGCATTATTTAGCTTTTTCACTTGTGATTACACAACTTCCCTTAGAATTTTGAACTCTAAGTTGATCACTTTCTTGCTATCATTTAATTCTTTAAACTTTGTGCCACATACCTGTTCTTTTTCCGAAGCCTGGAGTTACACTTATCGTCTAGTTACCTTGTTTGTCACTTTGCATTAGAGTTATCTTAACTCGTATCCATTTTCTGTAGTGAAACTCCACTATTGCCCGCTTAGGTTTCTCTTGCCTAAGTTCATATCATGGTTAAAACCTAGGTGGTTCCTTGACTCTATGTTACTATCCTATTCTTAGACCACTAACTACCTAGGTGTTCCTTTACCTAGTGCTGATATCATGCTCCTCCTGAGGTTTCCTTGACTCTATGTTTACACTTTATATCCAATGTCCTTATGTTTTATCTCCTCAAGACAATGCCACGCCATTCAATCCTAGATATAATCCTAATTTTGATGCCACTCATTAACCCTGAGTCCTATGTGATTTCTCCTAGTCTTATCTACCAACATTTCCTTTTCCCTCAACTTTCACATGATTCCTAGGGC
>CM055069.1:37533672-37658530 GCA_029204045.2 Tillandsia leiboldiana
CTATGTGGCGTGTCGTGGGATTGTGCACCAATTGGACGTAAGGGATGGACTCGGTGTGTTAAATGGATCGCACGAGAGTCGATTGACCCGTCGTAAAGTTTTGAAGTGGTTTCACGCGCCATGGGATGATAAAAATGGCTCGGCGTAAAGTTTGGACCAAGGAACCCTTTCCGGATGCCTTCGGCAACTTTTAGAGTTGGAATTACAAAACACCGTAAATTTTGGATTAGCGCACGAAATGATGAAATGGACACCTACGTATATTTTCGGCGCCCATGACTCGGCACGGATTTCGAGCCCTTGGCACTGTTCCAGCGGCGGGCGGCCGGCGGCGGCAGCGCGGAGCGCTGCGGTGCAGGCGCGGGCAGGTTCGTGGTCCATCGTGAGGCGTGCACCGGGCGCGGGCCAGTGGCGGATCCCGGTTGCCGGCTCCGCGCGGTCCACGGAAAGCGCGGTTGAGGTGGACCGGAGGGTGACACGTGGCGGCGTGTGGTTGGTGCGGTGTAGCACGCTCGGTCCACGGAGCAGGCTGGGGAGCGCCTCGGGAAGCGTGCGTGCAGCGCAGGGCGCACGTGGCGCGTTGACGCGCTGTTCCCGCGCGTGGGCGGCCACGTGTCGGCGTCTGGGGGCGCCACGTGTCGCGTTGTGAGCGGCGGGGCGTTGCTGTCGCCTATTCGGCGGGCTACGTGGAGGCCCGTGGAGGATTCGGGCCTGCACAGTGTTGGGCCGGGCCCAACACTGTAGCAGCCCGGATTTTTCGGGCGCCCGGAAGTGGGGACACAGCTGTCATTTCTTCATTTGTTTCTGGAGCCTATAAAAGGGATCCGAGCTTCTTCTTCTTCCCTTCTTTCGCATTTCTGAGCTTCAAACCGACTGGAGGTCTTCAGGAAAGTTGCTCCCCTACATGTTGCGCACCCTCTGGAGGATTTCTAGTATTTTTGGTGGCACGCTTATCGAGGTTTCCATTTTTACGGCGCGGCGCGACGCTCGTCCATTTGGGTTCCTCTTCGTCGCATTTCGGTGCGCGAGCTCCCCCGGCCTACTCCGACCACCGTTTCAGGCGATTCTTGTGCCGTTGGATCCGCGACAGACAGAGCTACGATCTTGGTATTTTCTATTTCCCTAGTTTCATGCTTTTCGAGGAGTTTTCCCATGCTTACTGGGACCTCATTTTTTGTGAGGAATTCTGGACAGTGACACCTTGCCGGATTGTTATCTGCGCAACCGGGCATCGGATAGCAACCGTGCTTGTACACTTTTTTCATCTACTCGATGCGAGGATTGTCACAGTATTTTTATTGGATTTTTCTAAGGCTTGCCCGAAGGTATATTTTTTCGCCCTTTATCTGTGCATGGAAATACAGATGTGTGGTTGTGTGTTTGTGAGCGCCCTGTATTGTGGAATTTGTAACTCGGCCTACGGGGCTCGGAATTTGACGTACAGGTACTTATTTCGAAGGTATCGATGCGAGGAACGTGACAGTAATTTTGTTGGATTTTTCAGAAGCCGTTCTGCAGGTGAAAACTGCACATCTTCGGGGCTGTTTTCTAATGTTGATATACTTGGAATATTTTGGATTAAGTGTAATGTTGGACCTTATTGTTGCACCCAGGGGTGTTTGTAAGTGTTGTTGGACCTGTTGGAATGGAGAAAATGGACATACTGGATTCCGGGTGTTTTCAGTTGTTTGGAGCCAAGGCTTGCGCGACATGTACCGAGGGTGCAATTTTGGCAGATTTTGGACTGTGAGCGTCTACACACTTTACCGACTTCGGCTTTGCCTGCGGAAAGCGCTTCAGGTGGGTGCTTTGTTTCCAGAACCGGTGGACGTTCTCTAATTCTGTATGTTAGGATGCATGCATGTTTAGGGTACATGGTTTATGTTTGTAAGGTAGGTAAGCTTAATAATGATAATTGTTTAAATAATTGCAAGAATAGTATTTATGATGTATACTGGGGACTTGCATGATTTGGATGCTTATGTTGGTGAATAGTGTAAGCTTACCTAGGATAATGTTACCTTATGTGATTATGTAACATGCCATGTTAGCACATAGCCTTTTATGTGGTTGGTTTATGCATTGGGCAGGATTTAGTAGCTATGTGCGGATTTGTACCCTGAGGAGTTATTATGATCGAGGATTATGGTCAGGTGTAGGCATGTGGATTACTTTGTTGTATCTTTCTTGAGGACAAATGCATGCTTGATGGACATATAGTTAGGCCACCCTTTATTGCTACACTACTTATTGGAACTTGACTTAGGAGAAACCATGCTTTCCTTTCTCCTTCTTTGTTAGTCAGGTGGTCAGTGTTGCTCGGGTTCGAGCAGGGTCTGGGTAGTGTAGTCGGGACTTCGTGTCTGGGACAGGTTGGATTAGTTGTGGGGCTTTGCGGCAACCGCGGATATTGGGCGGTTGACCGGATGCTTATCTATGCACGAGATTTGGGTATCAGTTTTCTCTAGTGGATGGAGTTTCCCACTTATCGTTTAGTTGCATCCGATTGAGGTCGGGTCTTTCTTTGGTGGTTGAGTTTTCCCACTTTGATCAGATTGTGATCAAGTCCTGCTATGCAGAGATACTTGTTACTGAGATACTTTATTCGTGTGGGTCGCTCCCCTCGAGTGCCACTCCGGAGGTAGGCTTTTCAGACCCAGCCTTGTGTGCCGGTCAGATACTTATTTGGGATGCGAGCCGTGCGGGCCGGTCCCGCGGTTTCGAGCCATGTGTGCAGATTCCGCTGAGCAGGCAATGCCAGTTTTACTGGTGGCACCAGATTGGGTTATTACCGGCATTTACTTTCTTGTTTCACTCGTGTCGGGGGGACCGAGTGGAGTCTAGTAGCTGTGTTTAGACCAGTGCTAGTGTTGTTGGGATCCATTTGGGGACTGTGGTCCCAAGGTCTTTGTGAGTTGTTGACCGTTGTGCGAGAGGCTTGGTGATCTTGAGTTTATCCGTTCTGAGAGAGAGCGTGGATTTTGACTATAGCCTGCATGAGCCACTACTCGATAGCGAGTTAGTCCGTTTGGACGCCCTACGTAATTCCTGCCCGTCAGCGGGAGGTGGTTGTAGATGGGCGCAGGTTTGACTGGACCCGATGTGGCAGTCAGCTCGATTGGGTCGATTGAGCACCTCGTGTGCGTGTGTTGCATATCTTTATCAGAGTTTTCCCCATTTGAGCATTTAGATAGAGGCATGGTAGCTGTTGAGAGTCTCCAGCTTTCCTATTTCAGTCTTTACTGCTTTGGTTATCTTATGCCTCTAGTGGACTTAGTGGGCAGATCGTCGGGCCTGGTGGTGGTACCCACTGAGGACTCCCTTTTTAGGTGTAGTTCTCACACCCGTTGGGGGTTTTCCCCCTCCCCTTCTTTTCTCTCCTTTGTTTTGCAGAGTCTTAGCGGGTGTTGCAGATTCTGCGGTTGTTGTTCGAGGCGAGGGAGTCGCGTGCTAGATCCCTACCCGTCGTTGGAGAGTAGCGGTACCCCTTCAGAGGAGATCTTCAGCAGATTAGTTGTTTTATTTTCCTCTTTTGAGAGACTGATGTAGTGAGGATATATTATGTATTGAGAGACTGTACACTGATGTATTTATTGGAGTTACCTCCCGGTTGGGTTCAGAGCTTGTATTTGAGGATATTGTATTATTATTATTATTTTGGGAGGCGGACATTGTTGTATATTTCCAGTTGTACAGTGATTGATTTTAGTTATATAGCAGGTTTTTATTTATAGCTCTGATATCTGTTAGCTGTAGTACTTTTCTTGCAGGTAGGACGCTTCGCCTATGCAGGTTGGCATGGGTGGCGGATCTGTTGGCGAGCCCGGGTCGCAGTTTCGACCCCGGGGCGTGACAGATTAGAGTGGTATCAGAGCCTAGGTTGTAGGTCATGGTGGACTTAGAAATCCTAGGCTTATGGTTTGACCCTTGGTTTACTTTGTGAGAGACGTGACTTTTAGCGAGAGTCCTGATTGCGTTTTATACCTCTCTCGGGACGGGAAGAGTGATTGGCATGTTTATTCTCCTAAGTGATTATGTTGGCTGCAGACAACATAATACTGTGGAATGGGTGACATGCTTTAGACTTTCGCTGGATTGGGTCGAGCGCTGTTGTGTGCTGTTTTGTGGTTTCGTCGTGGCGAGCTGTGTCTCTCCAACGCTGGGTTTTGACCCTGTGCATCCTGTCATAGAGCTGAGCTTGAGCGGTTGGTTTTGGGCCGGATACCCGGATTGAGATCAGAGAACTCCGGACCCAGATGACAGGATTGTCAGAGGCTTATCAGCGGCAGAGTGAGCAGCTGGTCTTGGTGACACAGTTGTCGGAGCACTGAGTAGCCCCCTCCGTGCCAATGTTTAGTGTCGAGGCACCTAGGTAGGGTGGATAGTTGACAGCAGAGGAGCTGTGGGACATGATCGATCTATTGAGCCAGATTTGGCAGATGAACTACCCCGACTCGTAAGATTGAGTTTGGAGCCTTTGGAGGCAGAGTGGTGGTTGGTGGTGATGGAGTGATCAATTGAGAGCCTCCCTGTGCCAGAGAGTTTATGCAGTTGTTGAACTGCGCGCTTCAGGTTCGAGGGACGAGGCGCATAGGATATGTGAGACTGGGATTGGATTGCGCCAGGACACCTTTCAGTTTATTCAGTCCCTCCGTTATAGGTTTTGACGCCTCGTTGGAGTAGGCGTTGTGTTTGGAGCGTGGCGCTGCAGTTCCTTTGGATAGGGATCTGCCGCCAGAGGCGAGTTCTGGATTTTGGGGCTTGGCGCCGGGTGATGGAGGACAGATCGGCCGGCAGAGGCATTTCTGATTTCCTTTTTCTAGGATAACGAGTTCCCGAGATGCCGGAGATCGGGTGGACCCCGATGGCAGCATCAGTATCTATGTCAGAGTGGCGCAGCGGTAGCGTGGATTTGTTATCTGCGGAGGACCTTATTCGTCACCTCAATGTGATCAGAGACAGAGGTTGTGCTCCCTTGTGGATAGTCCTGATTTTCAGGCAGATTGAGCGACAACCACTTGCTTTGAGCGGATGAATCTGTGCCGCCCGGTTGGAGGGCGCCACGGTAGTGGATCGAGTGTCGCAGGTCGGATTTCACCACAGCAGTCGGAGTTAGAGCATGTTTCATTCTTGCCTGGACTAGAGGCAGATTTGTTACCACGTGCACTAGAGGTACAGTTCCTGTTGTTGTTGTGCATGTGGAGGAGGCTTTTGGATCATGTCCAGTGCGGCCGAGACCGCGAGTTACCGGCAGAATTATTGGAAATTGTAGCAATCGGTGTTTCGACCCTATGCTTGAGATTGATTGGCACAATGCCACAGAATGTTTGACTGCGGCGAGAGAGGACTTTGATCTTCGGCAAGGCGGACAAGAGGAGGCTTGCTTGTTGAGATTGTTAGAGCACACAGATTTTAGCGACAGTGTGAGAGGTGCTTACGGCAGCACCGGAACTCAGGGATATCCTTGTTGCTCATGAGATCTCGGGTGTGATTTCACCTGAGCTGTTGATAATGCCGCCGGTTAGGGAGATAGAGATGCATTGGACGTGGTTCGGAGAACCGCGCCACCCTCTACAGCACCTCATTGGATATCGCCTGTAGAGCTGAGAGAGCTGATGGGCAGTTGCAGGATCTGATGGATCGAGGGGTCAGTTTGACCTAGTGCCACGCCGTTGGTATACGGTGGTGATGCCATGCCATTGGTATACGGCGGTGATGCCACGCCGTTGGTATACGGTGGTGATGCCACGTCGTTGATACACGACTGTGAGGGTCCTTTTATGGTTCGAGTTGTCGGGTTATGTATAATATGAATCTAAATAGGGGAAAAAACACCTAGAGGGGGGTGAATAGGTGTAAATGTTTAAACACTCAAAAATCATTGCGCAATAAAACCCAATGCGGAAATAAAAAATAACACGCAAGATTTTTACGTGGAAAACTCCAACCGGAGTAAAAAACCACGGGACCGATAACACGGTGAAATCCACTAGAATTATAACACGTACAAAGGTGATATACCATACTCACAGACGACTCAACCTTTTTCCATACGCTCCTAGTTGATCTTCTCCGCTCGCTCCGCAACGCTTCTCGAATCCACGATCTGCGTCCAACGCCGAATCCACGGCGTCCAACGTCGAATCCACGACGTCAGACCGAATCCACGGTCTTCACCCAGTAGCACGTCTCGAATCCACGAACTTACCTCGCTCCGAATCCACGAGAGCGGTAGCACCTTGAATCCACAAGGCCACGCGAGTCCACGCGCCGATTTTGGGGAAATCGTTATTTTTTGGGTGGTGATGATCCGCCGAATACTTAGATTAGAAATAGATCGGAAATACCATCTAAGTATTCATTAATTTGATTCTACTCAAAATCTGAGTATGAAAACTAGAATCAAATCAATCAATATAGATGAAGAAATATAGGATTAAATATATTGATTTCCTTTCTTCTCTATAGGTGGATTCTTCTTTTTATGGCCGTATTTTGATTTATTCGGCTTTCCCTAGAAAATGAATCATATGGTCTATTTATAGGTTAGAAACTGTTGGAAGATGATAAGAATCAAAAACTAACCTTTTCTGGAATTTTACAGGACGACGATCCGGATCGGATTTACGGCGATCCGGACTGTCGTAACGAAACAGACAATTTCCAGAAAAACAAAGGTTCGGGATCCGGATTGAAATGCCTGATCCGGACTGTTCATACATTTCAGCAAAAACCAATGTTCGGGATCCGGATCAGAAATGGTTGGATCCGGATTGGATTTGCGTATGAACCAACACCCTTCGGGATCCGGACTGCCGTGTCTGATCCGGATCCTGAACATGTCCCATGTCCAGTTTTTGATTTTTATGCAATTAAAAATTCATCCAAGTGTTTCTACACTATAAGAAGTATTCGGATCACCAAAATTAATTAGTTAAACATACCTGATCCTTTGAATTCTTCTTTCTTGAGATTGAGTTATATGATCCAAACTTCTTCATCTTCAATCTTCAAGACTTAATACTTTCACGAAATGCGCCAAAACAAATTCCTTAACAATCTCCCCCTTTGGCGGTTTCGTGACAAAACACAAATCCACTTAAGGAAATTCAAAAAGATATTTTTGTTGCTATCACCATACAACAAAAATTTACAATGGAGATCCAAAATTAAATACATGAGATAAACTCCTACAACAGACTCTAGACTTAGACATCTGCACTCTCTGCAAAAAGAAATCATTCTTGACAAAAGAGATCGTTAGATACCTCAAGAATATTTAGCATTCAAAACCTAACAGAGATAGAGTTTATACTCACCATGACATTCACGAATTCAGATATGTAATAAGATCACAATCAAACATCGACATATCTTCTAAGCAATAAAATTCAAAATGTCATAACTTTGTTAGTAATCAAACAACTCGTTAGTAATATTACATGCCCAAATAGTTAGTCGAATAGTTAGTCAAGACATGCATGCAATCACAATACAAAACCAAAAGTTGTGATACTTACCTTCAAGTTGAGATTATACTTACCTCCATAGTTTCAAGTTTCTCACAGTCTCAAGCATTGTAAGTAACATTGTATCATTGTTTATACTTCTCTCCCCCTTTTTGTCACTAAAGTTAGCCAAAATTACAAAAGAAGGAAAGTTAAAAGTTCAGAAAATGTGAAAAACCTGAGAACTAAACAAAAATACTAAAAGCCTGCAAAAGAAAAATGAAAGTTAGAGCACAAATCAATCATCTGAGTCTGATTCATCTGAGGCGCTGCATCCCATTTTCGACAACATTTTCTTCATCAACTTCTTCATCGAAGAGACTGTCTTGGTCAATGTGATGTGGGATGCGGTGATGATTTCAAGTTCCTCTGAAATACGCCTCTGTTCTTTCGTAATTTGTTCTTGTTCAAAAGATAAGCGTTGTTGCTGTTTATAAATTGAGGTGACCGACGCTTCATCATCTGGTGTGGGTGCTTGCCGTGACGGAGATGTAGAGGTGCCGACGCAAGGTTTCTTTCCGGATGAAGGAGCCGTAGTGACATGAGGCAGTTTATGAAGAGACTTAACAACGGTGGATTCATTTATCATGCCTAGGCAATGTTGATATGATGTTGAGATGATGTCAATCTGAAACTTCTTCAAGATCCTCATAATGATCAATGGAAAAGGAAGTCTTTCGGTAGGATGAGAATGCTCAACATATCTAGACATCCTGTTCCAGATAATATATGGGATATTCATGTTCAATCCCATTGCTTCAGATGGGTGTCCTAGAAGGTACAAAAATAGCATTCGATCCCATCTCACAACCTTTGTCTGCATGTTTGGGAGAATGTATAACAAGTGATGAAATTGAGAAACCGGTATTCAAGCCGAAGTTGCTTGGACTTAACAGATTTCTCCGTTGATTCAGTGCCTTCCAAACATATTCCTTTTATAACTGTTTGCCACAAAGCATTCGTCAAACTCCTTCCAGTTAAGTAGTTAATCCCTGATCTGCACGCTTGCATCCCTAAGACTTCCCCAATTAACTGCGGAGTTATCTTGAGTCTTGTCCCTTGGATGTTTGTATAGAACTGCATAGAGCCGTGATCATCTTCCTGAAGATGTCTTGCATTTGTGTAAAAAGTTTCACTCGATGCAAACAATATCCAAGCAATTCAGGGAATCTGCAAACTTGAATAAGATTGGCTTGTTCTATTAAAGTCCCGAATTCCGGTGAGTGATCTCGAAGAGCACCAACATTGACATGTCTTTCGCCAATACATTCCCGATTTTCAAACGCTCTAAAACGGTCAGTGTTAACAAATACTTCTTCCAAGCGAGGTGGAGAATCAGGAGACACTGGTTCATTAATTTCAATACCTCGCGCTCGTCCAAGCCGTCGAGCAAGTCTTTTTCTTTTTATCGAGATGGATGAAGAGGTCATTGGTGCTTTTCCTTTATCCATGGCAGTTTTTCTTTTGATGTGTCGGAGGTCTTCCGCGTTAACTTAGCGGGAGTCGTTTCCTCATTTATTAATTCATCCCAATTCACTTCATCCTTTTCTGATTCGGTCTCTGAATCTTCAACAAGAAGACATTCTCCTTTTTAAAATGTTTCTTTGCCCTCTTCAATTTATTAGTTGCTCTCGTGTGCACCATTGCAACCAAAAGGAAGATTACCCAAGTGATCACCATTTTGCTATTCAAACTCAAGAATCTGTGAGCAACGACTCAAGAACACGAGAAATTGTTTATTTTCAAAAATTGAAAAATTGTACCTAAACAATCATTATCGTGTAGAGAGACTAAGAATCAAATTAGTTTTCCAAAAAGAATTTTAAAAATAGATCAATCCATGATTTTCAAAAATTCCTATTATATGCCCTAAAACCGAATTTTTAGAAATCGAAGCCTAAAAATCCGTTAATCAGGAGAATACCTAGCATATAATCAAAACTAATCTACCCAGAGTTCTTATTTCAAAAGAAATTTGATCAAAAACCAATCCAAAAAAAAAGATACAAAATTTTCATCACGTTTTGAGGAAAAACATGAAAAACTGTGAAAAACTGAGATTTTGATCATGAAAACTTACTTAGAATCGAAGAACTTGAGTTTGGAAGCCTCCAAAATGGATGAATTCTAGAGAGAGAAGCTCTGGAGACTTAGGAACAAAAGATTGAAGTAAAAAGAAATCAAAACCCTTTTGTTCTCTATAAAACCCTAGCCGCGATCCGGATCGGATCGTGAATCCAGTCCGGATCGGCTACCCGCAGGAAATACCTGCGTTCGGGATCCGGATCGGCTTGTCCAGTCCGGATCGGCTCCAACTTTTTCTTCAGAAAATTCAGAAAAATTCAACAAAATCCAGAAAAAGTATGTAAGCACTTTTGTGTATCAACTTTAAATGAAAATCATCGTTTCATACAACAAGAAATAGATTATGCAAAATCTATCAATATATCCAAAAAATGAAACGAAAATTTATAAAAATTAAATCCCTTAAAGTTGAACAATTTCAATCACATGATCTTATGAGTAATGCCTTTATCAAATCATCAATTTGGTAAAGAAAATGAAATACCAAGATCAATAGATGTTTGAAATCCCAGATAAGTTAGATAATTTATCTAGTCAATTATAGTAAGGAGTGGCTCTTTGAGCATCTTTCAATAAAATCCCCACCTTATACCAACCTTGGAATTTGACAGAGTCAAGTATTCCAAAGAGCATTTTATTTAATCAACTCGAACAACCATGCTTGGTATACATGTGGTAGCTGCACACAGTACTCGGACGACCGAGGTGGTAGCTCTTTCCTCCATGTGGTGGTAGTTTTCACACTCCTCATTGGGATGTAACTCTTTCCACATCTTTTGAGCATAACACTTTTTCTTTGACTCCCCCTCAATTGGCTATCAATTATTTAAAATATAAAGTATTCAACCAAAAATTGATCTCGATTTCATACTCGACTCAATTGTCAAATAAGATAAAAACTATACCAAGAGATCATTTGAGAGAGAAATTGACTTTGATCAAAACAAAGATGACTTAATTGACATAAATGATCATTGCATCAAATGAATTATTATGATATCCAAAGCATAATAAATTTCTAATATATGAAAGGATGATTAAAGTCAATATAACTAATGCTCAATTAATGTCCTATGTCAAACATAGATATATGAACAAAAACACAAAACAAAACCTAACCTAAGCAAAGTTTCAAAAAGAGGTTATTTCAAGGAAAGCATTCCAATTGCTTTACGCAAATGAATAAAACGTTTTTGATCCAAAGGTTTTGTTAAAATGTCAGCTAATTGATCCTCAGTTGAAATATAGGAAATTTGAAGAATATTTGATTCAACTAGCTCTCTTAGAAAATGATATCTAAGTTCAATGTGTTTTGTTCTCGAGTGCAACACAGGGTTTTTTGAAATGTTTATAGCACTTGTGTTGTCACAAAGAATTGTTACCGAAGTTGCTGAAATTCGGAAGTCGCTCAACACACTTTTCATCCAAATGAGTTGGGTTGAACAACTACCTGCTGAAATATATTCCGCTTCGGCAGTCGAGAGTGCAATGCAGTTTTGCTTTTTACTATGCCATGCAACAAGGCAATGGCCAAGATAAAAACATGCACCACTCGTGCTTTCCGATCATCCACAGATCCTGCCCAATCGGCATCTGAATATCCTATAATGTCAAGCGTTGTTCCCATAGGATACCAAATTCCGAAATTCAAAGTTCCTTTGATGTACCGGATGATCCTTTTCACCGCTTTCAGGTGAACCTCCTTTGGTGCTGATTGATATCTCGCGCAAATCCCAACACTAAAGGATATATCCGGGCGACTAGCCGTGAGATAGAGTAGACTTCCAATCATACTGCGATAAAGCTTCTCGTCTACACTTTCACTAAGAGATTCACTTCCTAATCCCTTATTGCTAGTTCCCATAGGAGTCGGAAAATCTTTAGAGTTTTCTAATCGAATTTCTTCACCAACTCCCTTGCATACTTGGATTGACACAAATGGATGCCTTCATCATTTTGTTTCACTTGCAATCCAAGAAAGTATGTCAGTTCCCCCATCATGGACATCTCAAATTCGCTTTCCATGGTTTCAGCGAATTTAGAAGCATCATTGTCTCTAGTTGCACCAAATACAATGTCATCGACATAGATTTGTGCTACAATGAAATTATCCTGATAATGCTTCACAAAGAGAGTCCGGTCTGCTCCCCCTCGAGTGTAGCCCTTTTCCAATAGGTGCTTTGTTAGCCTTTCGTACCACGCTCGCGGTGCTTGTTTTAGACCGTAAAGAGCCTTTTTCAAACGAAAAACATGGTTAGGTTGTTTACAGTCTACAAAACCTTTCGGTTGAGCCACATAAACTTCCTCATTTAAAAACCCATTTTAAAATGCGCTCTTGACGTCCATTTGAAAGAGTTTGATTTTAAATGACAAGCAATAGCGAATAAAATACGAATTGACTCGAGTCTAGCAACTGGGGCGAACGTCTCATCAAAGTCTATTCCTTCTATTTGAGAATAGCCTTGAGCAACTAAGCATGCTTTATTCCTGATGATGGTACCATCCTCGTTCTTCTTATTCTTGAAAATCCATTTAGTACACATCACGTTGTGTTGCCTCGGAGGCTTTGTTAATTCCAGACTTTGTTTCGTTCGAACTGATGGAGCTCTTCCTGCATAGCGTCAATCCAGTAGTCATCCTGAAGAGCTTCATCGATGTTCTTTGGTTCAATCATGGAGACGTAGCATGCGACTCCACAACCAACTGTCTCCGAGTTCTAACTCCTTCTTGTGGGTCTCCAATAATGTAGATTCCGGATGCTCCTTGGAGATGCGTAACGTTTGCGGGTAACGGAGTAGTCGGAGGTAAATGTGATAATTCCTGCACATTAGATACACTTGAAGAACCATTAGATGCATCAACTTTATTGAAAGAATTATTACGAGAAGATGCATTTACAAGGTTATCATCATCTAGAGACATATCAAGGGAGATTTATCAGATGCAAAGTGGAAGCTTCATCTACTTTAACATTTATAGATTCTATCATCGTTTTAGATTCCAAGTTAAATACCCGATATGCTCTATAACTGTTAGTAGAATAACCCATGAAAATCCCTTCGTTGCTTCGAGAGTCGAACTTACCAAGGTTTTCGCGATCACGCAGAATGAACATCGACTCCCAAAAATACGAAAATATTTGATATTCGGTTTTCTACTAAACCACAGCTCATATTGTGACCACCCCCGGAATTTGGATTAGTCCTCTATATAAATGATATAATAGGACTAAATCTCTACCCGGCTATAGCATTTTGGATGGTAGCAAGATCCAAGAGGAACATGAGAGTTAAGCGTGCTAGAGCTAGAGTAGTTCTAGGATGGGTGACCCCCTGGGAAGTGGGGCGTCACAGTTGGTATCAGAGCCATTCACCAGCCGGAAATGTGAGATGAGTCTCGGGCTGAGCCAGGGTTATATAGCGGGTAGAGCGAGGCTCCCCGGCTAATGTGTAGTGGCCCAAATTCCCATGCAGCGTTCTTCCGATGAATCCACTGTTGAGCACCTAGCATTGGTGTATCTGGCCCATGGTGCGTCAATGGGATGCCACAGATGGACCCTGTGTGTTATTAATAGCTGTGTAGGCCTTCGGGCTGAGTTTGCCGAAATTTCGGAAAAGAATTAGGCCCAACAGAGGTCGGAAATGGATTCAGCACGGAAAAACGCTTGAAAACGGCTATTTGCTTGTTTAATTCTGAGTCCGGATGCCCAAAAACGGACTCCCGGAAGTTTCAGTGGAAAATGGTGCATGGGAGGGGCCGTAGACCGCCGCATGCCACGTGGCGGCCTGTCATTGGCCGGTTCTGATGCGCGGTCCACAGAGCTGCGCGGCGGGGTGCACAGACCCGGCATGGACACGTGGCACCGCCTGATTGGCGGGCGCAAGGCCGAGCGGTCTTCCCGGGTGAGCGCGGCGGTGCATGGACCAAATGCGGGGCCACGTGGCAGCCTCCGGTTGGTCGGTGCATGCGGCGCGGTCCCACTGAATTACCTGTTGAGTGCGTGGACCGGGTGTAGGGGACACGTGTCGCCCTCTGGTTCGCGGGCGCACCGTTGCGCGGCGCACGGAAGTCGGGGTCGGTGCCTCTGGGCGAGTTGCCTCACGTCGGGGCCATGCCGCGCAGCACCGGCTGCGGCCGCCGACCGGTCAGCGGGTCAACCGGGGTGGACACGTGTCGCCCGCCTGATTGGCCGGGCGCCAACCGCCTCCTGTGCGGGGGCGGGCCACGTGGCAGCCAGCGGGTGGGCCGAACAGCTGTTTGCTGTTCGGCGGCCACGTGGCGGCTCCTGGTGGATTCGGGCTTGAACAGTGTTGGGCCCGGCCCAACACTGTAGCCGCCCGAATGTTCCGGGCGCCCGAAATTTTTGGGCCCAAAGCCCATTGACTTGTTTTTCCGGGCTGTTTCGGGTGAGGCCTATAAAAAGGCCTCAAGGGGCCTCGTTTTGAAGCTTTTCCCGAAAGCTTTCCACTTGGAGCCCTTCACCAAAGTTGTTTCTCTCCCTCTTGTGCATCTTTTGGCGGAAGCTCAGGATTTTTGGAGGCCGCGACGACGGCGACTTCTGCATCGGGGTGCGGAGCGACGATCTACTGTTGGAGGCCCATTTCCGTCGCAGTTTAGTCCGGGAGGTCTACCGGGCTACCCCGACATTATTTTTGGACGATTTCTGCGGTGACGGTTTCGTAAGAGGTAAATCTACATTTTTCGTGTTGGACACTTTTTCTGGATCCGAGCTTTTCTTGGGGTTCTGGGTACATTTTTAACCCCCTTTGCGACTATTGGTTGATTTGGACAGCACCTACTTGTCGGATTTTTATCTCCTCATCCGGGCATCGGAATTCGACGTTTCAGGACTCTATCGACATCTACTCTTCGCGAGGATCGCCGTCGTATTTTTATTGGAATTTTGGAGGAAGTTTTTCAGGTGAAAATTTCGTGTTATTGGGACTGTTCACCACAGATTTTGGGAAGGTGGAATTTGTGTGAATTTAAGTGTAATTTTGGTGTATGTTTGTACCCAGGAGTTTGTGAGCACTTCTACCGTGTTGTTGGCTTGGTGGGATTTGTGATTTGACAGTTGTGGGCTTTCTCAGCGGTGCGATTTTGGACAGTTAGCACTTTCAGGTGGGTGACCTTGCTTCCAAGAACTCTGGACTGTGTACTAATTCTATGTGTGTAGGATCATGCATGTTAGAAATTGGAGTATTGGCATGTGTAAAACTGTATGTTGTATCTTGTATATCAGTTGTTGAATCTTTTGATTCCTGCACTATGTTAAGTAATGAAATCTTGGAATTTGACCTAGCACCCCTGTCATATGTATCATGTTCAGCCAGTCTGTAGAAAAACTCCAACTTGGGCTAGGTTTTTATTGCTCTAGACATTCCACATCACGATACTTCATTTCACTATGGACTTAGCTTTTCCTCGCCCGTGTTGTGGGCCGAGAGGGCGGTCAGTTGTGGGATGCATTTGCACTCGTGTCTGGGGACCGAGTGGAGTTGATAGCAGTCTGTAGATTTGATTTCTTTGGGAGAGTGATAGTGATGGTAGATCTGGGTTCTTGGAAACTGTCAGAGTGACAGTGGGTTTCAGCTGCGTAGATTCCAGCTAGTGTGTGAGTCAGTGATTTGTTTGGTAGTCGATCTTATTGATCGAGGATTGGATCATAGCCTGCATGAGCCACAGTTGAGCTTTACAGTGATACTTTACAGTGATACTTATGGGTTACTTTGACTCGAGCGGGTCGCTCCCCTCGAGGGCCACTCCGGAGTAGGCGAGACCGTGTTGTGTACCGGTATGAGTTTGAGATGTTCTTTAGCGACTTGTTGTTGCAGTGGTCCCTCTGGCTGTGCTTTTGTTGGCAGCCACGGACGCCCTACGTAAGTCCGCTCCTCCGGGACGTAACGGCAGTAGGTTGGCGCAGGTTTGACTGGACCCGATGTGGCAGTCAGTTTTGATTGGGTGATCAGGGAGGAGAGTTAGTTGTGGCATTATGTTCTTTCTGTTCCACTGTTGAGCATCTAGATAGAGGCATAGTAGCTGTAGAGTTACCTTTCCCAGCTTTCCTTATAGCACTGCATTTGTTACCTTTGCCTCTGGTAGACTTAGTGGGCAGACCGTCGGGCTTGTTGGCGGCACCCACTGAGAACTACTGTGGGATGTAGTTCTCACACCCGTCGTGGTGTTTTCTCCCCAGGGACTTCTGCTCCAGTTCCTGCAGCTCCTGTTGCTGATCCAGCTCCTTCTGACCGAGGTAAGGGCGTCGCGAGATAGATCCCCTCCTGTCGTCTTCAGGGTGTGAGTAGATGTACCCCAGTTCCATTTTGGTGTGTGTTATGTCGAGTGACTTCTGTAGTGAGGTTTTGAGTTGTACCTTCCTTTCCTGCTTTTATGAGAGACTCCTGTATTCTGGTGAGGTTGGTCTGTATATTTGAGAGTTGTAGTTTCACTTCATGTATTTTATTCCAGCTTTCCTCTTTCAGCTCTGATATCTGCTAGTGTAGATGTTTCTTTGCAGGTTAGTCGCTACGCCTATACGGGGCTTCCCGTACGGGCGGCGGATCTGTTGGCGAGCCGGGGCGCAGTATCGCCCCGGGGCGTGACAGATTAGAGTGGTATCAGAGCCTAGGATGTAGGTCTTGGAGGACTTAGGAACCCTAGGCTTGTGGTTGGACCCTAGGATGACTCGCGTGAGAGCCGTGATTTTAGCGAGAGTCCTGATTGGATTTCTAACTCTCCCGAGCGGTTCGGGGTGAGCGATTGACATGTCTTCCTTCGGTGGCAACTATGTTGGCTGCAGACAACATAGTACTTCGGAAAGGGGGACATGCCTTCTGACTTTCGCTAGATTGGGTCGAGAGATGATTTGGGTTCTGATTGTTTGCCTTGTCCCTCAGGTGGGGATGCCTCCTCGACGCTCGATGGTGACGCGTTCGCAGCCTTCGTCCTCTGAGCCCGAGCAGGAGGACTCGGAGCAGGGACAGCAGAGCGAGGTTTTGGAGCTCCGTGCCCAGGTGGCACAGTTGACTGAGGCGTCTCGACGCCAGGAGGAGGGCTGTGAGTCGGTTGACGCTCTTGTTGGAGCAGAGAGCGCAGCCGGCGGTGGTACCCCCTGAGAGTTCCCCGGTGCCTTCTTCCCCTGTGGTGGCACCCCCGGTTGTGCAGCCTGCACCAGCAGTTCCGGCTGAGCCTGTTTCCAGTAGGCCACCGTCTGGGACGTCGGGATCTTTGACTTTGGCAGAGCAGCAGGTTTTGGTGGGCCTTTTGTTGAGGTTTCGCAAGTTCGATCCACCCCGCTTTTCGGGCATGAGTGCTGAGCCGTGGGCGGCTGAGTCTTGGGTTACAGCTATGGAGCGCCATTTCGAGAGCCTTTTTATTGATGAGAGGTTTCGAGTTCTGTTGGCTACTCATTTTCTGGAGAGCAACGCCGAGGCATGGTGGCGGCGTGTGCGACCCGCAGGTCCGCCTGGGACCCAGTTTATCTCTTGGGCAGAGTTTCGCGGTATGCTTCTTGGGGCCTTCTTTCCCGAGAGTGTTCGACAGAGCTTGGAGGAGCAGCTGAGGAATCTCCGCCAGGGAGATAGGCCCGTACACGCGTACATAGCCGATTTCAATCGGCTGTTGGCTAGTATGCCCCACGTGGCCAGAGATGAGACCCACCGGATCTACATGTTCGAGAGAGGGTTGCGTCGGGACATTTATCAGTTGGTCCGCTCCCTCAGATTACAGACTTTAGAGGCCTCGATGGAGCAGGCACTTTATGTGGAGGGTGGTGAGGCCGTGATGGCAGAGGTGACTCCAGCCCCCGTTGTGACTCCTGGGGCGAAGCGCCCGCGCAGTTTGAGGAGGGGCAGTCGAGTAGACAGGGACCCCCGAGACCACCCCGTTTCCACTCTCAGGGACGGGGGTATCAGGGGCGGCAGAGATCTGGGGGATCTCGTCAGTTCCAGCAGCAGCAGCAGCAGCGTCGACCACCTCGACAGCAGCAGTCTTCGCAGCAGCAGCAGTCTTCGCAGCAGCAGCAGACTTCGCGGCAGCCGCGCCCCGACCGTTGTATCATCTGTGGAGGACCGCACTCACCAGCCCAGTGCCCGCAGAGTCAGGGCCGCTGCTTCCGTTGCGGGCAGACCGGTCACTACGCGAGGGCGTGCCCCAGGGCAGGTTACCCAGCTCCTTCATCAGCTTCTGCATCCTTCGTTCCTCGTCAGTCAGCAGGGCCTTCGGCGACCTCCGGTAGGCCAGATTTTGCTCCATCGTCCTCGCGACAGCCAGAGCGACATCCCCCGGCGCCGAGCGGTCGAGTCTATGCCGCTCAGGTAGAGGATGCTACAGCAGCAGAGCATGTCGTCGCAGGTATTATTTTGATTTCTGCAGTTCGTACTCGTACTCTCTTTGATACCGGTGCATCGCATTCATTTATCAGTAGAGCATTTGCATCCCTTCATGGTATAGAGGTAGTTTCCTTATCGCATGCATTAGAGGTTCAGATACCAGATCATGTCTTGCATGTCGAGGAGTATTGTAGGGATTGCCCCGTGCAGTTGGGATCCTGGATTTTGCCGACAGACTTGCTTGTCTTGCGGCAGCTCCAGGATTTCGACGTCGTGCTAGGTATGGATTGGTTGTCGAGGTACTATGCTGTTATAGACTGCAGAGAGAGGACGGTGACCCTCCGCGAGCCTGGACAGGAGGAGTTTGTCTTCAGAGGCTGCCAGAGCACTTTCTTTGCGATGACTGTTTCTTCGGCGAGGGCTAGGCGGATGATTAGTAGGGGCTGCACCGCTTTCTTAGCGACGATTGTGGAGGTGCCTAATGACCGTTGTGGGTGGAGTGCAGCTCCCCACAAGGTCGGCTAAGGCTAGCGAGACGAGTCTCACATCGCCTGGTGCTTGTGAGTGTGCTTGAGCCTGACGTGGACGTCAGGGCTTAAAGGGGGGAAGAATGTGACACCCCGAAATTTGGATTAGTCCTCTATATAAATGATATAATAGGACTAAATCTCTAACCCGGCTATAGCATTTTGGATGGTAGCAAGATCCAAGAGGAACATGAGAGTTAAGCGTGCTAGAGCTAGAGTAGTTTTAGGATGGGTGACCCCCTGGGAAGTGGGGCGTCACAGTGTTTTCGAAGATTGATCTTCAGTCAGGTTACCACCAGTTGAGGGTGAGGGCCGAGGACATTCCTAAGACGGCTTTTCGATCCCGGTATGGGCATTATGAGTTTACGGTTATGCCGTTTGGTTTGACTAATGCCCCAGCTGCATTCATGGATTTGATGAACCGGGTATTTCAGCCGTACTTAGACTTGTTTGTGGTTGTGTTCATTGATGATATCTTGATCTACTCCCGGAGCGATGTGGATCATGAGGAGCACTTGAGGATAGTGCTGCAGCTTCTACGTGAGAAGAAGCTGTATGCCAAGCTTAAGAAGTGCGAGTTTTGGCTTCGGGAGGTTGCATTCTTGGGCCACTTGGTATCAGCCGCAGGAGTGGCAGTTGACCCGACGAAGATTGATACAGTTCGGGATTGGCCGAGACCGACGACGGTGACTGAGGTCCGGAGCTTTCTGGGCTTAGCAGGCTACTACCGTCGGTTTGTAGAGGGCTTTGCGAAGCTCTCTACTCCCCTGACCTGTTTGACTAGGAAGGGGATGAGGTTCATTTGGACTGAGCAGTGTCAGCGGAGTTTTGAGGAGCTGAAGAAGAGACTGATTTCAGCACCAGTTCTTACACTGCCAGTGATGGGTGATGGCTACGTGATTTATAGTGACGCCTCGCACAGCGGTTTGGGTTGTGTCTTGATGCAGCATGGGAGGGTAATTGCTTATGCTTCACGGCAACTAAAGGATTATGAGAAGAATTACCCTACTCATGATTTAGAGCTGGCAGCTGTGGTGTTCGCATTGAAGCTGTGGCGGCATTACCTTTACGGTGAGCATTGTGAGATCTACACGGATCATAAGAGCTTAAAGTATCTGTTTACTCAAAAGGAGCTGAACCTGAGACAACGCCGGTGGTTGGAGTTACTGAAGGATTACGATGTGAGTATCCTCTATCATCCCGGCAAGGCCAATGTGGTAGCAGATGCTTTGAGTCGGAGGTCAGTGCAGAGCTTGAGCATGTTGGTCACGCAGCAGGCCCCGTTGATTGAGCAGTTGAGGCGACTCCAGATTGAGGTTGTATCCCCTGGGGTCTCTGCTAGACTGATGTCTATGGTCTTGCAGCCCACTCTGTTGGACAGGATTAGGGAGACGCAGAGTGAGGACCCCCACTTGGAGAGGATTAGATCACAGATTCAGGCAGATCTTATAGGGGATTTTACAGTGGATAGCTCGGGAGTACTGCGGTACAGGGACCGAGTGTGTGTGCCTTCGGATTCAGAGATCAGAGACCAGATTTTGGGTGAGGCTCATTATACACCTTATACCATTCATCCTGGTGGTACTAAGATGTATAAGGACCTCAAGGCACATTTTTGGTGGTCCGGAATGAAGCGGGACGTTGGAAGATTCGTGGCTCACTGTTTAACTTGCCAGCAAGTGAAAGCAGAGCACCGGGTTCCTGCTGGCAAGTTGCAAAGTCTTCCAATTCCCGAGTGGAAATGGGACCACATCACCATGGACTTTGTTACAGGGTTGCCGAGAGCACAGAGTGGAGCCGACGCGATTTGGGTTATTGTTGATAGACTCACCAAGTCTGCGCATTTCTTGCCTGTTCAGATGACTTGGTCATTGGAGCGTCTGGCACAGTTGTATTTAGACGAGATAGTGAGGCTACACGGGATACCTGCGTCGATTGTTTCAGATCGGGATCCGAGGTTTGTGTCACGATTCTGGGGGAGTTTACAGACAGCTTTGGGGACCCAGCTCAGATTCAGCACTGCATTCCACCCACAGACTGATGGCCAGTCTGAGCGCACTATACAGACCCTTGAGGATATGCTGAGAGCGTGCGTTATGGATTTTGGAGGGGGGTGGTACCGACACTTATCTTTGGTTGAGTTTGCGTACAACAACAGCTATCAGGCGAGCATTCAGATGGCTCCGTTTGAGGCGTTGTATGGACGCAAGTGTCGGTCACCCTTGTATTGGAGTGATGTGGGTGAGAGGAAGACTTTGGGACCAGATCTTCTTTTGGAGGCTGAGGAGAAAGTCAGAGTTGTTCGTCGACACCTTGAGGTAGCCCAGAGTCGTCAGAGGAGTTATGCAGATACTCGACGGCGAGACCTGGAGTTTCAGATTGGTGACCATGTTTTCTTAAAGGTCTCACCTTCGAAAGGGGTCCGGAGATTTGGAGTGCGTGGGAAGCTTAGTCCCCGTTTTGTTGGACCCTTTGAGGTACTTGAGAGGGTAGGCCCTGTGGCTTATAGAGTTGCTCTTCCTCCACGTTTGGCCGGTGTACACGATGTTTTTCATGTCTCAGCCCTGAGGAGATATGTCTTTGATCCGTCGCATGTGGTTGACTTCACTCCCTTGGAGATCGGTGAGGACCTGGTTTACGAGGAGCGGCCGTTGCGGATTCTTGCTCGTGAGGTGAGGGAATTGCGCAACCGGACCATTCCGTATGTGAAGATCTTATGGAGCCATCACGATGAGCGAGAGGCTACTTGGGAGCTAGAGACAGAGATGAGATCTGCTTACCCTTTTCTGTTCGAGACTACTGGTTGAGGTACGCTTGTTCTACCTTACTTCGTTTCGAGGACGAAACTTCCTTTTAGTGGGGGAGGATGTAGTGGCCCAAATTCCCATGCAGCGTTCTTCCGATGAATCCACTGTTTGAGCACCTAGCATTGGTGTATCTGGCCCATGGTGCGTCAATGGGATGCCACAGATGGACCCTGTGTGTTATTAATAGCTGTGTAGGCCTTCGGCTGAGTTTGCCGAAATTTCGGAAAAGAATTAGGCCCAACAGAGGTCGGAAATGGATTCAGCACGGAAAAACGCTTGAAAACGGCTATTTGCTTGTTTAATTCTGAGTCCGGATGCCCAAAAACGGACTCCCGGAAGTTTTCAGTGGAAAATGGTGCATGGGAGGGGCCGTAGACCGCCGGCATGCCACGTGGCGGCCTGTCATTGGCCGGTTCTGGATGCGCGGTCCACAGAGCTGCGCGGCGGGGTGCACAGACCCGGCGCATGGACACGTGGCACCGCCTGATTGGCGGGCGCAAGGCGCGCGGTCTACCGGGTGAGCGCGGCGGTGCATGGACCAATGCGGGGCCACGTGGCAGCCTCCGGTTGGTCGGTGCATGCGGCGCGGTCCACTGAATTCCTGTTGAGTGCGTGGACCGGGTGTAGGGGACACGTGTCGCCCTCTGGTTCGCGGGCGCACCGTGCGCGGCGCACGGAGTCGGGGTCGGTGCCTCGGGGCGCGTGCCCACGTCGGGGCCATGCCGCGCGCCCGGCGCGGCCGCCGACCGGTCAGCGGGTCAACCGGGGTGGACACGTGTCGCCCGCTGATTGGCGGGCGCCAACCGCCTCACTGTGCGGGGGCGGGCCACGTGGCAGCCAGCGGGTGGGCCGAACAGCTGTTTGCTGTTCGGCGGGCCACGTGGCGGCTCCTGGTGGATTCGGGCGTGAACAGTGTTGGGCCCGGCCCAACACTGTAGCCGCCCGAATGTTCCGGGCGCCCGAAATTTTGGGCCCAAAGCCCATTGACTTGTTTTTCCGGGCTGTTTCGGGTGAGGCCTATAAAAAGGCCTCAAGGGGCCTCGTTTTGAAGCTTTTCCCGAAAGCTTTCCACTTGGAGCCCTTCACCAAAGTTGTTTCTCTCCCTCTTGTGCATCTTTTGGCGGAAGCTCAGGATTTTTGGAGGCCGCGACGACGGCGACTTCTGCATCGGGGTGCGGAGCGACGATCTACTGTTGGAGGCCCATTTCCGTCGCAGTTTAGTCCGGGAGGTCTACCGGGCTACCCCGACATTATTTTTGGACGATTTCTGCGGTGACGGTTTCGTAAGAGGTAAATCTACATTTTTCGTGTTGGACACTTTTTCTGGATCCGAGCTTTTCTTGGGGTTCTGGGTACATTTTTAACCCCCTTTGCGACTGTTGGTTGATTTGGACAGCACCTACTTGTCGGATTTTTATCTCCTCATCCGGGCATCGGAATTCGACGTTTCAGGACTCTATCGACATCTACTCTTCGCGAGGATCGCCGTCGTATTTTTATTGGAATTTTTGGAGGAAGTTTTTCAGGTGAAAATTTCGTGTTATTGGGACTGTTCACCACAGATTTTGGGAAGGTGGAATTTGTGTGAATTTAAGTGTAATTTTGGTGTATGTTTGTACCCAGGAGTTTGTGAGCACTTCTACCGTGTTGTTGGCTTGGTGGGATTTGTGATTTGACAGTTGTGGGCTTTCTCAGCGGTGCGATTTTGGACAGTTAGCACTTTCAGGTGGGTGACCTTGCTTCCAAGAACTCTGGACTGTGTACTAATTCTATGTGTGTAGGATCATGCATGTTAGAAATTGGAGTATTGGCATGTGTAAAACTGTATGTTGTATCTTGTATATCAGTTGTTGAATCTTTTGATTCCTGCACTATGTTAAGTAATGAAATCTTGGAATTTGACCTAGCACCCCTGTCATATGTATCATGTTCAGCCAGTCTGTAGAAAAACTCCAACTTGGGCTAGGTTTTTATTGCTCTAGACATTCCACATCACGATACTTCATTTCACTATGGACTTAGCTTTTCCTCGCCCGTGTTGTGGGCCGAGAGGTCGGTCAGTTGTGGGATGCATTTGCACTCGTGTCTGGGGACCGAGTGGAGTTGATAGCAGTCTGTAGATTTGATTTCTTTGGGAGAGTGATAGTGATGGTAGATCTGGGTTCTTGGAAACTGTCAGAGTGACAGTGGGTTTCAGCTGCGTAGATTCCAGCTAGTGTGTGAGTCAGTGATTTGTTTGGTAGTCGATCTTATTGATCGAGGATTGGATCATAGCCTGCATGAGCCACAGTTGAGCTTTACAGTGATACTTTACAGTGATACTTATGGGTTACTTTGACTCGAGCGGGTCGCTCCCCTCGAGGGCCACTCCGGAGTAGGCGAGACCGTGTTGTGTACCGGTATGAGTTTGAGATGTTCTTTAGCGACTTGTTGTTGCAGTGGTCCCTCTGGCTGTGCTTTTGTTGGCAGCCACGGACGCCCTACGTAAGTCCGCTCCTCCGGGACGTAACGGCAGTAGGTTGGCGCAGGTTTGACTGGACCCGATGTGGCAGTCAGTTTTGATTGGGTGATCAGGGAGGAGAGTTAGTTGTGGCATTATGTTCTTTCTGTTCCACTGTTGAGCATCTAGATAGAGGCATAGTAGCTGTAGAGTTACCTTTCCCAGCTTTCCTTATAGCACTGCATTTGTTACCTTTGCCTCTGGTAGACTTAGTGGGCAGACCGTCGGGCTTGTTGGCGGCACCCACTGAGAACTACTGTGGGATGTAGTTCTCACACCCGTCGTGGTGTTTTCTCCCCAGGGACTTCTGCTCCAGTTCCTGCAGCTCCTGTTGCTGATCCAGCTCCTTCTGACCGAGGTAAGGGCGTCGCGAGATAGATCCCCTCCTGTCGTCTTCAGGGTGTGAGTAGATGTACCCCAGTTCCATTTTGGTGTGTGTTATGTCGAGTGACTTCTGTAGTGAGGTTTTGAGTTGTACCTTCCTTTCCTGCTTTTATGAGAGACTCCTGTATTCTGGTGAGGTTGGTCTGTATATTTGAGAGTTGTAGTTTCACTTCATGTATTTTATTCCAGCTTTCCTCTTTCAGCTCTGATATCTGCTAGTGTAGATGTTTCTTTGCAGGTTAGTCGCTACGCCTATACGGGGCTTCCCGTACGGGCGGCGGATCTGTTGGCGAGCCGGGGCGCAGTATCGCCCCGGGGCGTGACATAATGACCGTTGTGAGTGGAGTGCAGCTCCTCACAAGGTCGGCTAAGGCTAGCGAGATGAGTCTCACATCGCCTGGTGCTTGTGAGTGTGCTTGAGCCTGACGTGGACGTCAGGGCTTAAAGGGGGGAAGAATGTGACACCCCCGGAATTTGGATTAGTCCTCTATATAAATGATATAATAGGACTAAATCTCTAACCCGGCTATAGCATTTTGGATGGTAGCAAGATCCAAGAGGAACATGAGAGTTAAGCGTGCTAGAGCTAGAGTAGTTCTAGGATGGGTGACCCCCTGGGAAGTGGGGCGTCACAGTATCCCCACCGAATACCTACCCGTGGTATGTGGGACCCTTGGGGGATTTGAGCTAGTTTCGAGGACGAAACTTTTCTTAGTGGGGGAGGATGTGAGGACCTGGATCCCCACGTCGAGATTACTGGATCATCTACAGCTCCCGGAGGCCTATGTGGCGTGTTGGTGGTATTTGTGCCCCAATTGGACATTAGTGTTGGGCTCAGTGTGTTTAATGGATCACGTGGGTGATCATTGGACTCCGTCGGATCGTTAGAAGTGGTTTCGCGCGCCAAGGATATTTAAATTGGACTCAGTGCGAAGTTTGGACCAAGGATTACCTTTCCGGATGCCTTCGGCAAATTTTGGAGCTGGAATTTGGCAAATCGGACTTCGGATTTGGATTCAGTGCGCGAAAACGGTTAAAACGGACTACCCACTTGTCATTTTTGGGCTCTGGACACTGTTCACGCCGGAACAGTGTTCCCGGCGGCGGCGGCGGCGGCGGAGCGGCCGCAGGCGGCGCGGCGGACGGAGGCGCGGGCCGCCCGGTCCACACGGCGGGCGTGCACCGGGGGCGGGGCGCGTGGCGGCTCAGGAGTGGGCCGGTCCGCGGGGCGCGGTCCACGGGGGAGTGCGGGGCGCACGGTGGACCGGGGTTGACACGTGGCATCATCCTAGAGGTGGGTTCACGGCGGTTGGTCTACGCAGTTTCGGGATGGCTCATGGTTTACGGTGCACCGGGCTTGGACGCGTGGCAGGTTCGCATTGGTTCGGTCCACAGGATTTCGTGCACCGGGTTCTCTAGAAAGTGGCTTGACACGTGGCGTTCCCCGATTGGTGGGGCTACTGTGCGCGGCAGGGTGGCAGGCGGCGGCGTCAGGCGCACGTGGGCGCGGTCGGGCGGATTCCCGCGCTTGGGGAGGACACGTGTCGTCGTCCGCGGGTGGCCACGCGGCGCGACGGGTACGGCTGGAGCGGCTGTCGCCTGTTTGGCGGGCGACGTGGAGGCCTGGATGGGATTCGGGCGGCTACAGTGTTCGGGCGCGGGGGGTTTCGGGCTGCTACAGTGCGCGCCCGAAAACTCCCAGCGCCCGGAAACGGGGACTTATTCGGTATTTTCCCAATTGTTTCTGCTGCCTATAAAAGGCGATCCGAGCTCCCTTTCTTCCCTTTTTCCGCCATTTCCAAGCCTCATCTCGCCTGGGTGTCTTCAGCAAAGATGATCCCCGAGTTTGGATGCATCTTTCTGCAAAGTTTTGGGATTTTTGGTGGCACGCTTATCGAGGTTTCTATTTTTACGGCGCGGCGCGACGCTCGTTCGTTTGTGGTCTTCTTCGTCGCGTTTTGGTGCGAGGACTCTCCCGGCCTACCCCGAGCACCTTTTCGGTGATTCTTGCGCCGTTGGCTTCACGACAGGTAGGGCTATGTTTCCCATGTTTACTGGTTTTTCCCATTCCGAGCTTTTCATGGGTCTTTCGGATCATCTTGTAACCCCTTTTTCTGGGCGGAGTTTTGGGACAGCGGTGCGGTATTTTGGCGATATCTTCGCGCACAGGCATCGGATTGGGGCGATTCAAGAGGCGATTTGCATCTACACATCACGAGGAATATGCCCAAATTTTCTTGGAATTTTCTGAATATTTCTCGAAGGTGAAGATTATCTGTGAACAGTAATTGTTGCTACAGTTTTTGAGTGTAGTTTGATTCGGGGTGGTTCCCTTGTCGGAATTGTTTCTCTGTGTAGGAAGCTCGGAATTGGACGTGCAGGTACTCGTTTCGAAGGTATCGACGCGAGGATTACTGTGGTATTTTTATTGGATTTTTCGGGGCACTTGCAGCAGGTGAAATATGCGCGGCTTTGGGACTGATTTTCAGATTGTGTATGTTTGGTTAATTTTGGAACAAAAGTGTAATGTTGAGCGTTATTGTTGTGCCCAGGGGTGTTTTTAGCTGTTTGAAGCCGAGGCTTGCGCGACTCGTACCGTGGGTGTTATGTTGGCAGATTTTGGACCGCGGGCGTCTACCCACTTCACCGACTTCAGGTTTGCCTTGGGTTAAGCGCTTCAGGTGGGTGAGCTTATTATCAGTATTTGTTTAAGGCAATGTTTATGTTGTGGCAAGTATAAGTCCACTTGTGGGGATGTCACCCCTCTATGACTGATGCATGCATGTGTAGGGTACACGGTTTATATTGGTAAGTAGGTAAGCTTGTTATTGATATTGGTATAAATGATCGCAAGAATAGTATTTATGAGGTATACTGAGGACTTGCATGACTTGGACATATGTGTGATGACTAGTGTAAGCTTACCTAGGATAATGTTACCCTATGAAATTATATAACATGCCATGTTAGCACATAGCCTTTCTTGTGGTTGGATTATGATTTGGGACAGGATTTCGTAGCTATGTGCGGATTTGTACTCTGAGGAGTTATTATGATCATTCTATTAATGAACCCTGAGTGGTAGACAGTTTTAGTTTCGAGATTCCGGCATGTTGCTTATTCCCAAAGGAACTATTATTATGCTTTACCCCCTTTATTTCCTTGAGGACATTTGCATGCTTGTATGGTCATGTAGTTAGGCCATCTTTTACTGCTGCACTACTTATTGGAACTTGACTTAGGAGAAACCATGCTTTTCTTTTCTCCATCTTGTTAGTCAGGTGGTCAGTGTCGCTCGGGTTCGAGCAGGGGGTTTGGGTAGTGTATATTCGGGACTTCGTGTCTGGGACAGGTTGGTTTAGTTGTGGGGCTTTGCGGCAACCGCGGATATTGGGCGGTTGACCGGATGTTTCTCTATGCACCTGATTGGGTATCAGTTTTACTTAGTGGATGGAGTTTCCCACTTATCGTTTAGTTGCATCCGACTGAGGTCGGGTCTTTCTTTAGTGGTTGAGTTTTTTCCACTTTGATCTGATTGATGATCAAGTCCTGCTGTTTCGAGATACTGTTGATGTTGATGACAGAGATGCTTTACTCGTGTGGGTAGCTCCCCTCGAGTGCCGCTCCGGAGTAGGCTTCAGACCGTGTTGGGTTCCGGTCAGACCGTGTTGGGTTCCGGTGAGACCGTGTCGGGTGCCGGTCAGACCGTGTTGGGTTCCGGTCATTTGGACAGAGCAGGCAGTGCCGGGTTTTATACCGGTTCATTCGATTGAGTTTATTTCGGTCAAATACTTTTATGGTTACACTCGTGCCTGGGGGGGGGCCGAGAGCAGACTGGTAGTTGAGTTTAGATCAGTGTTGGTATTGTTGAGAGCCGTCTGGTTGACGGTGGTCCCGAGTTGTTGCGAGTACTTTGACCGCTGTGTGAGAGGTTGAGCATCTTGATTCTACCGTTCTGAAAGAGAGAGCGTGGACTTTGACCATAGCCTGCATGATCCTCTACTCGATAGTGAGCTAGTCCGTTTGGACGCCCTACGTAATTCCTGCCCGTCTTTGGGAGGTGGTTGTAGGTGGTTGCAGGTTGACTGGACCAGATGTGGCAGTCAGCCCGATTGGGTCGTGGGTGCACTTTATGTGCTAGTGGTTGCATACCACTGTTTGGTTCTCCCCTTTTAGCCTTTAGTGAGGGGCAGGGTAGCGGTGAGAGTTTTCAGCTTACTCATTTCAGTCTTATGACTTGGGTTAATTTTTGTCTCTTGAGGACTTGGTGGGCAGACCGTCGGGTCTGGCGGTGGTACCCACTGAGAACTCCCGTTTTGGAGTAGTTCTCACACCCTTTGGGGGTTTCCCCCCTCTTTTTCTCTCCTCTCCTTTGTTTTGCAGAGTCTTAGCAGGTGTTGCCGACTCTGTGGTCGTTGATCGTGGCGAGGGAGTCGCGTGCTAGATCCCTACCCGGCGTTGGAGAGTAGCGGTACCCTTCTGAGGAGATCATCAGTAGATTAGCTGTTTCTTTTTCCCCTTTGGAGAGACTATTGTAGTGAGGATATTTTGTATTGAGAGACTGTACACTGTTGTTTACTTATTGGAGTTACCTCCCGTTTGGGTTTAGGGCTTGTACTCGAGGATTTGTATTATTATTATTTTGGGAGGCAGACAGTGTTGTTTATTTCCAGTTGTACAGTGATTGATTTTAGTTACAGCAGATTTTTATTTATAGCTCTGATATCTGTTTAGTTATAGAACTTTTCTTGCAGGTAGGACGCTTCGCCTATGCAGGTTGGCATAGGTGGCGGATCTGTTTGGCGGGCCCGGGTCGCAGTTTCGACCCCGGGGCGTGACAGATTAGAGTGGTATCAGAGCCTAGGTTGTAGGTCATGGTGGACTTAGAAACCCTAGGCTTTTGGTTTGACCCTTGGTTGACTTTGTGAGAGTCGTGATTTTTGCGAGAGTCCTGATTGAGTTTTATACCTCTCCCGAGGGACGGGAGGAGTGATTGGCATGTTTATTCTCCTAAGTGATTATGTTGGCTGCAGACAACATAATGCTGTGGAACGGGTGACATGCTTTAGACTCTCGCTGGATTGGGTCGAGTGTTGTTGTGTGCTGTTTTGTTGTTTCGTCGTGGCGAGCGGTGTCTCCCCGACGTTGGGTTTTGACCCGTGTGCATCCTGTCATGACAGTTGAGCTTGAGCTGTTGGTTTTGGGCCGGATACCTGGATTGAGGTCAGAGAACCCCGGACCCAGATGACAGGATTGTCGGAGGCTTGTCAGCGGCTGTGGGAGCAGCTGGTCTTGGTGACACAGTTGTCGGAGCACTGAGTAGCCCCCTCTGTGCCAAGGTTTAGTGTCGCGGCACCGAGGCAGGGTGGATGGTTGACAGCTGGTGAGCTGTGGGACATGATTGACCTATTGAGCCATATTTGGCAGACAAACCACCCCGACTCGTAAGATTGAGTTTGGAGCCTTTGGAGGCAGAGTCGTGGCTGGTGGTGATGGAGTGATTAATTGTGAGCCTCCCAGTGCTTGAGAGTGTATGCAGTTGTTGAACCGCGCGCTCCAGATTCGAGGGACGAGGCGCATAGGATATATGAGATTGGGAGTGGATTGCGCCAGGACACCTTTCTGTTATTCAGTCCCTCCATTGTAGATTTAGACGCCTCGTTGGAGCAGGCACAGTGTATGGAGCGCGGCATTGCAGTTCCTTTGGATAGGGATCTGTCGCCAGAGGTGAGTTCTGGATTTTGGCGTTTGGCGCCGGATGATGGAGGACAGATCGGCCGGCAGGGGCATGACTAATTTTCTTTCTTGGATGGCGAATTCCCGAGATGTCAGAGGTCGAGTGGACCCCGAAGGCGACATCAGTATTTTATCTGAGTGGCGCAGCGATAGCATGGATTTGTTATATGCGGAGGACCTTATTCGTCGCCTCATTGTGGTCAGAGACAGAGGTCGTGCTTCCTAGTGATAGCCCTGATTTTCAGGTAGATTGAGCAGCAACCACTTGCTTTGAGCGGATGGATCTGTGCCGCCCGGTTGGAGGGCGCCACGGTAGTGGATTGAGTGTCGCAGGTGGGATTTCACCACGGTAGTCGGAGTTAGAGCATGTTCCACTCTTACCTGGGTTAGAGGCAGATTTGTTACCACGTGCACTGGAGGTACAGGTTCCTGTTGTTGTTGTGCACGTGGAGGAGGCTTTTGGATCATGTCCAGTGCGGCCGAGACCGCGAGATGCCGGCAGAATTATTGGAAATTATAGCAATTAGGTGTTTTGACCTTATGCTTGAGATTGTTGGGCACTATGCCACAGGATGTTCGACTGCGGCAAAAGAGGACTTGATCTTCGGCAAGACAGGCAATTGGAGGCTTGCTCGTGGAGGTTGTTAGAGCACTCTGGTTTTAGCGACCGGATGAGAGGTGCTTACGGCGGCACCGGGACTCAGGGATATCTCTGTTGCCCGCGAGATCCCGTGTGTGGATTCACCTTAGTTGTTGGTAATGCCGCCGGTTAGGGAGATAGAGATTGTGTTTGATGTGGTTCGAGGGACCGCACCACCCTGGACAGCACCTCATTGGATATCGCCGGTAGGGCTGAGAGAGACCCGATGGCACTGCTGCAGGGGCCGATGGATCGGGGGGTCTGTTTGACCTAGTGCCACGCCGTTGGTATACGGTGGGGATGCCACATCGTTGATACACGGATGTGAGGGTCCTTTTATGGTAACCAGGACCTTATGATGGAATTATACTCCGGCAGTTGGTGTATGATGCGAGTACCCACTTGGTGTTAGACAGCTGAGGACTTCGCCTAGGTGGCGTTTTGGACGCGGTGGGGGCATTATGAGTTGTTAGTGGGGCCAATGGAATGACGATTGCCCTGGGGATTTCAAGATCTGAGGAATAGTAGGCCCCAGTTGTACTTGGACGGACTGGGAGTGGTGTTTTCCGTGGATATTTTGATTTACTCCCAGAGTGACTTGGAGTACTAGGAGCACTTTGTGGAGGTGCTACCTTGCCCGTGTGGATGAAGCGGTATGCCAAGTTAGGGAGGTACAAGTTGTAGCTGCAAAAGCATACCTTCTTGGGTCGCTTTGTTCGAGCCGTAGGGACGGCGGTGGAACCTGACCAAGTGGATGTTATTCAAGTTGACTGAGACCGACTTTCATTCTTGAGGTGAGAAGCTTCTAGACTTGGCGGTGCCGAGAGAGCATGGCCAATGGATAATGTGACTGGTATTAGCGCCAATGCTAGTGTTTCCTGTGTTGGGAGATGGAATTGTGTGTTTTGGTGATGCCTCCCATTGTGGCGGTAGAGTTACCGTGGGTGGATCTTCGGTCCACACTTCTTTAGTCCAACCCTGTGAGTGCTGTGGCAGGATGAAACACTGTTTTTGCAGGCAGCTTGGATTCCACAGTTGAGCCTTTCTGTACGTCCTTATTTCCAGTTTGGATTGTTATACCTGGGCGTAGGCCATGCCTGCTTGGCTATCAGTTTTGACTACTCAGCATCTTGAGTGGGATTTTCGCGGATCGTTGTTGCTGGTTTGGGATTTTTGACCGCGAGTTTGAGCCTCCGCTTTTTGATCGCCTTTCGAGCCAGTTTTCCCTCCCGTTCACTGACGGTTTTGGTCCCCGTCAGGGCATCTTTTCGACCCGTAGGTCCGTTGGAGTTATGTTGGCTTGTTGAGTGTCCAACCGTGGCTTGAGATTGTGCCTCTTGAGGATCCCTTTTGAGGGTAGCTCGTGGTCGAGTAGGCCACTCGGGTGATTTTGGATCGAAAGTAACCGAGTGAAGGCCCGAGCTTATTGGATCTTTTTCCTCATATGATGAATTTGTGGGTATACTTTGGGTGACCCTGGTTGAGTAGACACCAGGAGATGGTTTGGGGCGTGTTGCGCTGTTGATTATTCTGTTTCCCCCGGCTCTTGATGGGGCCTCTGTATTGTTTCACGTCTCAGCTCAGGAGTGTTTTGCTTTTGGATCCCTCGCCCGTGATTGACTTGCCCTTCCGAGATCTGTGATGTTGGAGTACGAGGGACGCCCGTTGCGATTTCTGGCTCGGGAGATGAGAAAATCGCATGTCGGGCCATGCCGTACTTGTTGTTGTTGTTGCTGGGGGAAGTAATCACGGGGAGTGAGTGATGTTTCGGGAGCTGGAGGCGTTATTGATGAATACCTACCCGTGGTATGTGGGACCCTTGGGGGATTTGAGCTAGTTTCGAGGACGAAACTTTTCTTAGTGGGGGAGGATGTGAGGACCTGGATCCCCACGTCGAGATTACTGGATCATCTACAGCTCCCGGAGGCCTATGTGGCGTGTTGGTGGTATTTGTGCCCCAATTGGACATTAGTGTTGGGCTCAGTGTGTTTAATGGATCACGTGGGTGATCATTGGACTCCGTCGGATCGTTAGAAGTGGTTTCGCCGCGCCAAGGATATTTAAATTGGACTCAGTGCGAAGTTTGGACCAAGGATTACCTTTCCGGATGCCTTCGGCAAATTTTGGAGCTGGAATTTGGCAAATCGGACTTCGGAATTTGGATTCAAGTGCGCGAAAACGGTTAAAACGGACTACCCACATTGTCATTTTTGGGACTCTGGACACTGTTCACGCAGCCGGAACAGTGTTCCGGCGGCGGCGGCAGCGGCGGAGCGCCGCAGGCGGCGCGGCGGACGGAGGCTGCGGGCCTGCCGGGTCCCACAGCGGGCAGGGCGTGCACCCGGGGCTGGGACGCGGTGCGGCCAGGGAGTGGGCCGGTCCGACGGGCGGGTCTCCAGCGGGCAGTGCGGGGCGCACGGTGGACCGGGGGGTTGACACGTGCAGCATCCTAGAGGTGGGTTCACAGGCGGTTTGGTCTACGCAGTATTTCGGGATGGCTCAGTGGTTTACGGTGCACCGGGCTTGGGAACCGTGGCAGGTTCGCATTGGTTCGGTCCACAGGATTCGTGCACCGGGTTCATCTAGAAAGTGGCCTTGACACGTGGCGTTCTCCGATTGGTGGGGCTACTGTGCGCGGCAGGGGTGGCAGGGGCGGCGTCAGGCGCACAGTGGGCGCGGTCATGCGGATTCCCCGCAGCTTGGGAGGCACGTGTCGTCGTCCGCGGTGGCCACTGCGGCGCGAAGGGTACGGGCTGGATGGCGGCGGGTCCGCCTGTTTGGCGGGCGACGTGGAGGCCTGGATGGGATTCGGGCGGCTACAGTGTTCGGAGCGCGGGGGGTTTCGGGCTGCTACAGTGCGCGCCCGAAAACTCCCAGCGCCCGGAAACGGGGACTTATTCGGTATTTTCCCAATTGTTTCTGCTGCCTATAAAAGGCGATCCGAGCTCCCTTTCTTCCCTTTTTCCGCCATTTCCAAGCCTCATCTCGCCTGGGTGTCTTCATCAAAGATGATCCCCGAGTTTGGATGCATCTTTCTGCAAAGTTTCGGGATTTTTGGTGGCACGCTTATCGAGGTTTCTATTTTTACGGCGCGGCGCGACGCTCGTTCGTTTGTGGTCTTCTTCGTCGCGTTTTGGTGCGAGGACTCTCCCGGCCTACCCCGAGCACCTTTTTCGGTGATTCTTGCGCCGTTGGCTTCACGACAGGTAGGGCTATGTTTCCCATGTTTACTGGTTTTTTCCCATTCCGAGCTTTCATGGGTCTTTCGGATCATCTTGTAACCCCTTTTTCTGGGCGGAGTTTTGGGACAGCGGTGCGGTATTTTTGGCGATATCTTCGCGCACAGGCATCGGATTGGGGCGATTCAAGAGGCGATTTGCATCTACACCTCACGAGGAATATGCCCAAATTTTCTTGGAATTTTCTGTATATTTCTCGAAGGTGAAGATTATCTGTGAACAGTAATTGTTGCTACAGTTTTTGAGTGTAGTTTGATTCGGGGTGGTTCCCTTGTCGGAATTGTTTCTCAGTGTAGGAAGCTCGGAATTGGACGTGCAGGTACTCGTTTCGAAGGTATCGACGCGAGGATTACTGTGATATTTTTATTGGATTTTTCGGGGCACTTGCATCAGGTGAAATATGCGCGCTTTGGGACTGATTTTCAGATTGTGTATGTTTGGTTAGTTTGGAATAAAAGTGTAATGTTGAGCGTTATTGTTGTGCCCAGGGGTGTCTTTAGCTGTTTGAAGCCGAGGCTTACGCGACTTGTACCATGGGTGATATGTTGGCAGATTTTGGACCGCGGGCGTCTACCCACTTCACCGACTTCAGGTTTGCCTTGGGTTAAGCGCTTCAGGTGGGTGAGCTTACTATCAGTAATTGTTTAAGGCAATGTTTATGTTGTGGCAAGTATAAGCCCACTTGTGGGGATGTCACCCCTCTATGACTGATGCATGCATGTGTAGGGTACATAGTCTATATTGGCTAGTAGGTAAGCTTGTTGTTGATATTGGTATAAATGTTTGCAAGAATAGTATGTATGAGGTATACCGAGGACTTGCATGAGTTGGACATCTATGTGATGATTAGTGTAAGCTTACCTAGGATAATGTTACCCTATGAGATTATGTAACATGCCATGTTAGCACATAGCCTTTCTTGTGATGGATTACGCTTGGGACAGGATTTCGTAGCTATGTGCGGATTTGTACTCTGAGGAGTTATTATGATCATTCTATTGTTGAACCCTGAGTTGTGGACAGGTCTAGTTTTGAGATTCCGGCATGTTGTTTATTCCTAAAGGAACTATTATTATGCTTTACCCCCTTTATTTCCTTGAGGACATTTGCATGCTTGTATGGTCATGTAGTTAGGCCATCTTTTACTGCTGCACTACTTATTGGAACTTGACTTAGGAGAAACCATGCTTTTCTTTTCTCCATCTTGTTGGTCAGGTGGTCAGTGTTGCTCGGGTTCGAGCAGGGGGTTTGGGTAGTGTATATTCGGGACTTCGTGTCTGGGACAGGTTGGTTTAGTTGTGGGGCTTTGCGGCAACCGCGGATATTGGGCGGTTGACCGGATGTTTCTCTATGCACCTGATTGGGTATCAGTTTTACTTAGTGGATGGAGTTTCCCACTTAGCGTTTAGTTGCATCTGACTGAGGTCGGGTCTTTCTTTAGTGGTTGAGTTTTTCCACTTTGATCTGACTGATGATCTAGTCCTGCTGTTTCGAGATACTGGTGATATTGATGACAGAGATGCTTTACTCGTGTGGGTAGCTCCCCTCGAGTGCCGCTCCGGAGTAGGCTTCAGACCGTGTTGGGTTCCGGTCAGACCGTGTTGGGTTCCGGTGAGACCGTGTTGGGTTCCGGTCAGACCGTGTTGGGTTCCGGTCATTTGGACAGAGCAGGCAGTGCCGGGTTTTATACCGGTTCATTCGATTGAGTTTATTTCGGTCAAATACTTTTATGGTTACACTCGTGCCTGGGGGGCCGAGTGCAGACTGGTAGTTGAGTTTAGATCAGTGTTGGTATTGTCGAGAGCCGTCTGGTTGACGGTGGTCCCGAGTTGTTGCGAGTACTTTGACCGCTGTGTGAGAGGTTGAGCATCTTGATTCTATCCGTCTGTGAGGGAGCGTGGATTTTCACCATAGCCTGCATGATCCTCTACTCGATAGCGAGCTAGTCCGTTTGGACGCCCTACGTAATTCCTGCCCGTCTTTGGGAGGTGGTTGTAGGTGGATGCAGGTTGACTGGACCAGATGTGGCAGTCAGCTCGTTTGGGTCGTTGGTGCACTTTATGTGCTAGTGGTTGCATACCACTGTTTGGTTCTCCCCTTTTAGCCTTTAGTGAGGGGCAGGGTAGCTGTTGAGAGTTTCCAGCGTACTCATTTCAGCCTTATGACTTGGGTCAGTTTTTGTCTCTTGAGGACTTGGTGGGCAGACCGTCGGGTCTGGCGGTGGTACCCACTGAGAACTCCCTTTTTGGTGTAGTTCTCACACCCTTTGGGGGTTCCCCCCTCTTTTTCTCTCCTCTCCTTTGTTTTGCAGAGTCTTAGCAGGTGTTGCCGACTCTGTGGTCGTTGATCGTGGCGAGGGAGTCGCGAGCTAGATCCCTACCCGGCGTTGGAGAGTAGCGGTACCCTTCTGAGGAGATCATCAGTAGATTAGCAGTTTCTTTTCCTCTTTTGAGAGACTTGTAGTGAGGATATTTTGTATTGAGAGACTGTACACTGTTGTATATAGTGGAGTTACCTCCCGGCTGGGTTTAGAGCTTGTACTTGAGGATATTGTATTATTATTATTTTGGGAGGCAGACAGTGTTGTTTTATTTCCAGTTGTACAGTGATTGATTTTAGTTACAGCAGATTTTCATTTATAGCTCTGATATCTGTTTAGTTATAGTACTTTTCTTGCAGGTAGGACGCTTCGCCTATGCAGGTTGGCATAGGTGGCGGATCTGTTTGGCGGGCCCGGGTCGCGGTTTCGACCCCGGGGCGTGACAATCATTGCGAGGCAAAGACCTAAGGTGAATCAACAGTCAAAGCGAACAACCCCCGGCCACAACGAATCAAGACAACCCAAAATCCAGCGATTTTGGATTCGGAAAGGTGATATCTTTCCTTGTCTTAAGTTCTAAATAGCTTATGACTGTATGTAATGCTTTGATTGGTTTTCCCTTCATATCTTTCTTAATCTTTGCATTACATGTTTTTTCAATGCTCTTCGTTTTTATGTTTTGTTTTTTAAACAAAAGGATTTTAACGAACAAGTGCATTGAATAAAAAGGGTTTTCACTTTCAATCACTCCAATTTAATTTTATTTGAATTATCAACTTTACTCCATAATCATAAATCTTGAAGATACTTCATTATAGGAGTTTTTGATATTATAAGCATCAAATTTTAGAAATCATGTGTGATCTTTAGATGCTTAATCTATCTCGGTTGTGTGAATTCATTGTGATAAACGTGAGACAACCGATAGACTAAAATTTGGGATTTAATTCTTTCACGTAAGAGATTGCATTCTTACAAGGGTATTGAAATAATTTACAAAAGATGTGGAAAGAGTTACATCCGAAAGGAGTGTGAAAACTACCACTACATGTTGGAAAGAGCTGCCACCCCGGTCGTCCGGTCTGTGTGTGAAGCTACCACATGTTATGGATGCTTGAAAATTATTTATGAAATTTTGTTTAGTTGAAGCATTCGGAGATTTAAATTTAAAGCTCTTATTTTGAACAATCTCCTGGTTGGTATAAGGTGGGATAGTTGAAAGATGCTCAAAGAGCCACCCTTAGGTATTTTAGTGCTTATCTCAAATTTGAAAGGGTAAAATTCAAAATTGATGTCATTTGGAAATCTCTGTAAGTCATCTTTGTAAATCCGTTACATCTTGATAGACTTTGGATCTCAAGATTATTTTTGATTACTTGTGTTTGATGAATACAACATGAAAAACGGTTTATAATGTTTTACCTTTATTTTTCATGATTTTGGAGTAAATCTTTTTAATTTTGTGAAATTAATTGGATTGAATGGCATCTGTGTGAATTCATTGTTTAAAGCACTTAAATTGTTTTCTTGATGGAATACAAATCGGTAATTCAAATATTTCAAAATCTGGATTTGTTTCAAGAAATTATTTGATTTTTACTTTCTGGTACAGGTACGGAATCTGCATTTTTGTTATATACCGGAACTGAGCCTTTATCTCTCTTTCTCTATGAACTAATGCTGTTAGTGATTTCCTTTTGTCTAGTATGTTCACTGTTTGACAATTTGTGACAAAAAGGGGGAGAACAGAAAATAATGATCATATCACAAAGGGGGAGAACATAAATGCTCAAGACAGGGGGAGAACATGGAGAACATGGAGAACATGTTAGAGATGCTCATGATAGGGGGAGATAAAGAAAAGATTGAAAGAGCCGAAAAAACAAAAGAACCAAAAGGACGAATCAAATGTAGGATTCTAATTTCTAACGACTAACGTTTGATTTTGTTTGAAGTTTTGTTTTGCAGGAATTACATCACTTTAAGACTCCAAGTCCTAAGTCATAGAGTATGTTCTAGTACTGTTTGGTTCAAATGTAATTTTGTATTTATTGGATCTTTCACGCAAAGAAAGTCAATGTTTTGGTGATGACATTGAGTTTCGATTTTTTGGTTTAAGATAAGTGACTTGAGCGCTTTTATGTATTTTTGGGTTTTGTCACAAAATTGCCAAAGCGGGAGATTGTTACGGCATTTTGGTGTTGGCATATTTCGTGAGTCAAGTCAGTGAGTTGAGTCAGAGTCTTAAAGGGATCAAATTGTCAATCAGCAATCAAAGACTTAGAGAAGATTCAACAAGAGCTCAAGTTGACACTCAGTGTCTTGAGTCTTGAAGATTGAAGTTGAAGAATTATGGATCAGTTACATCAATCTCAAGAAGAAAGTATTCAAGAGGATCAGGTATGTTTAACTAAATAATTGTGGTGATCCGAATACTTTCTTATAGTGTAGAAACACTTGGATGAACTTTTAATTGCATAAAAATCAAAAACTGGACATGGGACATGTTCAGGATCCGGATCAGACCTTGCAATCCGGATCCCGAAGGGTACTTGTTCATTGGCAATTTCAATCCGGATCCTAGGCCATTCCGATCCGGATCCCGAACATGGGACTTTGCTGAATTGCATGAACGATCCGGATCGGACCTTGCAATCCGGATCCCGAACCCTTGTTTTTCTGGAATCGTCTATCTCGTTACGACGATCCGGATCGCAGTAAATCCGATCCGGATCGCCGTCCTGAAAATTTCCAGATAAGGTATGTTTTTGATTCTTATCTCTTTCCAAAGGTTTCTAACCTATAAATAGACATTTAGGGTTTCTCAAAAAGGTGGGAGCTACGGCCGATCAATTTATAAAACTCTTGAGAGCAACCCTAGAGGCTAGGTTTTTATCGATCTCCTTTATAGCCTCTTTTAGGTCAATTCGATGGTTCCTTCAATAACATATCTTTGGTCGAATTGATCTAATCTTTGCTTAGAGATTTCTTCTACGGTTCTTCATTGATAATCTAAGCAAAGGATCACCATCGAAGTCAATATTCTTATCGACTGAGTTTGCGTCGTGGATTCGACGTGGCATCGTGGATTCGGTGTGCTAAAGGCATTTCGTGGATTCGAAGCGTGCGTTCGTGGATTCGAACGTGAGCAGTGGACGGGCAAAACGGTGGAGCGCGAGGTCCAAGAAATTGAAGGAGGGGTTAAATCCGTGGAGACGGTAATCACCTTGTTATTCTTCTTTTCTTAGGGATTGTTATTGCGTGGATATCCAACCGGTCAGCGCAAGGTCCGAAGAAGCTGAAGGAGGGGTTTGAGTCCGTGGAGTCGGTAATCACCTTGTTATTCTTCTATTCTTAGTGGATTGTTATTGCGTGTTGGTCCCGTGGTTTTTCTCCTGGATTGGAGTTTCCACGTATATCTCGGTGTGCTGTTTTTATTTTCCGCATTGGTTTTTATTTTGCACTGAGATTGAGTTTTTAAGTATTACACCTATTCACCCCCCCTCTAGTTGTTTGATAGTACCTATTTAGATCCTTGTGGATCCTATAAAAACCTACACCGCGTGCGGGGGTGACCCGCACGGGGCCGGGCTCGCGCCCAACCCCGCGTGCGGGGGTGACCCGCACGGTGCGGGGTGACCCGCACGGGGCCGGGCTCGCGCCCAGCCCCGCGTGCGGGGGTGACCCGCACGGGGCCGGGCTCGCGCCCAGCCCCGCGTGCGGGGGTGACCCGCACGGTGCGGGGGTGACCCGCACGGGGCCGGGCTCACGCCCAGCCCCGCGTGCGGGGGTGACCCGCACGGGGCCGGGCGCGCGCCCAGCCTCGCGTGCCGGGGGTGACCCGCACGGGGCTGGGCACGCGCACGGCCCCGTGTGCGGGCAGGGAGCCGCGAACCGGGACAGGCGGTTGGTCGTGTTTTTTTTTATCCGAGTCTGAGCGCTGACTTTCCCTCGCGACAGGTGGGTGTGAGAGTCCGAGCGGGCATACCAGGACGCGAGGGAGCCGAGCGTTGTTTTTCTACTAGCGACAGGTGGGTTGAGTGTGGTTTTTAGCATCGATCTTCGACGACCGTTTACTTTAAATATTTCATATTATCGTTCCACTTTAAATGTTACATATTGTCGTTACTTTAGATGCTACATGTTATCGCTGCACTCTAGTAGTTATGTGTTATCGTACTCCTGACGTTACGTGTTACTGTTTTACCTTCGATTATACTTGTTAGTAGAGTACCTTGATTATACATGTTACTATCTTACTCTTGTTCATGCATTGTGGTTACTGTGCTCGAGGCTGCAACACGCGCACCCGCGGTTTGGCCACCGTGAAGGGTGCGCTTTTCCGAAAAAGCGGTCTATGACCCGTGTATACCCACGAGGCGACGTAGTGGGGCCCCTTATTAGTTGTGGGGTTTGAGGCGCCGAGGTGCGAGCGGTGCGACCCGCCGGTTTAGTTGTCCGACGTGGTCGGGTTTCTGCAGGTACGGTATGGGCCGTCGGTTTAGTTGTCCGACGTCTTCTCAGATCATCAAAGCCTTAAGTACATCTTTACCCAAAAAGAATTAAACTTGCGGCAGAGGCGATGGCTAGAGTTGTTGAAAGATTACGACTTGACGATCCAATATCATCCCGGGAAGGCAAACGTGGTGGCAGACGCCTTGAGCAGAAAAGGGCATCAGGAAAGGGCGTCTGGGAGCGCGTTAACGAAGCAGAACCACTTGATCGCAGAGTTCGCACGAATGCAGTTGGAGGTGGTGCCAGCAGGCACGGTCATGCGACTTCTAACCTTGGTGGTCAAGCCGACATTACTTGAGAAGATCCAGGAGGGACAGCAGACCGACCCACACATACAGCGCATACGAGACAAGATTCCCCCGGACCAAGAGAGCGATTTTGCGGTGGAGAACGACGGCACCCTACGGTTCTGCGGACGAATCTGCGTGCCGGATTCGTCGGAGTTGAAGGAGGAAATATTGACAGAAGCACACCGGGCCCCTTACGCGGCACATCCAGGGGGCACGAAGATGTACAAGGACCTCAAACAGATCTACTGGTGGCCCAAAATGAAGGGGGACGTCACCCGACACGTAGCTTACTGCCTGGTGTGCCAACAGATAAAGGCCGAGCATCAGCGGCCAGCAGGGAAGCTACAGCCGCTACCTGTGCCGGAGTGGAAGTGGGATCAGATCACCATGGACTTTGTCACGGGTTTTCCGCGCTCTCAGCAGGGTTACGATGCGATTTGGGTCGTAGTCGACCGGTTGACCAAGTCAGCACACTTCCTGCCAATTCATACGACCTGGACCCGAGAACGATTAGCTCAAGCTTATATTAGCGAGATCGTGAGACTACATGGAGTGCCGGCATCGATCACCTCGGACAGAGACACGCGCTTTGTCTCGAAGTTTTGGCAGAGCCTTCAGCGGGCCATGGGGACCAAACTACAGTTCAGCACAGCCTTCCACCCTCAGACGGACGGACAGTCGGAACGTGTGAGACAAACCCTCGAAGACCTGCTTCGCGCCTGTGTACTGGATTGGGGGATCGGTTGGTCACGCTACCTACCTCTCGTGGAATTCGCCTACAACAACAGCTACCAGGCCAGCATCCAGATGGTGCCCTACGAAGCCTTATATGGAAGGCGCTGCCGATCCCCGATTTGTTGGGACGATTTGGGAGAACGAAAATTCTTGGGACCCGATTTAGTGGAGGAAACGGAAGAGAAGGTACGCCTTATCAGACATCGCCTGCTGACCGCCCAGAGTAGCCAGAAGAGCTACGCGGACCAAAGGCGCCGCGACTTGGAATTCCAAGTGGGAGAGCATGTTTTCTTGCGGGTCTCGCCGTCCAGAGGAGTCAAGCGTTTCGGGCTGAGGGGCAAGCTGAGCCCACGGTTTGTGGGGCCATTCGACATTCTGGAGCGAATTGGCCCGGTGGCTTACTGCCTTGCCCTACCACCAAACCTCGACCGAGTCCACGACGTCTTCCACGTCTCGATGCTCCGGAAGTACCTCTCCGACCCCTCACACATCCTGGACGCTTCCACACTCGAACTTAAGGAGGACCTAAGCTTCGACGAAACCCCTGTGAGGATCCTGGCAAGGGAGACCAAATCACTGCAAAAATCGAGCTATCCCCTACGTGAAGGTACTATGGAGCAACCACGAGGAGCGAGAAGCAACAAGGGAGCCGGAGTCTAAGATGAGGGAGCGCTACCCCGACCTCTTCACCCCCCACCCGGGTTTGAGTTTTGAGGACGAAACTCGTTTTTAGAGGTGAGTGGTGTAATAACCGCGAGTTTTTTTCCCTTTTTGGTCTTATCCTTGTCCTTTTTCTTGAACCGCCTTTCGGCTAAGGGGTTGGGGTGCGATTATTGTTTCGTTGTTTCTAGGCAGGCAGTCGGGGTCCGCGGGTATTTTTGGAGAATAAAGCCCGCGAAACGGAGACCGGCGGCGCGACCGGATCTGACTTCCGACCCCGGAATCTCCCGGAATAAATTTCTGAAGTTTGTAGCAGTTCGAGCGTTCAGCACGCCTTATTAGAGGTAAACCAGACCCGGGTTTAGTTTAATTTAATTTAATTTAATTTAATTTAATTTAAGTTTTATTTTTGTTTTGCGACTTTGGGTTTAGACCCAATTGTGCCAAAACGGCTAATTAAGTAGGCTCGGGGAATTAGATTTGGGAACCCCGTTTCTTTTCCTCTTACCCTTGGCGTGCGTTACCCCGAGCGTGATCAAGAACGCCTTCCCCAAACCTTCCCTTTGATCGGCGAGGAGCACCACGACGAAGCGATCGAGAGGAGGGAAGAACACCGCACGCTTTCTACCGGAGCCGGGCACGCAAGAACGGACGATCCCTCCCCTCCCAACCATCGTCGTCGAAACCGAGGTGAGACGGAGGTTTTCAATTATGTTTTTTTGGGTTCTTGATCGTTCCGATCGGCAAGAGGAGACGGGTGGGGGCACAGGCGACGGATTCTCCGGAATCCGCCGCATGTGCGAAGACCCCCTCCCCAAACCGGCGTCCCCGTGTGACCCGCACGGGGCCGGGCTCGCGCCCAGCCCCGCGTGCGGGGGTGACCCGCACGGTGCGGGGGTGACCCGCACGGTGCGGGGGTGACCCGCACGGGGCCGGGCTCACGCCCAGCCCCGCGTGCGGGGGTGACCCGCACGGGGCTGGGCGCGCGCCCAGCCCCGCGTGCGGGGGGTGACCCGCACGGGGCTGGGCACGCGCACGGCCTCGTGTGCGGGCAGGGAGCCGCGAACCGGGACAGGCGGTTGGTCGTGTTTTTTTTTATTCGAGTCTGAGCGCTGACTTTCCCTCGCGACAGGTGGGTGTGAGAGTCCGAGCGGGCATACCAGGACGCGAGGGAGCCGAGCGTTGTTTTTCTACTAGCGACAGGTGGGTTGAGTGTGGTTTTTAGCATCGATCTTCGAGGACCGTTTACTTTAAATATTTCATATTATCGTTCCACTTTAAATGTTACCTATTGTCGTTACTTTAGATGCTACATGTTATCGCTGCACTCTAGTAGTTATGTGTTATCGTACTCCTGACGTTACGTGTTACTGTTTTACCTTCGATTATACTTGTTAGTAGAGTACCTTGATTATACATGTTACTATCTTACTCTTGTTCATGCATTGTGGTTACTGTGCTCGAGGCTGCAACACGCGCACCCGCGGTTTGGCCACCGTGAAGGGTGCGCTTTTCCGGAAAAGCGGTCTATGACCCGTGTATACCCACGAGGTGACGTAGTGGGGCCCCTTATTAGTTGTGGGGTTTGAGGCGCCGAGGTGCGAGCGGTGCGACCCGTCGGTTTAGTTGTCCGACGTGGTCGGGTTTCTGCAGGTACGGTATGGGCCGTCGGTTTAGTTGTCCGACGTGGCCGGGTATTACAGGATACAGGTGTACAGGTTGCCTCTCCACCTTGAGAGGGTGGTTGCTCCGGTTGTCTTCACGGTTTGTTTTATTATATTCTCCTGCTCTATTATTTTTCGTCATTGACTTCCCACTTCGTGACAGGGTTCAGACGGGGGGAGAGGTAGGCGGCGGTGAGGACGGGGCAGGAGCAGCTGGGTCGCTGGGGACCCTGGACTGTATTTCTTCTTTCATTCTTACATTTCATTTACATTGTAGTATGTGAGAGATTCTCGATACCCTCGTGGGGTCGGCGTGGATGTCGGTATGGGTTGCATTTAGTTATTCTCTTCTGCGTTACTCCTCCTTTTATTTCTGTTGGCCATTTGAAAATGAAAAGGCAAAAACTAAAGAAAAGATTGCGAAAACTTTTTTTAAAATCTAAGTGTCGTGTGGGCGCTGATTTCAAAACCCTGTGGATTTATGGATTGCGAAATGGATTTCAAAACTTGGGTGTCGTGTGGGCACTGTTTTCAAAACCTTGTGGATTTATGCTGATTTCGAAACTCGTTTTCAAAACGTAAGTGCCGGGTAGGCGCTCTTTTAAAACTGTGGATTTATCCTTTCCAAATTGATCGGCCATGCGTTTTAAATAAATTATGGTACTAGTTGTGTGTTAGTAACTGTTGTGATTGAATGGTTGCTCGTGTTGGGAACATGTACTAAACGCTACGCCGTGCATATACAGAGGAGACTCTGTCCGTTTACAGAGAGATTCTGTATATGCGGCGGGTCTGGGCACGCGCCGGGGGAGAGAGGTTTTCTTTTATCAAAAAAAATTTATACGTCAAATGTTTGACTTTTGTGAATCATTTCCGCTAAAACAAACCCCCCGGGGCGTGACAGATTAAATGGTATCAGAGAATTCTTTCAATCACAACAGTTAGTGCCGACATCCGTGGTAATACCTCACTTGCCTACACATGAATGAAATGGGTAGGGCATAGGACTGTAGAACGTGAGTGACCGAGGGGGGGAAAATGTTGAGTCCTTTCTCTCACTTTATGGTTGCTGTTAGTAGGGTAGTCTAAAGTTGACTCTTGTGATGTGTGACAGACATGGCCCGTACTAGATCATCGGCCGGAGACGCAGAGGCGGACGCAACGACGTCGATGGCCGCGGAGAACCAGCTCCTGCGGCAGCAATTGCGGGAGATGGCGGGGAATCTGGCAAACCTCACCGAGCACGTGCGTCAGTTGACGCAACAGCAGCAGGCCGCAACGGTGACGGTCGCCCCGGTTCCCCCACAGGGGCCGACAGCACCGGCCGCGTCACCACCGACAGTGCCACCGCCGGCGGCGGCTACGGGACCGGTGCCGGGGACAACCAGCAGGGTTACTCTGGAGGAGACTGTAGTCACACCTACCCCTACCGTGGCTGCCGCCGCCGCGAGGGAGGGGACGGTGGTGATGACCGAGCGGGATCGGGTGCGGGCCAACCTGAAGGACTTCAAGAAATACGACCCACCCACGTTCGAAGGGGACACGACTGATCCTTGGGTCGTCGAGAAATGGGTGGGGTCGATGGAGAAACTTTTTGAAGACTTACTCATGGAGGATGACGAGCGGGTTCCCCTAGCAGTCCACTGCTTGGAGGGGAACGCCCGCTTGTGGTGGAAGACGGTACGCCCCGATCCTGCTAAGGGTACCGCACTTCCGTCCTGGGCAACTTTCAAACAGGAGCTGTTCGGGGCCTTCTTCACCAACAGTGTCAAGAAAAAGTTGGAGGATGACCTGAACCACATCCAACAGGGGAACCGGACGGTCATGGAGTATCAGCGGGAGTTCGTCCGGCTAGCAAACTGCGTCCCGTTCGTCATAAGGGACGAGGCTCACAAGGCGCAACTCTTTGTGGATGGCTTGCGGAGCAATATCTTCGAGGTGGTGCAAGCAGCCGAACTGCACACCTTCCAGAAAGTGGTCGACAGGGCCACTATGGTGGAGCGGGGTTTTGCGGTCACCCGTGCCAGAAGGGAGAACTCGACGCGGCTGGAGGACTGGAAGCGGCAACAGCAGAACTCGGGGGGAGGCTCTTGGAGTGGGGGCGGGGCCCCCAAACGGTGGAGACCACAGGCGGGGTCCCGGAGCGCGCCAGCAGGAGGGCAGAGGCCGGGGAATAGGCCTTGTGTCATATGCGGGGGAGGGCACATTCCGGGAGAGTGCCCCCAAAGAGGCGACCACTGCTTCAGGTGCGGCAAACGGGGGCACTTCCGCCGCAACTGCCCCTTAGGCGGGGGATCTACGTCCTCTGCAGCTTCTACGCCCACGCCACAGCTCTCAGGGCGGGGGAAAGCTCCTATGGCGTCGACGTCTAGACCCCCTGCACCACGGCGCGAGGAGGACAGGCAGCCACAACCAGGCGGGAGAGTTTTCTCAATGACCCGCCAAGATACAGATCCGCCGGAGGACGCACTTGCAGGTATTACTTCCGTTTCAAATTCCCGTGCTAGAACTCTTTTCGATACCGGAGCAACACACTCGTTCATTTCCCGTGATTTCGTATTTATGCATGATCTCGAGGAGGCACCCCTCCAAACTTTCTTGACGGTCCAAACGGCGGGAGGGACGTTGGAGGCGGTCAGCCTTGTGGCCGCCTGCCCGATTATGCTAGGGCGGCTGGCTTGCCCTGGGGATTTGGTGGTAATTCCCCTGAGGGAGTACGACGTGGTGTTGGGCATGAACTGGCTCACGAGGTACCAGGCACTCATCGATTGCGAAAAGCGACAGCTGCGATTACAAGAACCGGGTTTCCCTGAGCATGTGTACATCATGGGCAAGAGCATCTCCTTCCTGGCGATTATTTCAGCGGCGCGGGCCAGAAGACTGGTTGAGGGAGGGTGCGTGGCCTATTTAGCATCGGTGGATTTGGCTACCCGACCCCCGACGACACTTACAGATGTCCCAGTGGTGAGGGACTTCCCCGACGTTTTTCCCACGGAACTGCCTGGGATGCCCCCAGAACGGGAGGTGGTTTTCCCCATCGAGCTACTACCGGGCACGCAGCCCATTACGAAGGCGCCTTACCGTATGGCCTTCGCAGAGCTGAAGGAGCTTAAGGCACAACTCGAGGACCTTTTGGACAAAGGCTTCATCAGACCGAGTGTGTCGCCCTAGGGCTGTCACGCCCCCGGGGGTTTTTGAGTCTATCAAAGCGGAAAATCGTGTGTATCTTTTTTTTTTCTTCTTAACAAGGTAATTTAAACCTCATCCCCGGTGCGTGCCAGACCACCACATACACAAATTCTCCCTGCCCACGGACAGAGTCTCCTTTGTATATGCACGGCGTCTCATTTACAACAACATACATCAAACACCAACCATCAACCATACAATAGACATACATCATCAAGCAGAATATTAAAGCGGCATCAGTGTTTAGAAAGGATAAAACCAGCGGTTGCAAAACCCGTGCCCACACGGCACTTCGTTTTGAGAAAACCTTTTCGAAGTCATTTGGTTTATCATGAAAACGTGCCGCATAAGAAAACATCACCAAAAGAACCGAAATATAAAAGTACACCTCATCCACAGCGCTAAGTAATACATGTCCACGAATATTACGACCCACAAGCAAATTAACTAAATTAAGCGTAAGAGAAATGAGATAATAAAAACCAAGTGTTCTGACTACGGTTCTCGCGACGCAGTCTCACCGCCCTCCCGGCTAACGCACCTCGTAACACCTGTCACGGAGTGGGTAATGTCAGTGACAAACAAAGTAGATGTCTAATATCACTAAGGAAATAAGGAGCAAACCGAATACACCGGAACCATTTCGCTAAAACCCTGCACATATTAAGCTGGGCCCCAACCCCAGATTTATCAATTAAATTGGGCACCAACCCCAGAATTATCAATTAAATTGGGCACCAACCCCAGAATTATCAATTAAATTGGGCACCAACCCCAGAATATTTGTCGGAGAGACTAAAGTCTCCCCTCGTACGCAAACACCTACTTTGATGCTTTTAACCTCTTCGCGGTGCTGGTGTGCTATTTTCAGCGGGCGCGAAGAGGTCCTCACGGCACCCACACTTTTGTGAGGAACACGGGTCATAAGAAACCACTCTTCCGTAAAAGTACACCCATGCGGAGGCCAATCCGCCTGTGTACGTGCAGCATCCGAAAACGGATTTGCCGAGATCGGCGTGTCATGAGCACCGCGACCGCAGCCGCTTCAATTGTTAGATAAAAATACAATTATGCGAAAGGTTAAACTGTCCATCTACTTTGTTAGATAAATTAAGAGCATTTTAATGACGATAGATGCACTTACTGCACTGGTTGTATTTACAGCAACCGTACCCACCTATTTGAAGAAAGATCGGAACATCTTAATCCTTCGCTCACCCCCGCTGCGCGTCTGGACCTAAAGAAAGTCCGCACGGATAACTATAGTCAAAAGCGTGTACTAACATCCGAAAACACAAGACCCAATTTACTCTTTTCGACGGAAAAGTCCAACAAATCAAAACCGTCAAGTAACAACGCACACTTAGCTCAAACCGGTAACATCGAAGATTAACAACAACCGGACCGCGACTATTTCGTCGCGAACTCCGTCGGAACCCAAAACCGCTAACGGAAATCCAACAAAACTCAATTCTCAACCGGTAGCCCACTCGGGACGTCAATGGTTAGACCAAGAAGGCCCCGGCGGCGAAAATGATGAGAGAAGAGACCCGACGGCGCGCCCCCGACAATTTCGTCGAGGCGCGGAGCGTCGGCGAAATCGGCACCCAACAAAATAAAACAGTGACCAAAAAGATCCCAAGTTGCCATGCCAAGAAAACCGCGGAGATTGTGATCCCAACGGCGAAGACGGCGCTCAAAACGGTGGAAAAACGGACTCAAACGGAGCAAATGAACTTCGGGCTGTCAGTTGGTGCACGGGGGCAACCGTGCACCGGGTTAACGGCGTCAGGCGGCGGCGGCATGCGCCGGGTGCACGCAGGAGGCGTGCACCGCGCATCTCGGGCCGGGCCGGTGCACGACCCGAGCGTGCACCGGGTCCTTGCCCTTCGGCCGCAAGCGCGTGCGCCGGGTGCACGCATGAGGCGTGCACCGCGCGCCTTGGGCCGGGCCGGTGCACGAAACTGTGCACCGGGTCTGGTGCTTCCGACGCTGCGGGCATGCACCGGGTGCACGCCTGGACCCGTGGACCGTGCTGTACGGACAAGCACAGTAAACCCTAATTTCGCGGTTTTCTTCGCCGTTTTCGCTCCCGTTTCGCGATTTCTTCTCCGTTTTCGCTCCCGTGCGACTCCGGCGAAGACCCCGCGACCATGGTAACGACGGCGGCGGCCTCCCGTTTAACAACGGCGGCGGCGGCCTCCCGTTAACCCACTATGTTCCAACGAAACATCTCCAAAAATCTCCGAATAAATCCGCGGTAAATCTAATGGCTAAACCGTTGATCCACGAACAACCAAAACATAAATCGGAACCCCGATCGAATTTTTGACCAAGTCCGATAAAAAGAAACCGACTAAAAATCATCGATTAAACTTGATAAAAACCATCGATCACCCTCGATCAAGAACGGGAATAAAACATGGATCAAAACCCGACGAAAATCCGCGATCGATGTACTAATTAAAACGACCTTACGAGAACACGGAAAACCCCCGATTAATTCTACAAAAAGATTAACGACCACTAACCTCAATCTATCGGAATTAAAGAACCGATCTTGTTTCCTTTCGGCGTTGGAGACCCGGATCCGCTCCCCGTAGACGATGGCGTCTCGTTCTCCGATCTCCGGCACGTGAATCAGGGCGATCGGGTTCCTCCGCTTCCTCCTTCTTTTCCTCTTTTTCTCTTCTCACCGATTAGGGTTTTTATTTCTTTCTTTTCTTTTCTTTTCTTTAATCGGGATCCCTTATATAGTCGCACTTTATCTCTAATTAATTTCTCTTTAATTCGTACGTAAGAGAATTATTATTTTTCGTCTGGGATAATTAATTAACTAATTAATTATCCCCTACGAGATAACCCACCTTATCTCTAACGGGTGCAAGATATTTTGCACGGATTCCGATGCACGACTAATCACCGTATCACTTTGAATCCCGTTCCGGGGGATCCCAATATCGGATTTCAGATCCAATCGCACCGTCGGCTTTCTTTTTCCGCGCTCTATCGCAGAAAAATACTAGCACCCCACAATGGCCAACTTTTAAGAATTGAATAATTTTATTTCACTTAAAGGCTTAAATGACTACACGTAAGTCAAAAATACCCCGAAAGGTCGGATCACTACACCACTCACACTTTATAAAAAGTTTCGTCCCGAAACTTAAATACAAACCCCACTAATCAATTCGGGAAAACATTCCCTCATCTTCGATTCCAGTTCCCAAGTCGCCTCGCGCTCTTCATGGTTGCTCCACTGGACCTTTACATAGGGGATTGTTCGTTTGCGCAACTTCTTGTCCTCTCTCGCCAAAATCCGCACCGGCGTCTCCTCGACGCTTAAATCCTCTCGCAACTCGATGGTGGAGGCATCCAAGGCATGAGAGGGATCGGCTAGGTACTTCCGGAGCATTGAGACGTGGAACACGTTATGGACTCGTTCGAGATTTGGCGGCAGGGCTAATCGGTACGCCACCGGTCCTATGCGTTCTAGGATCTCGAACGGTCCTACGTACCTCGGGCTTAACTTTCCCTTTATGCCGAAGCGTCGGTTCCCCTTGGAGGGCGAAACTCGGAGCAACGCATGTTCACCCACCATAAACTCTAAGTCTCGGCGTCTGTTGTCCGCGTAGCTTTTCTGTCTGCTCTGGGCGGTCAGTAGTCTTTGTCTAATCAATCGCACCTTTGCTTCGGTCTCCTCCACCAGATCTGGGCCCAGAAACTTACGCTCACCCAAGTTGTGACGCCCCACTTCCCAGGGGGTCACCCATCCTAGAACTACTCTAGCTCTAGCACGCTTAACTCTCATGTTCCTCTTGGATCTTGCTACCATCCAAAATGCTATAGCCGGGTTAGAGATTTAGTCCTATTATATCATTTATATATAGGACTAATCCAAATTCCGGGGGTGTCACATTCTTCCCCCCTTTAAGCCCTGACGTCCACGTCAGGCTCAAGCACACTCACAAGCACCAGGCGATGTGAGACTCGTCTCGCTAGCCTTAGCCGACCTTGTAGGGAGCTGCACTCCACCTACAACGGTCATTAGCCGGGGAGCCACACTCTACCCGCTATATAACCCTGGCTCAGCCGAGACGCATCTCACATTTCCGGCTGGTGAATGGCTCTGATACCAACTGTGACGCCCCACTTCCCAGGGGGTCACCCATCCTAGAACTACTCTAGCTCTAGCACGCTTAACTCTCATGTTCCTCTTGGATCTTGCTACCATCCAAAATGCTATAGCCGGGTTAGAGATTTAGTCCTATTATATCATTTATATATAGGACTAATCCAAATTCCGGGGGTGTCACACAAGTCGTCCCAGCATATTGGAGACCGACAGCGGCGCCCGTACAGGGCCTCGTATGGTGCCATCTGAATGCTGGCCTGGTAACTATTATTGTAGGCAAATTCCACTAGGGCCAGACACCGTGCCCACCCTTCGCCCAGGTCCAAAACGCATGCCCGAAGCATGTCCTCCATAATTTGTATCACCCGCTCTGATTGTCCATCGGTCTGCGGGTGAAAAGCCGTACTGAAGTGCAACTTGGTTCCCATTGCTCGCTGCAGGCTTTGCCAAAAGTTTGACACAAATCGCGTGTCCCTGTCCGACGTGATGGACGTCGGCACCCCATGCAACCTTACTATCTCGTTGATGTAGGTTTGCGCCAGTCGTTCCCGCGCCCACGTCGTGTGTATGGGCAGAAAGTGGGCCGATTTCGTCAAACGGTCCACGATTACCCATATTGCATCGTGTCCCTGTGACGATCTCGGGAACCCGGTCACAAAATCCATGGTAATTATGTCCCATTTCCACTCGGGCACCGGTAAGGGTTGCAATTTTCCTGCTGGACGCTGGTGCTCGGCCTTCACTCGTTGGCACACCAGGCAGTGTGCCACAAACCGAGTCACGTCTCCCTTCATTTTGGGCCACCAGAAGGTCTGTTTGACATCCTTGTACATCTTCGTTCCCCCGGGATGCGCTGTATATGGAGCGGTATGCGCCTCCCGCAGGATTTCCTCTTTGAGTTCCGGTAGATCCGGCACGCAGATTCGTCCCCGAAATCGTATCGTGTCGTCGGAGTTTACTGTGAAATCACCTTCTTGGTCGGCAGTTACTCTACTTCGCACCAGCTGGAGTTGGTCATCAGTCGACTGCCCCTCGAGAATTCTGTCAAGCAGGGTAGGTCTGACCACCAGTGTACCCGCTGGTACTACTTCTAGTCTTAATCGCGAAAATTCCGCAATCAGACTATCTTGCTGGGTGATGGCACTTACCCCTGCCTTCTCGGCCTGCCCCTTACGGCTCAGGGCGTCGGCCACCACATTTGCCTTTCCCGGGTGGTAGTGGATCGTTAAATCGTAATCCTTCAGTAGCTCGAGCCACCGTCTTTATCGCAAATTTAACTCCTTTTGGGTGAAAAGGTACTTAAGACTTTTATGATCTGAGTACACATTGCAGTGTGCCCCATACAGGTAGTGTCTCCAAAGCTTGAGGACGAACACAACCGCTGCGAGTTCCAAGTCGTGCACGGGGTAGTTTCGCTCGTATTCCTTGAGCTGCCTTGACGCATAGGCTATAACCTTTCCCCGTTGCATGAGTACTCCACCCAGTCCATTTCGCGACGCATCGCAGTACACTTCATAATCCTCCCCTGGTTCTGGCAGGGCGAGAATCGGGGCTCGCGTCAATCTATCCTTGAGCTCCTCGAAGCTCCTCTGACATTTGTCCGTCCAGATGAACTTTTCCCCCTTTTTGGTCAAGCGGTTTAAGGGGGTGGCTATCTTGGAGAAACCCTCCACGAAGCGCCGGTAGTACCCGGCTAATCCTAGAAAGCTTCGAACCTCCGTCACCGTCGTCGGTTGGGACCAGTCCGTCACCGAATCTATCTTCTTCGGATCGACTGCGACCCCAGCCACCGAGATTACGTGCCCCAAGAAGCCAACCTCTCGAAGCCAAAACTCACACTTTTTGAGTTTGGCGTAGAGTTTCTGTTCCCGTAGGGTCTGGAGGACTGTGCGCAGATGTTCTTCATGTTGCTCGTCTGTACGGGAGTAGATGAGGATATCGTCGATGAAGACCACCACGAATAAATCCAGGAAGGGTTTGAATACCCTGTTCATCATGTCCACGAACACCGCCGGGGCATTCGTGAGCCCGAACGGCATTACTGTAAATTCGTAATGGCCGTAGCGAGTCCGAAAAGCCGTTTTGGGGATGTCCTCCCCCTTGACCTGGACCTGATGATAGCCCGACTGCAGGTCAATCTTTGAAAACACCGTCGCCCCCTGTAGTTGGTCGAAGAGGTCGTCGATCCTTGGCAGGGGGTACTTGTTCTTAACGGTGACCTTATTTATCTCCCGGTAGTCGATGCACAACCGGAGACTCCCGTCCTTCTTCCTCACAAACAGGACGGGCGCGCCCCACGGTGACGCGCTAGGTCTGATGAAGCCCTTATCCAAAAGGTCCTCCAACTGTGCCTTGAGTTCCTTCAACTCCGCGAAGGCCATCCTGTATGGTGCCTTGGTGATAGGTTTGGTGCCGGGAAGTAGTTCAATGGGAAAGTCGACCTCTCGTTCCGGCGGCGCTCCGGGGAGCTCTGCCGGAAATACGTCCGAAAATTCCCTTACCACGGGACCGCTGATCCTTATCTGGGGAGCGGCCCTGAACTACCTATCGGCCCATTGGGTCCTCGGCTGCAAGGCATAGGGTGGAGCCTATTTATTCCTTGCATGGCCCTTAACGGGCCCCGAGTACACAAGGTTCTCCTATGCTTCGAAGCCCGCCCGCGCACATCGGCCGGGGGAGGCTTCGCCTAATACTTAAGGATTTTAGATCGAGGGAGGGAGAGAGAGAGTCTAACAGGGGTAGCAGGCTAAGGTGTAACCGGTGTTCCTATTCTAAGAGGAAAAAGAGAAACCACAAATCTTACAAACTCCCTTTGATATTCCATGACCGAGCGGTTCCCTTGTCTAATGTTCTTCAGGTCGTCTTCCAATTGCCGCTTGACGCTATCGGAGGAAAAAGCGCCAAAAAGTTCCTCTCTAAAGGCCGACCATGTCGGTAGCGGGTCGTTTGTAGATGGGTCCGGGCATACCGTCTTCCACCAGATGCGTGCATTCCCTTCGAGAAAGTGGACGGCTAGTGGAACCCGCTCGTGTTCCTCCATCAGTAGGTCCTCGAAGAGTTTTTCCATGGTATCTACCCATTTCTCGACGACCCATGGATCAGTCGTCTCTCCCTCAAAAGTGGGAGGGTCATGCTTCTTGAACCTAGTCAAATTCGTCCTGACCCTTTCTCGCGTCGTTCGTTGCTCCGTGATCCCTCCTACAGCGGCGGACCCCCCGAGAGTAGGGGTCGTTCCTGCCTCCCCTGCTGTCGCTCCCATCACGGGCCCCGTGGTCGTCGGAGTAGGTACATCCCTTGGGGATGGGGGCTGTTCCGTCGTCGTGCCACCCGTCCCTTGCGGTCCCGTAGTGGGTGCGGTGGCTTCGGGCGGAGCGGTCGGATCGCGCTCGGCTGGCGCGGTTGCTTGTTGCTGCGTCAGGTGACGAACCTGCTCCGTCAGCGTCGCTAATTGCCCGACCATTTCCCGCAGTTGTTGTCAGAGGAGCTGGTTTCCTGCGGTGGTCGGGGTCACTCTGTCCGCGTCCGCATTATCGGTGGACGATCTAGTCCGGGCCATCGTCCGCTATAGACAAAGAAACCACGTTAACCCTAAGGTTATAACCCTAACACCCTGTCTTACGATTAGACCTACATTACGTTCCCCTTTTCCCCGTGCTCTCACGTACTACGCACCGATACCTTGGTTATCTCATGTCTAATTTGCTTGTGGTACCCTACACTGTGGATGTGGATCACGTCTACTATGGTTATGGTTGTTTTTCTCTGATACCATTTAATCTGTCACGCCCCCGGGGGTTTTTGAGTCTATCAAAGCGGAAAATCGTGTGTATCTTTTTTTTTTCTTCTTAACAAGGTAATTTAAACCTCATCCCCGGTGCGTGCCAGACCGCCACATACACAAATTCTCCCTGCCCACGGACAGAGTCTCCTTTGTATATGCACGGCGTCTCATTTACAACAACATACATCAAACACCAACCATCAACCATACAATAGACATACATCATCAAGCGGAATATTAAAGCGGCATCAGTGTTTAGAAAGGATAAAGCCAGCGGTTGCAAAACCCGTGCCCACACGGCACTTCGTTTTGAGAAAACCTTTTCGAAGTCATTTGGTTTTATCATGAAAACGTGCCGCATAAGAAAACATCACCAAAAAAACCGAAATATAAAAGTACACCTCATCCACAGCGCTAAGTAATACATGTCCACGAATATTACGACCCACAAGCAAATTAACTAAATTAAGCGTAAGAGAAATGAGATAATAAAAACCAAGTGTTCTGACTACGGTTCTCGCGACGCAGTCTCACCGCCCTCCCGGCTAACACACCTCGTAACACCTGTCACGGAGTGGGTAATGTCAGTGACAAACAAAGTAGATGTCTAATATCAATAAGGAAATAAGGAGCAAACCGAATACACCGGAACCATTTCGCTAAAACCCTGCACATATTAAGCTGGGCCCCAACCCCAGATTTATCAATTAAATTGGGCACCAACCCCAGAATTATCAATTAAATTGGGCACCAACCCAGAATTATCAATTAAATTGGGCACCAACCCCAGAATATTTGTCGGAGAGACTAAAGTCTCCCCTCGTACGCAAACACCTACTTTGATGCTTTTAACCTCTTCGCGGTGCTGGTGTGCTATTTTCAGCGGGCGCGAAGAGGTCCTCACGGCACCCACACTTTTGTGAGGAACACGGGTCATAAGAGACCACTCTTCCGGAAAAGTACACCCATGCGGAGGCCAATCCGCCTGTGTACGTGCAGCATCCGAAAACGGATTTGCCGAGATCGGCGTGTCATGAGCACCGCGACCGCAGCCGCTTCAATTGTTAGATAAAAACACAATTATGCGAAAGGTTAAACTGTCCATCCACTTTGTTAGATAAATTAAGAGCATTTTAATGACGATAGATGCACTTACTGCACTGGTTGTATTTACAGCAACCGTACCCACCTATTTGAAGAAAGATCGGAACATCTGAATCCTTCGCTCACCCCCGCTGCGCGTCTGGACCTAAAGAAAGTCCGCACGGATAACTATAGTCAAAAGCGTGTACTAACATCCGAAAACACAAGACCCAATTTACTCTTTTCGACGGAAAAGTCCAACAAATCAAAACCGTCAAGTAACACCGCACACTTAGCTCAAACCGGTAACATCGAAGATTAACAACAACCGGACCGCGACTATTTCGTCGCGAATTCCGTCGGAACCCAAAACCGCTAATGGAAATCCAACAAAACTCAATCCTCAACCGGTAGCCCACTCGGGACGTCAATGGTTAGACCAAGAAGGCCCCGGCGGCGAAAATGATGAGAGAAGAGACCCGACGGCGCGCCCCCGACAATTTCGTCGAGGCGCGGAGCGTCGGCGAAATCGGCACCCAACAAAATAAAACAGTGACCAAAAAGATCCCAAGTTGCCATGCCAAGAAAACCGCGGAGATTGTGATCCCAACGGCGAAGACGGCGCTCAAAACGGTGGAAAAACGGACTCAAACGGAGCAAATGAACTTCGGGCTGTCAGTTGGTGCACGGGGGCAACCGTGCACCGGGTTCACGGCGTCAGGCGGCGGCGGCATGCGCCGAGTGCACGCAGGAGGCGTGCACCGCGCATCTCGGGCCGGGCCGGTGCACGACCCGAGCGTGCACCGGGTCCTTGCCCTTGGGCCGCAAGCGCGTGCACCGGGTGCACGCATGAGGCGTGCACCGCGCGCCTTGGGCCGGGCCGGTGCACGAAACTGTGCACCGGGTCTGGTGCTTCCGACGCTGCGGGCATGCACCGGGTGCACGCCTGGACCCGTGGACCGTGCTGTACGGACAAGCACAGTAAACCCTAATTTCGCGGTTTTCTTCGCCGTTTTCGCTCCCGTTTCGCGATTTCTTCTCCGTTTTCGCTCCCGTGCGACTCCGGCGAAGACCGCGCGACCATGGTAACGACGGCGGCGGCCTCCCGTTTAACAACGGCGGCGGCGGCCTCCCGTTAACCCACTATGTTCCAACGAAACATCTTCAAAAATCTCCGAATAAATCCGCGGTAAATCTAATGGCTAAACCGTTGATCCACGAACAACCAAAACATAAATCGGAACCCCGATCGAATTTTTGACCAAGTCCGATAAAAAGAAACCGACTAAAAATCATCGATTAAACTTGATAAAAACCATCGATCACCCTCGATCAAGAACGGGAATAAAACATGGATCAAAACCCGACGAAAATCCGCGATCGATGTACTAATTAAAACGACCTTACGAGAACACGGAAAACCCCCGATTAATTCTACAAAAAGATTAACGACCACTAACCTCAATCTATCGGAATTAAAGAACCGATCTTGTTTCCTTTCGGCGTTGGAGACCCGGATCCGCTCCCCGTAGACGATGGCGTCTCGTTCTCCGATCTCCGGCACGTGAATCAGGGCGATCGGGTTCCTCCGCTTCCTCCTTCTTTTCCTCTTTTTCTCTTCTCACCGATTAGGGTTTTTATTTCTTTCTTTTCTTTTCTTTTCTTTAATCGGGATCCCTTATATAGTCGCACTTTATCTCTAATTAATTTCTCTTTAATTCGTACGTAAGAGAATTATTATTTTCCGTCTGGGATAATTAATTAACTAATTAATTATCCCCTACGAGATAACCCACCTTATCTCTAACGGGTGCAAGATATTTTGCACGAATTCCGATGCACGACTAATCACCGTATCACTTTGAATCCCGTTCCGGGGGATCCCGATATCGGATTTCAGATCCAATCGCACCGTCGGCTTTCTTTTTCCGCGCTCTATCGCAGAAAAATATTAGCACCCCACAATGGCCAACTTTTAAGAATTGAATAATTTTATTTCACTTAAAGGCTTAAATGACTACACGTAAGTCAAAAATATCCCGAAAGGTCGGATCACTACAGGGGTGCACCGGTACTTTTTGTGCGGAAGAAAGACGGAAGCCTGCGTCTCTGCATTGACTACAGGGGAATAAACAAAGTTACAGTGAAGAATAAGTACCCCCTGCCCAGAATAGATGATCTCTTCGACCAGCTGAGGGGGGCGACGGTCTTCTCCAAAATCGATCTGCAATCGGGCTACCACCAACTCCGGGTTCGGGACGAGGACATCCCGAAGACTGCTTTCCGGACCCGGTATGGCCACTACGAGTTCACGGTTATGCCCTTCGGACTCACAAACGCCCCCGCAGTCTTCATGGACATGATGAACCGGATCTTCAGACCCTTCCTGGATCGGTTCGTGGTGGTCTTCATCGACGACATTTTGATCTATTCCACCACCGACGAGGAGCACGAGGACCATTTGCGAACGATCCTCCAAACTCTCAGAGAGCAGGAGCTGTTTGCTAAACTCAAGAAGTGTGAGTTCTGGCTGCGCGAAGTCGGTTTCCTAGGACATGTGATCTCGGCACAGGGAATAGCCGTGGACCCCAAGAAGGTGGAATCAGTGGTCGATTGGCAGCCGCCGACGACGGTGACGGAGGTCCGCAGTTTCCTAGGATTGGCAGGATATTACAGGCGTTTCGTAGAGGGTTTCGCGAAGATTGCTACCCCTTTAAATCGGTTAACCAGAAAAGGGGAGAAGTTCATATGGACGGCCAAATGTCAGGAGAGTTTTGAGGAACTCAAGAGGAGGTTAACCAGGGCACCAATACTTGTGCTGCCGACACCCGGAGAGGATTATGAAGTGTACTGCGACGCATCGAGGATCGGTCTGGGTGGTGTTCTGATGCAACAGGGGAAAGTGATTGCCTACGCGTCCAGGCGACTGAAGAACTACGAAAAGAACTACCCGATACACGACTTGGAACTGGCCGCAGTAGTCTTCGTGTTAAAACTGTGGAGGCACTATCTCTTTGGAGTCCACTGTAACGTCTTCTCGGATTATCAAAGCCTTAAGTACATCTTTACCCAAAAAGAATTAAACTTGCGGCAGAGGCGATGGCTAGAGTTGTTGAAAGATTACGACTTGACGATCCAATATCATCCCGGGAAGGCAAACGTGGTGGCAGACGCCTTGAGCAGAAAAGGGCATCAGGAAAGGGCGTCTGGGAGCGCGTTAACGGAGCAGAACCACTTGATCGCAGAGTTCGCACGAATGCAGTTGGAGGTGGTGCCAGCAGGCACGGTCATGCGACTTCTAACCTTGGTGGTCAAGCCGACATTACTTGAGAAGATCCAGGAGGGACAGCAGACCGACCCACACAAACAGCGCATACGAGACAAGATTCCCCCGGACCAAGAGAGCGATTTTGCGGTGGAGAACGACGGCACCCTACGGTTCCGCGGACGAATCTGCGTGCTGGATTCATCGGAGTTGAAGGAGGAAATATTGACAGAAGCACACCGGGCCCCTTACGCGGCACATCCAGGGGGCACGAAGATGTACAAGGACCTCAAACAGATCTACTGGTGGCCCAAAATGAAGGGGGACGTCACCCGACACGTAGCTTACTGCCTGGTGTGCCAACAGATAAAGGCCGAGCATCAGCGGCCAGCAGGGAAGCTACAGCCGCTACCTGTGCCGGAGTGGAAGTGGGATCAGATCACCATGGACTTTGTCACGGGTTTTCCGCGCTCTCAGCAGGGTCACGACGCGATTTGGGTCGTAGTCGACCGGTTGACCAAGTCAGCACACTTCCTGCCAATTCATACGACCTGGACCCGAGAACGGTTAGCTCAAGCTTATATTAGCGAGATCGTGAGACTACATGGAGTGCCGGCATCGATCACCTCGGACAGAGACACGCGCTTTGTCTCGAAGTTTTGGCAGAGCCTTCAGCGGGCCATGGGGACCAAACTACAGTTCAGCACAGCCTTCCACCCTCAGACGGACGGACAGTCGGAACGTGTGAGAGAAACCCTCGAAGACCTGCTTCGCGCCTGTGTACTGGATTGGGGGATCGGTTGGTCACGCTACCTACCTCTCGTGGAATTCGCCTACAACAACAGCTACCAGGCCAGCATCCAGATGGCGCCCTACGAAGCCTTATATGGAAGGCGCTGTCGATCCCCGATTTGTTGGGACGATTTGGGAGAACGAAAATTCTTGGGACCCGATTTAGTGGAGGAAACGGAAGAGAAGGTACGCCTTATCAGACAGCGCCTGCTGACCGCCCAGAGTCGCCAGAAGAGCTACGCGGACCAAAGGCGCCGCGACTTGGAATTCCAAGTGGGAGAGCATGTTTTCTTGCGGGTCTCGCCGTCCAGAGGAGTCAAGCGTTTCGGGCTGAGGGGCAAGCTGAGCCCACGGTTTGTGGGGCCATTCGAGATTCTGGAGCGAATTGGCCCGGTGGCTTACCGCCTTGCCCTACCACCAAACCTCGACCGAGTCCACGACGTCTTCCACGTCTCGATGCTCCGGAAGTACCTCTCCGACCCCTCACACATCCTGGACGCTTCCACACTCGAACTTAAGGAGGACCTAAGCTTCGACGAAACCCCTGTGAGGATCCTGGCAAGGGAGACCAAATCACTGCGAAATCGAGCTATCCCCTACGTGAAGGTACTATGGAGCAACCACGAGGAGCGAGAAGCAACAAGGGAGCCGGAGTCTAAGATGAGGGAGCGCTACCCCGATCTCTTCACCCCCCACCCGGGTTTGAGTTTCGAGGACGAAACTCATTTTTAGAGGTGAGTGGTGTAATAACCGTGAGTTTTTTTCCCTTTTTGGTCTTATCCTTGTCCTTTTTCTTGAACCGCCTTTCGGCTAAGGGGTTGGGGTGCGATTATTGTTTCGTTGTTTCTATGCAGGCCGTCGGGGTCCGCGGGTATTTTTGGAGAATAAAGCCCGCGAAACGGAGACCGGCGGCGCGACCGGATCTGACTTCCGACCCCGGAATCTCCCGGAATAAATTTCTGAAGTTTGTAGCAGTTCGAGCGTTTAGCACGCCTTATTAGAGGTAAACCAGACCCGGGTTTAGTTTAATTTAATTTAATTTAATTTAATTTAATTTAAGTTTTATTTTTGTTTTGTGACTTTGGGTTTAGACCCAATTGTGCCAAAACGGCTAATTAAGTAGGCTCAGGGAATTAGATTTGGGAACCCCGTTTCTTTTCCTCTTACCCTTGGCGTGCATTACCCCGAGCGTGATCAAGAACGCCTTCCCCAAACCTTCCCTTTGATCGGCGAGGAGCACCGCGACGAAGCGATCGAGAGGAGGGAAGAACACCGCACGCTTTCTACCGGAGCCGGGCACGCAAGAACGGACGATCCCTCCCCTCCCAACCATCGTCGTCGAAACCGAGGTGAGACGGAGGTTTTCAATTATGTTTTTTTGGGTTCTTGATCGTTCCGATCGGCAAGGGGAGACGGGGGGGGGGGGGGGGGGGGGGGGGGGGGCGGGGCACAGGCGACGGATTCTCCGGAATCCGCCGCATGTGCGAAGACCCCCTCCCCAAACCGGCGTCCCCGTGTGACCCGCACGGGGCCGGGCTCGCACCCAGCCCCGCGTGCGGGGGTGACCCGCACGGGGCCGGGCTCGCGCCCAGCCCCGCGTGCGGGGGTGACCCGCACGGTGCGGGGGTGACCCGCACGGGGCCGGGCTCGCGCCCAGCCCCGCGTGCGGGGGTGACCCGCACGGTGCGGGGGTCACCCGCACGGGGCCGGGCTCACGCCCAGCCCCGCGTGCGGGGGTGACCCGCACGGGGCCGGGCGCGCGCCCAGCCCCGCGTGCGGGGGGTGACCCGCACGGGGCTGGGCACGCGCACGGCCCCGTGTGCGGGCAGGGAGCCGCGAACCGGGACAGGCGGTTGGTCGTGTTTTTTTTTATCCGAGTCTGAGCGCTGACTTTCCCTCGCGACAGGTGGGTGTGAGAGTCCGAGCGGGCATACCAGGACGCGAGGGAGCCGAGCGTTGTTTTTCTACTAGCGACAGGTGGGTTGAGTGTGGTTTTTAGCATCGATCTTCGAGGACCGTTTACTTTAAATATTTCATATTATCGTTCCACTTTAAATGTTACCTATTGTCGTTACTTTAGATGCTACATGTTATCGCTGCACTCTAGTAGTTATGTGTTATCGTACTCCTGACGTTACGTGTTACTGTTTTACCTTCGATTATACTTGTTAGTAGAGTACCTTGATTATACATGTTACTATCTTACTCTTGTTCATGCATTGTGGTTACTGTGCTCGAGGCTGCAACACGCGTACCCGCGGTTTGGCCACCGTGAAGGGTGCGCTTTTCCGAAAAAGCGGTCTATGACCCGTGTATACCCACGAGGTGACGTAGTGGGGCCCCTTATTAGTTGTGGGGTTTGAGGCGCCGAGGTGCGAGCGGTGCGACCCGTCGGTTTAGTTGTCCGACGTGGTCGGGTTTCTGCAGGTACGGTATGGGCCGTCGGTTTAGTTGTCCGACGTGGCTGGGTATTACAGGATACAGGTGTACAGGTTGCCTCTCCACCTTGAGAGGGTGGTTGCTCCGGTTGTCTTCACGGTTTGTTTTATTATATTCTCCTGCTTTATTATTTTTCGTCACTGACTTCCCACTTCGTGACAGGGTTCAGACGGGGGGAGAGGTAGGCGGCGGTGAGGACGGGGCAGGAGCAGCTGGGTCGCTGGGGACCCTGGACTGTATTTCTTCTTTCATTCTTACATTTCATTTACATTGTAGTATGTGAGAGGTTCTCGATACCCTCGTGGGGTCGGCGTGGATGTCGGTATGGGTTGCATTTAGTTATTCTCTTCTGCATTACTCCTCCTTTTATTTCTGTTGGCCATTTGAAAATGAAAAGGCAAAAACCAAAGAAAAGATTGCGAAAACCATTTTTAAAATCTAAGTGTCGTGTGGGCGCTGATTTCAAAACCTTGTGGATTTATTGATTGCGAAATAGATTTCAAAACTTGGGTGTCGTGTGGGCACTGTTTTCAAAACCTTGTGGATTTATGCTGATTTCGAAACTCGTTTTCAAAACGTAAGTGCCGGGTAGGCGCTCTTTTAAAACTGTGGATTTATCCTTTCCAAATTGATCGGCCATGCGTTTTAAATAAATTATGGTACTAGTTGTGTGTTAGTAACTGTTGTGATTGAATGGTTGCTCGTGTTGGGAACATGTACTAAACGCTACGCCGTGCATATACAGAGGAGACTCTGTCCGTTTACAGAGAGATTCTGTATATGCGGCGGGTCTGGGCACGCGCCGGGGGAGAGAGGTTTTCTTTTATCAAAAAAAAATTTATGCGTTAAATGTTTGACTTTTGTGAATCGTTTCCGCTAAAACAAACCCCCCGGGGCATGACATTAAACCTTGTGCCTTGGATATTCGTGTAAAACTCCATCGGACCGTTTTCATTTTCTCGAAGATGCCGTGCATTTGTATAGAAGGTCCTTAAGTGATGCAGACAATATCCAAGCATTTCTGGGAATCGGCATACTTGAATAAGGTTTGCTTGTTCAATCAGAATACCAAACTCAGGGGAGTGGTCTCGTAGAGCCTCAATATTAACATGCCTCTCACCAATGCATTCACGATTCTCAAACGCCCTTAGGCGATCCACATTAACGAACACTTGTTCCTTACGAGGTGGAGAATCCGGAATTGTTTGTTCGTCAATCTCGAAACCTCGTGCTCGGCCAAACCGTCGAGCCAGTCTTTTCCTTTTCATTGAAATAGATGATGTCATTGGTGCTTTACCTTTATCCATAGCAGTCTTTCCTCTTAGTGAGTCAGGGGTCTTTCGCATTGACTTGATAGGCATTGTTTCGTCGTCCATCAATTCGTCCCAATTCACCTCTTCATTTTCAGATTCAGTCTCTGAGTCTTCAATAAGAAGACATTCCCCCTTTTTCAAAGGTTTCTTTGCCCTCTTCAATTTATTAGTTGCTCTCGTGTGCACCATAGCAGCCAGAAGAAAGATGATCCAGGTGATCACCATTGCTATTGGTTTCTTATGAAAAGAAAATCCTGTGAGCAACAACTCAAGAACACGAAAAAAAAATATTAATTTTCAAAAATTAGAAAAATTGTACCCAAACAATCATTATCGTGTAGAGAGACTAAGAATCAAATTAGTTTTGCAAAAAGAATTTTAAAAATAGATCAATCGCATGATTTTCGAAAATTCCCATTATATGCCCTAAAACCAAAATTTTTGAAATCGAAGGCCAAAAATTCGTTTATCTTGAGAATACCTAGCATATAATCAAAACTAATCTACCCAGAGTTCTTATTTCAAAAGAAATTTGATCAAAAACCATCCACAAACGAATTAGATACAAGAATTTCATCACGTTTGAGGAAGAATATGAAAAATTGTGAAAAACCGAGATTTTGATCAATAAAACTTACTTGGAATCGAAGAACTTGAGTTTGAAAGCTTCCAAGATGGATGAATTCTAGAGAGAGAAGCTCTGGAAACTTTGGAACAAAAGATTGGAGTAAAAGAAATCAAAACCCTGTTGTTTTATATAAAACCCTAGCCGCGATCCGGATCAGTTTGAGATTACGATCCGGATCGGCTACCCGCAGAGAAAATCTGCGTTCGGGATCCGGATCTGCAGGTCCAATCCGGATCGGCTCCAACTTTTTCTTTAGAAAAATTTCAGAGAAATTCTAGAAAAACCAGAAAAAGATTGTAAGCACTTTTGTGTATCAACTTTAAATGAAAATCATCGTTTCATACAACAAGAAATAGATTATGCCAAATCTATCAATAACATCCAACAAATGAAACGAAAATTTATAAAAATTAAATCCCTTAAAGTTGAACAACTTCAATTACATCTAACTTGATCTTATGAGTAATGCCTTTATCAAATCATTAATTTGGTAAAGAAAATGAAATACAAAGATCAATAGATGTCTAACATCCCAGATAAGTTAGATAATATATCTAGTCAATTTATTGAAGAGAGTGGCTCTTTGAGCATCTTTCATTAAAATTTCCACCTTATACCAACCTTGAAATTTTGACAGAGTCAAGTATTTCAACATGCATTTTTTTTAATCAAACTTGAAAAACCTTGCTTGGTATACATGTGGTAGCTGCGCACAGTACTCGGACGACCGAGGTGGTAGCTCTTTCCTCCATGTGGTGGTAGTTTTCACACTCCTCATTAGGATGTAACTCTTTCCACATCTTTTGAGCATAATACTTTTTCATTGACTCCCCCTCAATTGGCTATCAATTATTTAAGATATAAGGTATTCAGCCAAATATTGATCTCGATTTCATACTCGACTAAACAGTCAAATAAGATAAAAACTATACCAAGAGATCATCGAGAGAGAAATTGACTTTGATCAAAACAAAGATGAGTTAATTGACATAAATGATCATTGCATCAAATGAAATATTATGACATCTAAAGCATAATAGATTTCTAAATATATAAAAGGATGCAGTTAAAGTCAATCAAAACTAATGCTCAATTAATGTTCTATGTCTAAGCATAGATGATGAACAAAAACACAAAAACAAAACCTAACCTAAACAAAAGTTTCAAAAAGAGGTTATTTCAAGGAAAGCATTCCAATTGCTTTACGCAAATGAATAAAACGTTTTTGATCCAAAGGTTTTGTCAACAAGTCAGCTAATTGATCTTCAGTTGAAATGTAGGAAATTTGAAGAATATTTGATTCAACTAGCTCTCTAAGAAAATGATATCTAAGTTCAATGTGTTTTGTTCTAGAGTGCAACACAGGGTTTTTTTGAAATGTTTATAGCACTTGTGTTGTCACATAAAATAGTTACCGAAGTTGCTGAAATCCGGAAGTCGCTCAACACGCTTTTCATCCAAATGAGTTGAGTTGAGCAACAACCCGCTGAGATGTATTCCGCTTCGGCAGTCGAGAGTGCAATGCAGTTTTGCTTTTTACTATGCCATGCAACAAGACAATGGCCAAGATAAAAACATGCACCACTCGTACTTTTCCGATCATCCACAGATCCTGCCCAATCGGCATCTGAGTATCCAATAATATCTAGACTTGTTCCCATAGGATACCAAATTCCGAAATTAATGGTTCCTTTGATGTACCGGATGATCCGTTTCACCGCTTTCAGGTGAACCTCCTTTGGTGCTGATTGATATCTCGCGCAAATCCCAACACTAAAGGATATATCCGGGCGACTAGCTGTGAGGTAAAGTAGACTTCCAATCATGCTGCGATAAAGTTTCTCGTCTACATTCTCACTAAGAGATTCACTTCCTAATCCCTTATTGCTAGTTCCCATAGGAGTAAGAAAATCTTTAGAATCTTCTAATCCGAATTTCTTTACCAACTCCTTTGCATACTTGGATTGACACAGATGGATGCCTTCACCATTTTGTTTCACTTGCAATCCAAGAAAGTATGTCAGTTCCCCTATCATAGACATCTCAAATTCGCTTTCTATGGTTTCTGCGAATTTAGAAGCATCATTATCCTTTGTTGCTCCAAACACAATGTCATCGACATAGATTTGTGCAACAATGAAGTTATTTTGATAATGCTTCACAAAGAGAGTCCGATCTGCTCCCCCTCGAGTATAGCCCTTCTCCAAAAGGTGCTTTGTCAACCTTTCGTACCACGCTCGCGGTGCTTGTTTTAAACCGTAAAGAGCATTTTTCAAACGAAAAATATGGTTAGGTAGTTTACAGTCTACAAAACCTTTCGGTTGAGCCACATAAACTTTCACATTTAAAAACCCATTTAAAAACGCGCTCTTAACGTCCATTTGAAAGAGTTTTATTTTAAAGTGACAAGCAATAGCGAATAAGATACGAATGGACTCGAGTCTAGCTACAAGGGCGAACGTTTCATCAAAGTCTATACCTTCTATTTGAGAGTAGCCTTGAGCAACTAAACGTGCTTTATTCCTGATGATGGTACCATCCTCATTTTTCTTGTTCTTGAAAATCCATTTAGTACCGATCACATTGTGTTGCTTCGGAGGCGTCGTTAATTCCCAGACTTTGTTGCGTTCAAACTGATGGAGCTCTTCCTGCATTGCTTCAATCCAGTAGTCATCCTGAAGAGCTTCATCGACATTCTTTGGTTCGATCATGGAAACGTAACAGGCGAATCCACAAACCAACTGTCTCCGAGTTTTGACTCCTTCTTGTGGGTCTCCAATGATGTTTGATTCAGGATGATCCTTGGAGATGCGTAACGTTTGTTGTAATGGAGTACTCGGAGGTACATGAGATGATTCCTGCACATCAGATAAACTTGAAGAACCATTAGATGCATCATTAATATTGGAAGTATTATCATGAGAAGATGCACTTACAGGAGTATCTGTTACGGAATTTGAGTTGGCGTAGTTTCGTGAAAGTCTCAAGTCTTGAAGATTGAAGGTGAAGAAAGTTGGATCGTTTAACTCAATCTCAAGAAAGAAGAATTCAAAAGGATCAGGTATGTTTAACCTAAGATTTTGTGTGATCCGAATACTTCTTGTAGTGTAGAAACACTTGGAAGAATCTTTCATTGCATAAAAATCAAAAACTGGACTTGGGACATGTTCAGGATCCGGATCAGGTTGATCGATCCGGATCCCGAAGGTGGTTCGTTCATACACCAGTTCAATCCGGATTGTAGCCTCTCTTGATCCGGATCCCGAACACTGAGTTTACCATCTTCCTTGAACGATCCGGATCAGGCTTCGCAATCCCGATCCCGAACGTTGATGTTTGGTGAACTGTATGAACGATCCGGATCAAGCACTTCGATCCGGATCCCGAACCTTCGTTTTTCTGGAATTGCCTGACTCGTTACGACGATCCGGATCACAGCTAATCCGATCCGGATCGCCGTCCGTAAAATCTCCAGAAATGTTAGGTTTTTGATTTCTATCTCCTTCCTAGGGTTTCTAACCTATAAATAGACCCTATGACTCTTCTTCTAGGGTTAATCCAAAGAGAGGCCGAAAATAACAATAGCCGTCATTTTCATATTTACGCCTCGAGATCCACATATAGAGAAGAAAGGAAATCATTAGAGAATACTCTATGTTTCTTCATCTATATTGATTAGTTTGATTCTAGGTTTTCATACTCACATCTTGAGTTGAATCAAACTAATGAATACTTAGATGGTATTTCCGATCTATCTTTGATCTAAGTATTCGGCGGATTATCACCACCCAAAAACAACGATTTACCCCAAAAATCGGCGCGTGGATTCGCGTGTCCTTGTGGATTCAAGGTTCAACCGCTCTCGTGGATTCGGAGCGAGGCACGTTCGTGGATTCGAAGGGTGCTATTGGGTGAAGACCGTGGATTCGGTCGGACGTCGTGGATTCGACGTTGGACGCCGTGGATTCGGCGTTGGGCGCAGATCGTGGATTCGAGAAGCGTCGCGGAGCGAGCGGAGAAGATCCTCTAGGAGCGTATGGAAAAGGTTGAGTCGTAATTGTGTACGGTAAATCACCTTGTACGTGTTTTAATTCTAGTGGATTTCTGCCGTGTTATCGGTCCCGTGGTTTTTTACTCCGGTGATGGAGTTTTCCACGTAAAAATCTTGCGTATTATTTTTTATTTCCGCATTGGGTTTTTATCGCAACGATTTTTTGAGTGTTTATACGTTTACACCTATTCACCCCCCTCTAGGTGTTTTTTCCCCTATTTAGATCCGTATTACATATAACCCAACAAGTGGTATCAGAGAGGGAATAGGGTTGTAAACAATGGTTGAAGGTGGAAACATCAACCGACCCCCGTTCTTCGATGGAACAAATTATGCGTACTGGAAAGTACGGATGAAAGCCTTTTTAATTTCCATCGACGAACGGGTGTGGCAATCAATTGAATTAGGATGGTCTAATCCAACTGAACTTATTGGTGATGTTCGCACCTTAAAACCTAGGTCGAAATGGACCAAGGAAGAGTTAGATTCATCTTCTTACAATGGCAAAGGAATTAATGCTATCTTTAATGCCTTATCTCAAACTGAATTCTCTCGCGTCTCGGCATGTGAGACTGCGAAAGAAATCTGGGATGTTCTTCAGGTTACACATGAGGGAACTAACCTCGTGAAGATTCAGAAACTGCAAATGCTTACGAGCAAGTTTGACTCTATCTTAATGGCAGAAAATGAATCTTTCACGGACTACTATACACGATTGCAAGACATCGTAAACTCATGTGCTAATCTGGGAGAGAAGATTCCAGAATTTAAGATTGTAAGAAAGATCTTAAGAACTCTTCCTGAACGATTTCGCCCAAAGGTTACTGCCATTGAAACTATTAAACACCCGGACGAAATACGTGTAGAAGAATTAGTTGGTTCATTACAAACTTATGAAATGACATTTACTACTAACAATTCTTCTGGAAAGGCATCCACTTCTAAGTCTTCAGGTTATGCGTTGAAAACAACTAAGGAAGAAGACGCGGATACATCCTCCTCAGACGATGACGAGAACCTTTCTATGGAGGAATTTGAGAAGCAGCTCGCTCTTTTGACAAGGAAGTTTCGCCGCAACTTTCGGAGGGGTAATTCAAGCAAATCTCCATCCTTCGGAAAGTCGAACAAAGGCAAGGGTACTTCAAGTTACAAGTCAAGAAAGCAAGAGAACTTCTCAAAGGATAAGAAAAGTTCAGAAGGACAACTCCAATGCTTCAAATGTCGAGGCTACGGCCACATTGCAACAGAGTGTCCTAACAAGTATCCGGCAAAGAAGAAGGCGATGCAGGTCGTCACTTGGGATGACAACTCAACGTCAAAAGAGTCGTCTTCGAGTGATGAAGAAAAGAGCTCCACCGCATTCCACGCGTCCGTATCTTCACCCTTCATGTGCTTTATGGCAAGTACATCCGAGTCGTTGTCCAACTCCACTGTTGAAAAGAATGCTACGGACAACGAATCGGATGATTCGGAAGGTGAAGATTTTGCTCTAGCCTACCACAGACTTTTGAGGGACTCAAAGAAAGTGGCTAAGCAAAACAAGAGTTTGAGAGGGAGAGTGCATGATCTCGAAGAAGAAGCAAAAAGAGCGACTTCTCTCTCAAACGCTCTTGAAGTGGAAAGGGAAAACCTGATAAAGGCAAATGCTTCCCTTCAAGAGTCCAATGAGCAACTTGAGAAGGAACATACAAATCTGGTGGATAACGCGAATCACTTCTCAAAGCTCTACAACGAGGCTCGACAGGATAACCTGGAAATGACAAAGACCATTTTCCAACTCAAGAATGACTTACAGCGATTCTCTTCAGGAAGGAGTAAGTTGGATAGACTTCTTGGTCTTGGTCAATCAAATAGGTTCGGCCTCGGATACACTCAAACTGGAAACAGTCCAAGTTCGAGTGAGACAGTTTTTGTGCCTCAGTCGGTATCTCCTCCTCCGACACCGAAATTCAAGACAAACAACGACAACAAACCTACTTCATCCTCTTTGGGATCGTCAAGATCTAAGGTATGTTTTCGTTGTGGTGTTTCAGGGCACATAAGAAGATATTGCAAGACGGGAGTCGAACGCTCATCTCAAGGACCTCTTGCAACAACTACCAAAAGGGCTCCTCCCCGAAAATCAAAGCAAAACTTTTCGAATGAAAAGAGACTTGGTAGTTCATCGCGCAAGACGATCTCATCAAGGAACAACAATCGCTATAACAAGACGCCTTCACCTAGGCATATAACTTCACGACCATTACCGACGCACTCCAAAAGGGTTTGGGTGCGCAAAGGTGAAATTTTCCCTTGTCTTGTTTCCAATGTTTCCTTGCATGCATATGATAGTTCGTCTTGGTATCTGGATAGCGGGTGTTCCCGTCACATGACCCGTGACAAAAATAGTTTTCAAAATCTTGAGAAAATCTCCGGAGGACACGTTGTTTTCGGAGACGGTCGATCTTCCAAAATTGTTGGAAAAGGGACGGTAGCTATTCCAGATGGCCCAATTTTGAAAAACGTCTTATTTGTTGAAGGCCTTAAGACTAACCTCATAAGCATAAGTCAACTTTGCGACAATGGTTTTTCAGTTAACTTTTCATCTGTTGAATGCGTTGTAACTGATAAGGACCATGTCTTCTTTTTAAAAGGGGTTAGATCTGAAAATAATTGTTATGTTGTTCCTAATAAATTTTCTGAAAATTGTAACTTAGCCGCTTTGAATAATGAAACTCTTTGGTATGAAAGGCTAGGTCACTTAAATTTTAAGGAACTTACTAGAATTTCAAGCAAGGACGTGGTCAAGGGGGTTCCAAAGCTTTTATTTAAACAAAACATTGTGTGTGGTGGTTGCCAAAAGGGAAAATAGTCTAAGACTGCACACAAGAACTTGAACCACGTTGGTACAAAACGGCCCTTGGAACTTTTGCACATGGACTTAATGGGGCCGACCCGTCAACCATCTTTGGGAGGTAAATGGTACATTTTTTTATTGGTTGATGATTTCTCTCGGTTTTCTTGGGTAGCATTTTTAAAAGAGAAAGCTGATACGTTTGACTCTTTTCATGAGATTTGCCATCGTATTATGATTGAAAAGAATGAAAAGATCATTCGTGTTAGAAGTGATAGAGGTGGAGAATTCATAAATTCAAAATTCATTGATTTTTGCACTTCAAATGGCATTAAACATGAATTCTCGGCACCCTATACACCTCAGCAGAATGGTGTTGTTGAGCGCAAGAACAGGGTTGTTCAAGAGATGGCGCGTGTGATGCTTCATAGCCGGAACTTACCGCTACATTTTTGGGCTGAAGCCGTGAACACCGCTGTCTATGTCATTAATAGAGTTTACTTGCGCCCAGGAACTTTAAATACACCATATGAGCTGTGGTTTAGTAGAAAACCCAACATCAAATATTTTCGTGTCTTCGGGAGTCGATGTTACATTTTACGTGACCGTGAAAAACTTGGAAAGTTCGACTCTCGAAGTGATGAAGGGATCTTTTTGGGTTATTCTACGAATAGCAGAGCATATCGAGTATTTAACATTGAATCTAAGACGATCGTAGAATCTATAAATGTTAAAGTAGATGAAGCTTTTCACTTTGGATCTGGAAAATCTACCCTCGATATCTCTCTAGATGATGATTCTCCTGCTAATGCATCTTCTCATAATAATACTTCCAATATTAATGATGCATCTAATGGTTCTTCAAGTTTATCTGATGTGCAGGAATCATCTCATGTATCTCCGAGTACTCCGTTTCAACAAACGTTACGAATCTCCAAGGATCATCCGGAATCGAATATTATTGGAGATCCACAAGAAGGAGTTAGAACTCGGAGGCAGTTGGTTTGTGGATTCGCTTGCTACGTATCTTTAATCGAACCAAAGAACATAGATGAAGCTCTTCAGGATGACTACTGGATTAAAGCAATGCAGGAAGAGCTCCATCAATTTGAGCGAAACAAAGTCTGGGAATTAACGAAGCCTCCAAAGCAACACAATGTGATAGGTACCAAATGGATCTTCAAGAACAAGAAAAATGAGGATGGTACTATCATCAGGAACAAGGCACGATTAGTTGCTCAAGGCTACTCTCAAGTAGAAGGTATAGACTTTGATGAAACATTCGCCCCTGTAGCTAGACTCGAGTCCATTCGTATACTATTTGCTATTGCTTGTCATTTTAAAATCAAATTATTTCAAATGGACGTTAAGAGCGCATTTCTAAATGGGTTTTTAAATGAGGAAGTTTATGTGGCTCAACCGAAAGGTTTTGTAGATCATAAACAACCTAACCATGTTTTTCGTTTGAAAAAGGCTCTTTACGGTCTGAAACAAGCACCGTGAGCATGGTACGAAAGGTTAACAAAGCACCTTTTGGAGAAGGGCTATACTCGAGGGGGAGCTGATAGGACTCTCTTTGTGAAGCATTATCAAAGCAATTTCATTGTAGCACAAATCTATGTCGATGACATTGTATTTGGCGCAACAAGAGATAATGATGCTTCTAAATTCGCGGAGACCATGGAAAGCGAATTTGAGATGTCCATGATGGGCGAATTGACTTATTTCCTTGGATTGCAAATTAAACAAAATGATGAAGGTATTCACTTGAGTCAATCCAAGTATGCAATGGAGTTGGTCAAAAAGTTTGATCTCGAAAATTGTAAAGATTTTCCGACTCCAATGGGAACTAGCCACAAGGGACTTGGAAGTGAATCACATAGTGAGAATGTAGACGAGAAACTGTATCGAAGTATGATTGGAAGTCTACTTTACCTCACGGCTAGTCGCCCGGATATATCCTTTGGTGTTGGGATTTGCGCGAGATATCAATCAGCACCAAAGGAGGTTCACCTGAAAGCGGTGAAAAGGATCATCCGGTATATCAAAGGATCAATTAATTTCGGAATTTGGTATCCTATGGGAACAAGTTTGGATATTGTTGGATACTCAGATGCCGATTGGGCAGGATCAGTGGATGATCGGAAAAGCACGAGTGGTGCATGCTTCTATCTTGGCCATTGCCTTGTTGCATGGCACAGTAAAAAGCAGAACTGCATAGCACTCTCGACTGCCGAAGCGGAATACATTTCAGCTGGAAGTTGCTCAACTCAACTCATTTGGATGAAAAGCGTATTGAGCGACTTCCGCATTTCAGCATCTTCGGTAACAATTCTCTGTGACAACACAAGTGCAATTAACATTTCTAAAAACCCTGTGTTGCACTCTAGAACAAAACATATTGAACTTAGATATCATTTTCTTAGAGAGCTAGTTGAATCAAATACTCTTCAACTTTCATATATTTCAACTGAGGATCAATTAGCTGACATTCTAACAAAACCTTTGGATCAAAAACATTTTATTCATTTACGAAAAGCAATTGGAAGGCTTTCCTTGAAATAAACTTCTTTTTGAAACCTTTGCTTAGGATAGGTTTTGTATTTGTTTTTGTTTTGTTCATTATCTATGTTTGTACATAGGACATTAATTGAGCATAGATCATAATTGACTTTAATTGCATCTTTTCGCACATTTAGAATTTTATTATGCTTTTGCCATCATAATATTTCACTGTTGCAATGATCATTTATGTTAATTAAATCATCTTCTAAGTGATCAAAGTCAATTTCTCTCTCTCTATGATCTCTTGGTATAGTCATTATCTTATTTGACTGCTTAGTCGAGTATGAAATCGAGATCAATATTTGGTTGAATACTTTATATCTTAAATAATTGATAGCCGATTGAGGGGGAGTCATAGAAAAGGTAAAATGCTCAAAAGATGTGGAAAGAGTTACATCCCAATGAGGAGTGTGAAAACTACCACCACATGGAGGAAAGAGCTACCACCTCGGTCGTCCGAGTATTGTGTGCAGCTACCACATGTATACCAAGCATGGTTGTTCAAATTTTTGATTAAGTAAAATGCATGTTGAAATACTTGACTCCGTCAAATTTCAAGGTTGGTATAAGGTGGGTCTTTAAAGAAAGATGCTCAAAGAGCCACTCTCTTCAACAGATTGTCTAGATACATTATCTATTATATTTGGGATTTCAAACATCTATTGATCTTTGTATTTCATTTTTGTTACTGAATTGATGATTTGATAAAGGCATTACTCATTAGATCAAGTTAGATGTAATTGAAGGTGTTCAACTTTAAGGGATTTAATTTTTGTAAATTTTCGTTTCATTTTTGGATATTATTGATAGATTTGGCATAATCTAATTCTTGTTGTATGAAACGATGATTTTTGTTTAAAGTTGATACACATTTGTGCTTACAATCTTTTTCTGGTTTTTCTTGAATTTCTCTGAAATTTTCTAAAGAAAAAGTTGGAGCCGATCCGGATCGGGCTAGATGATCCGGATCCCGAACGCAGGAATTCTTCTGCGGGCTGACGATCCGGATTGTATCTGCCGATCCGGATCCCGAACGCAGTTTCTCACTGCGGGTAGCCGATCCGGATCGCAGTTATGAACTGATCCGGATCGCGGCTAGGTTTTATAAAGAACAAAAGGGTCTTTGATTTCTTTTACTCCAATCTTTTGTTCCAAAGTTTCTAGAGCCTCTCTCTCTAGATTTCATCCTTCCTGGAAGCTTTCAAACTCAAGTTCTTCAACTCCAAGTAAGTTTTATTGATCAAAATCTCGGTTTTTCACCGTTTTTCTCTCTTCTTCCTCAAACGTCATGAAATTCTTGGATCAACTTTGTTTGTGGATGGTTTTTGATCAAATTTCTTTTGAAATAAGAACTCTGGGTAGATTAGTTTTGATTATATGCTAGGTATTCTCCTGATTAACGGATTTTTAGGCTTCGATTTCTAAAATTTCGGTTTTAGGGCATATAATAAGGATTTTCGAAAATCATGCAATTGATCTATTTTTAAAAGTCCTTTTGCAAAACTAATTTGATTCTTAGTCTCTCTACATGATTATGATTGTTTGGGTACAATTTTTCAATCTTTGAAAATTAACAATTTTTTCATGTGTTCTTGAGTTGGTCTTCACAGGATACATCTTTCACTAGTAATCAAAATGGTGATCACTTGGATTGTTTTCCTACTTGCGGCTATGGTTCATACGAGAGACACCGTCAAGCCCAAGAGGGCTAAGAAGGCTAAGAAAGCGAAGAAAGCTAAAGATGATTCCGATACAGAATCTGAAACGGAATCAATTAATTGGGATGAACTGCAAGTTGAAGCAACGACTGTTCCGACTGCTTCAAAGGGAAAAGCACCTGCAGAAACATCGAAAGCTCCGCCCACTGCTGCTGAGAAAGGCAAAGCTCCAATGGAAGAAACTTCTGGGAAGACAAGGAGAAAAAGTATTGCTCGCAAAAGGTGGAGTGCACAAGGAATCTCCATTGAGCAACCAGCTGATAGGCAAGCACCTCCACAAGACTTTGTCAGCTCGGCTAGAATAAAGGATTTTGAAAACAGAGAATGCATTGGAGAAAGGCATGTTGATGTAAAAGCCTTAAAGCAGCGTTCTCAGACGTTTGGGACTTTGTTTGACCAGAGAGGTCTTGCTTCCATTTGCGATTTCCCGGAGACCTCTGGGTATTGTCTTCACTCAGTGAGGATGTTTTATCAGAATGCCTGCTATCTAGTTGATCAGGAAAGCGGGCGTCGGGATTTTCAAACATTAGTCAAGAATGTCAGAATTAAAGTAACGCCTCAGCTAATTGGTGAAGTACTAGGGATGGACGCCCGAGCCGATGGCACTCATTACCTGAAGAATCAAGCCTTCAACACCTACTCCTGGAGAGTGGTAGTTGATGGAATCTGTGTTCCAAATACTCGGTCGACAGGAAACTCCGTTTTCTCGAAAGAACTACGACCAGAGTACCGCATCTTAAACCTTATTGTTTGTTACAATATTATTCCAAACATGAACACAAAGGTTCTTCGGTGGGAAAGAATGATATTCCTTTATCTACTTGGAAACCCCGCAGCAGCAATGGGAGCTAACTTAAACATTCCCTACGTCATCTGGTCAAGGATGGCACGATATGTGGAGCAAGCTCATCCGTCAGAGAGACTACCTTATCCAATGATCATCATGCGCATTCTTCGCAAATTTAAAGCTGACACAAATGCGAGTTCCTATCTGCACAGTCTAGGAACGATCAATGACACAACAATTGTAAAGTCTCTTTCGACGAAGCCAGATGAACCTTTCATACCTCTTCACCGGCAACGAGAACAACGACAACAAGCAACAACCTCTGCACTGGCAGCAGCTCCTCCAGTCCAACCAGCACCACCATCACAACCAGCACCTCCGGCACAACAAGCACCGCAATCAACTTCCGATGATGATGCATCTGTTACCTCAATCTATAAAGAACAGCAAAGTCTCTCCAACGAGCAAGAACGTATATCAAATGAACTAATTGAGGTAAAGGAAGAAATAAAGAAGGTAAATAAGAATCAATCATCAATGAACAAGCGAATAAAGAAGATATTTCAAATCCTCGGCAGTATCAGTTCAGACGAGTTTGAATAATCCGTATCCTTCCAATTTCTGTTTATTATGCATATGTTTAAATCCTTCTTTTGTGCAGGTTTTTAAGTTTTAATTTGAGTCTTTAGTTCTCCAACTTAAACTGTTAACCATTCTCTTCATTTTTGGTAATTTTGGCTTTGTTTCTGACAAAAAGGGGGAGAGAGTTTAGAGAACTTGAACAATGATATTGTGAAAATTGTGATCTTGTATACATCAATGATGAACAATGATGATGTGAATGAACATCAAGGTAAGTGAACATCAAGGGAACTTGAACAATGATTGTGAAAATCTTGCTGATGAAGATTTTGTATACATCAAGGTAAGTATCACTTCAACTTCAACTTTGGTTTTCATCTTGTGATTGTTTGCATGTCTCGACTAACTATTCGACTAACTATTTGGGCATGTAATATGACTAACAAGTTGATGTTGGACTAACCTTTTGTGACATTTGGTTTTTAATTGCATAGAAGATATGTTGGTTTTTGACTATGATTCTCTTACATATCTGAATTCTCAAATGTCATGATGATCAGATAAACTCTATCTCTGTACTAGGTTTTGTATGCTAAATATTCTTGAGGTATCTAACGATCTCTTTTTGTCAAGAATGATTTCTTTGTGCAGAGAGTACAGATGTCTAAGTCTAGAGTCTGTTTTAGGAGTTTATCTCATTGTTTTAAATTTTTGGATCTCCATTGTAAATTTTTGTTGTATGGTGATAGCAACAAAAATATCTTTTTGAATTTTCTTTAGTGGATCTGTGTTTTGTAACGAAACCGCCAAAGGGGGAGATTGTTACGGAATTTGAGTTGGCGTAGTTTCGTGAAAGTCTCAAGTCTTGAAGATTGAAGGTGAAGAAAGTTGGATCGTTTAACTCAATCTCAAGAAAGAAGAATTCAAAAGGATCAGGTATGTTTAACCTAAGATTTTGTGTGATCCGAATACTTCTTGTAGTGTAGAAACACTTGGAAGAATCTTTCATTGCATAAAAATCAAAAACTGGACTTGGGACATGTTCAGGATCCGGATCAGGTTGATCGATCCGGATCCCGAAGGTGGTTCGTTCATACACCAGTTCAATCCGGATCGTAGCCTCTCTTGATCCGGATCCCGAACACTGAGTTTACCATCTTCCTTGAACGATCCGGATCAGGCTTCGCAATCCGGATCCCGAACGTTGATGTTTGGTGAACTGTATGAACGATCCGGATCAAGCACTTCGATCCGGATCCCGAACCTTCATTTTTCTGGAATTGCCTGACTCGTTACGACGATCCGGATCACAGCTAATCCGATCCGGATCGCCGTCCGTAAAATCTCCAGAAATGTTAGGTTTTTGATTTCTATCTCCTTCCTAGGGTTTCTAACCTATAAATAGACCCTATGACTCTTCTTCTAGGGTTAATCCAAAAAGAGACCGAAAATAACAATAGCCGTCATTTTCATATTTACGCCTCGAGATCCACATATAGAGAAGAAAGGAAATCATTAGAGAATACTCTATGTTTCTTCATCTATATTGATTAGTTTGATTCTAGGTTTTCATACTCACATCTTGAGTTGAATCAAACTAATGAATACTTAGATGGTATTTCCGATCTATCTTTGATCTAAGTATTCGGCGGATCATCACCACCCAAAAACAACGATTTACCCCAAAAATCGGTGCGTGGATTCGCGTGTCCTTGTGGATTCAAGGTTCAACCGCTCTCGTGGATTCGGAGCGAGGCACGTTCGTGGATTCGAAGGGTGCTATTGGGTGAAGACCGTGGATTCGGTCGGACGTCGTGGATTCGACGTTGGACGCCGTGGATTCGGCGTTGGGCGCAGATCGTGGATTCGAGAAGCGTCGCGGAGCGAGCGGAGAAGATCCTCTAGGAGCGTATGGAAAAGGTTGAGTCGTAATTGTGTACGGTAAATCACCTTGTACGTGTTTTAATTCTAGTGGATTTCTGCCGTGTTATCGGTCCCGTGGTTTTTTACTCCGGTGATGGAGTTTTCCACGTAAAAATCTTGCATATTATTTTTTATTTCCGCATTGGGTTTTTATCGCAACGATTTTTTGAGTGTTTATACGTTTACACCTATTCACCCCCCTCTAGGTGTTTTTTCCCCTATTTAGATCCGTATTACATATAACCCAACAGTATCATCATCAAGAGAGATATCAGGGGTAGATTTATCAGATGCAAAGTGGAAAGCTTCATCTACTTTAACATTTATAGATTCTACGATCGTTTTAGATTCCAAGTTAAATACCCGATATGCTCTACTATTTGTAGAATACCCCAAGAAAATCCCTTCGTCACTTCGAGAGTCAAACTTTCCAAGATTTTCACGGTCACGTAAAATGTAACACCGACTCCCGAAGATGCGAAAATATTTGATGTTGGGTTTTCTACAACACCATAGTTCATATGGTGTATTTAACGTTCCCGGGCGCAAATAAACTCGATTAATAACATAGATTGCAGTGTTCACAGCTTCAGCCCAAAAATGTAGCGGTAAATTCCGGCTGTGAAGCATAACACGTGCCATCTCTTGAACAACCCCGTTTTTGCGCTCGACAACACCATTCTGTTGAGGTGTATAGGGTGCAGAGAATTCATGCTTAATGCCGTTGGAAGTGCAAAAATTAATGAATTTAGAGTTTATGAATTCTCCACCTCTATCACTTCTAACACGAATGATCTTTTCATTCTTTTCAATCATAATACGAAGGCAAATCTCGTGAAAAGAATCAAAAGTATCAGCTTTCTCTTTTAAAAATGCTACCCAAGAATACCGAGAGAAATCATCAACCAATAAGAAAATATACCATTTACCTCCCAAGGATGGTTGACGTGTCGGCCCCATAAGATCCATATGCAATAATTCCAAGGGTCGTTTGGTACCGACGTGATTCAAGTTCTTGTGTGCAGTCCTAGATTGTTTTCCCTTTTGACAACCACCACACACAATATTTTGTTTAAGTGAAAGTTTAGGAACCCCCTTGACCACGTCTTTGTTTGAAATTCTAGCAAGTTCCTTAAAGTTTATGTGTCCTAGCCTTTCATGCCAAAGTGTTTCATTATTCAAAGAGGCTAAGTTACAATTTTCAGAAATTTTATTGGGAACAACATAACAATTATTTTCAGATCTAACCCCTTTTAAAAAGAAAACATGATCCTTATCAGTTACAATGCATTCGACAGATGAAAAATTAACAGAAAAACCATTGTCACAAAGTTGACTGATACTTATGAGGTTAGTCTTAAGCCCATCAACAAATAACACATTATTCAGAATCGGGCCATCTGGAATAGCTACTGTTCCTTTTCCAACAATTTTGGAAGACTGACCGTCTCCGAAAACTACAAGTCCTCCGGAGATTTTCTCAAAATTTTGAAAGCAGTTTTTGTCACCGGTCATGTGACGGGAACAGCCGCTATCCAGATACCAAGACGAATTATCATATGCATGCAAGGAAATATTTGTAACAAGACAAGGGAAGATTTCACCTTTGCGTACCCAAACCTTTCGAGTTTTGGTGTATGTCGGAAATGATTGTGAAGTTGATACCTTCGGTGAAAGCGTCTTGTGTGATCCATCGCTTTTCCTTGAAGTCGTCGTCGTCTTGTTTGATGAACTACTGAGGCTATTTTCCTTTGAAAAATTTGCATTTGATTTCCGAGGAATCACCCTTTTGGTAGTCGTTGCAAGAAGTGCTTGAGTTGAGCGTTTGGCTCCCATCTTGCAATTTCTCCTTATGTGCCCTTCAAAATTACAACGAAAACATACCTTAGTGCTTGACGATTCCGAGGAGGGTGAAGTAGGCTTGTTGTAGTGATTCGGCCTTTCGGAATATTTTTGACTTACGTATAGTCATTTAAGCCTTTAAGTGAAATAAAATTATTCAATTCTTGAAGTTGGCCATTGTGAGATGCTAATATTTTTCTGCGATAGAGCGCGGAAAAAGAAAGCCGATGGCGCGATCGGATCTGAAATCCGATAACGGGAACCCCCTGAACGGGATTCAAAGTGATACGGTGATTAGTCGTGCATCGGAATCCGTGCTAAATATCTTGCACCCGTTAGGGATAAGGCGGGTTATCTCGTGGGGGATAATTAATTAGTTAATTAATTATCCCAGACGGAAAATTAATTAATTCTCTTACGTACGAATTAAAAGAAATTAATTAAAGGAAAAGTACGACTATTTAAGGGATCCCGATTATCGGAAAGAAAAGAAAAGAAAATAAAAACCCTAATCGGTGAGAAGAGAAAAAGAAAAGAAAAGACGGAACCCTAACCGGAGGAGAAAAGAGGAAAAGAAGGAGGAAGCGGAGGAACCCGATCGCCCCGATTCACGTGCCGGAGATCGGAGAACGAGACGCCATCGTCTACGGGGAGCGGATCCGGGTCTCCAACGCCGAAAGGAAACAAGATCGGTTCTTTAATTCCGATAGATTGAGGTTAGTGGTCGTTAATCTTTTTGTAGAATTAATCGAGGGTGATCGATGATTTTTAGTCGGTTTCTTTTTATCGGACTCGGTCGAAAATTCGATCGGGGTTCCGATTTATGTTTTGGTTGTTCGTGGATCAACGGTTTAGCCGTTAGATTTACTGCCGATTTATTCGGAGATTTTTGGGGATGTTTCGTTGGAACGTAGTGGGTTAACGGGAGGCCGCCGCCGCCGTTGTTAAACGGGAGGCCGCCGCCGTCGTTACCATGGTCGCGGGGTCTTCGCCGGAGTCGGACGGGAGCGAAGACGGCGAAGAAACCGCGAAATTAGGGTTTACTGTGCTTGTCCGTACAGCACGGTCCACGGGTCCAGGCGTGCACCCGGTGCATGCCCGCAGCGTCGGAAGCACCAGACCCGGTGCACGGTTTCGTGCACCGGCCCGGCCCAAGGCGCGCGGTGCACGCCTCATGCGTGCACCCGGCGCACGCGCTTGCGACCGAAGGGCAAGGACCCGGTGCACGCTCGGGTCGTGCACCGGCCCGGCCCGAGATGCGCGGTGCACGCCTCCTGCGTGCACCCGGCGCATGCCGCCGCCGCCTGACGCCGTGAACCCGGTGCACGGTTGCCCCCGTGCACCAACCGACTGCCCGAAGTTCATTTGCTCCGTTTTTGCTCGTTTTTCCACCGTTTTGAGCGCCGTCTTCGCCGTTGGGATCACAACCTCCGCGGTTGTTTTGGCATGGCAACTTGGGATCGTTTTGGGTCACTGTTTTATTTTGTTGGGTGCCGATTTCGCCGACGCTCCGCGTCTCGACGAAATTGTCGGGGGCGCGCCGTCGGGTCTCTTCTCTCATCATTTTCGCCGCCGGGGCCTTCTTGGTCTAACCATAGACGTCCCGAGTGGGCTACCGGTTGAGGATTGAGTTTTGTTGGACTTTTCCGTCGAAAAGAGTAAATTGGATCTTGTGTTTTCGGATGTTAGTACACGCTTTTGACTATAGTTATCCGTGCAGACTTTCTTTAGGTCCAGACGCGCAGCGGGGGTGCGCGAAAGATTCGGGTGTTCCGATCTCTCTCCAAATAGGTGGGTACGGTTGCTGTAAATACAACCAGTGCGGTAAGTGCATCTATCGTCATTAAAGTGCTCTCAATTTATCTAACAAAGTAGATGGATAGTTTAACCTTTCGCATAATTGTGTTATTATCTAACAATTGAAGCGGCTGCGGTCGCAATGTTCATGACACGCCGATCTCGGCAAAAACCGTTTTTGGGATGCTGCACGTACACATGCGGATTGGCCTCCGCATGGGTGTACTTTTCCGGAAGAGTGGTCTTGTATGACCCGTGTTCCTCACAAAGGGGTGGAAGCCGTGAGGATCCCTTCGCGCCCGCTGGGAATAGCACACCAGCACCGTGGAAGGGGTTAAATGCATTTAAGGAGTGCTTGCGCACGAGGGGAGACTTTGGTCTCTCCGATAAATATTCTGGGGTTGGTGCCCAATTAAATTGATAAATCTGGGGTCGGGGCCCAGCTTAATATGTGCAGGGTTTTTAGCGAAATGGTTACGGTGTTTCCGGTTTGCTCCTTATTCCTTATTGTTGTTAGACATCTATTTTGTTTGTCACTGACATTACCCACTCCGTGACAGGCGCTACGAGGGGCGTTACCCGGGAGATTGTTGAGACTGCGTCGCGAGGACCGTAGTCAGAACGCTTGGTTATTATCATTATCTCATCTCTTTTACGCATGTTAGTTAATTTGCTTGTGAGTAGAAATATTCGTGGACATGTATTACTTGGCACTGTGGATGAGTTGTACTTTTATAGTTTGGTTCTTCTGATGATGTTTCTTATGCGGCATGTTTTCATGATAAACCAAATAATTTCGAAAAGGGTTTTCTCAAAACGAAGTGCCGTGTGGGCACGGGTTTTGCATTTGCTGGCTTTATCCTTTCTAAACATTGATGCCGCTTTAATATTCCGCTTGATGTTGAATGTCTATTGTATGGTTGACGGTTGATGATTGTTGTATGTTGTTGTAAATGAGACGTCGTGCATATACAAAGGAGACTCTGTCCGCGGACAGGGAGAATTTTGTGTATGTGGCGGTCTGGCACGCACCGGGGATGAGGTTTAATGTACCTTGTTCAGAAAAAAAAAAAGATACACACGAATTTCCGCTTTGATAGACTCAAAAACCCCCGGGGGCGTGACAGATTAAATGGTATCAGAGAAAAACAACCATAACCATAGTAGACGTGATCCACATCCACAGTGTAGGGTACCACAAGCAAATTAGACATGAGATAACCAAGGTATAGGTGCGTAGTACGTGAGAGTACGGGGAAAAGGGGAACGTAATGTAGGTGTAATCGTAAGACAGGGTGTTAGGGTTATAACCTTAGAGTTAACGTGGTTTCTTTGTAAATAGCGGACGATGGCCCGGACTAGATCGTCCACCGAGAATGCGGACGCGGACAGAGTGACCCCGACCACCGCAGAGAACCAGCTCCTCCGACAACAACTGCGGGAAATGGCCGGGCAATTAGCGACGCTGACGGAGCAGGTTCGTCACCTGACGCAGCAACAGGCAACCGCGCCAGCCGAGCGCGATCCGACCCCTCCGCCTGAAGCCATCGCACCCACTACGGGACCACAAGGGACGGGTGGCACGACGATGGAACAGCCCCCATCCCCAAGGGATGTACCTACTCCGACGACCACGGGGCCCGTGATGGGAGCGACAGCAGGGAAGGCAGGAACGACCCCTACTCTCGGGGGGTCCGCCGCTGTAGGAGGGATCACGGAGCAACGAACGACGCAAGAAAGGGTCAGGACGAATTTGACTAGGTTCAAGAAGCATGACCCTCCCACTTTTGAGGGAGAGACGACCGATCCATGGGTCGTCGAGAAATGGGTGGATACCATGGAAAAGCTCTTCGAGGACCTACTGATGGAGGAACACGAGCGGGTTCCACTAGCCGTCCACTTCCTCGAAGGGAATGCACGCATCTGGTGGAAGACGGTACGCCCGGATCCAACTACAAACGACCCGCTACCGACATGGACGACCTTTAGAGAGGAACTTTTTGACGCTTTCTTCTCCGATAGCGTCAAGCGGCAATTGGAAGACGACCTGAAGAACATTAGACAAGGGAACCGCTCGGTCATGGAATATCAAAGGGAGTTTGTAAGATTGGTTAACTGCGTCCCGTTTGTTATACGAGATGAACCCCACAAGGCCCGTCTCTTTGTGGACGGGCTCCCCGGGATACTGCAGTGGAGGACGCGACGTCCCAGACCTAGTAACGGCAGGTAAAATTTTGGTTTCACTTTTCCCTCTTAGATTAGGAGCACCGGTCACACCTTAACCTGCTACCCCTGTTAGACTCTCTCTCTGGCTCCCTCTCTCTAGAATCCTTAAGTACTAGGCGAAGCCTCCCCCGGCCGATGTGCGCGGGCGAGCTTCGAAGCATAGGAGAACCTTGTGTACTCGGGGCCCGTTAAGGGCCATGCAAGGAATAAATAGGCTCCACCCTATGCCTTGTAGCCGAGAACCCAATGGGCCGATAGGTAGTTCAGGGTCGCTCCCCAGATAAGGATCAGCGGTCCCGTGGTAATGGAATTTCCGGACGTGTTTCCGGCAGAGCTTCCCAGAGCGCCGCCGGAATGAGAAGTCGACTTCCCTATTGAACTACTTCCCGGCACCAAACCCATCACCAAGGCACCGTACAGGATGGCCTTCGCGGAGTTGAAGGAACTCAAGGCACAGTTGGAGGACCTTTTGGATAAGGGCTTCATCAGACCTAGCGCGTCGCCCTGGGGCGCGCCCGTCCTGTTTGTGAGAAAGAAGGACGGAAGTCTCCGGTTGAGTATCGACTACCGGGAGATAAATAAGGTCACCGTTAAGAACAAGTACCCCCTGCCAAGGATCGACGACCTCTTCGACCGACTACAGGGGGCGACGGTGTTTTAAAAGATTGACCTGCAGTCGGGCTATCATCAGGTCCAAGTAAAGGGGGAGGACATCCCCAAAACGGCTTTTCGGACTCACTACGGTCATTACGAATCTACTGTAATGCCGTTCGGGCTCACGAATGCCCCGGCAGTGTTCATGGACATGATGAACAGGGTATTCAAACCCTTCCTGGATTTATTCGTGGTGGTCTTCATCGACGATATCCTCATCTATTCCCGTACAGATGAGGAACATGAAGAACATCTGCGTGTTGGGTTATATGTAATAAGGATCTAAATAGGGGAAAAAAACACCTAGAGGGGGGTGAATAGGTGTAAACGTATAAACACTCAAAAATCGTTGCGACAAAAACCCAATGCGGAAATAAAAATAACTCGCAAGATTTTTACGTGGAAAACTCCATCACCGGAGTAAAAAACCACGGGACCGATAACATGGCAGAAATCCACTAGAATTAAAACACGTACAAGGTGATTTACCGTACACACTTACGACTCAACCTTTTCCATACGCTCCTAGAGGATCTTCTCCGCTCGCTCCGCGACGCTTCTCGAATCCACGATCTGCGCCCAACGCCGAATCCACGGCGTCCAACGTCGAATCCACGACGTCCGACTGAGTCCACGGTCTTCACCCAATAGCACCCTTCGAATCCACGAACGTGCCTCGCTCCGAATCCACGAGAGCGGTTGAACCTTGAATCCACAAGGACACGCGAATCCACGCGCCGATTTTTGGGGTAAATCGTTTTTTTTGGTGGTGATGATCCGCCGAATACTTAGATCAAAGATAGATCGGAAATACCATCTAAGTATTCATTAGTTTGATTCAACTCAAGATGTGAGTATGAAAACCTAGAATCAAACTAATCAATATAGATGAAGAAACAGAGTATTCTCTAATGATTTCCTTTCTTCTCTATATGTGGATCTAGAGCTGTATAAAATAAGATATGAATATGACGGCTATTTTCCTTTTTCCTAGAAAAGGAGTCATAGGGTCTATTTATAGGTTAGAAACCCTAGGAAGGAGATAAGAATCAAAAACCTACCATTTCTGGAAATTTTACGGACGGCGATCCGGATCGGATTAGCTGTGATCCGGATCGTCGTAACGAGTCAGGTAGTTCCAGAAAAACGAAGGTTCGGGATCCGGATCGAAGTGCTTGATCCGGATCGTTCATACAGTTCACCAAACATCAACGTTCGGGATCCGGATTGCGAAGCCTGATCCGGATCGTTCAAGGAAAATGGTAAACTCAGTGTTCGGGATCCGGATCAAGAGAGGCTACGATCCGGATTGAACTGGTGTATGAACGAACCACCTTCGGGATCCGGATTGAACAACCTGATCCGGATCCTGAACATGTCCCAAGTCCAGTTTTTGATTTTTATGCAATGAAAGATTCTTCCAAGTGTTTCTACACTACAAGAAGTATTCGAATCACACAAAATCTTTAGTTAAACATACCTGATCCTTTTGAATTCTTCTTTCTTGAGATTGAGTTAAATGATCCAACTTTCTTCACCTTCAATCTTCAAGACTTGAAACTTTCACGAAACTACGCCAACTCAAATTCCGTAACAATCTCCCCCTTTGGCGGTTTCGTGACAAAACACAGATCCACTAAAGAAAATTCAAAAAGATATTTTTGTTGCTATCACCATACAACAAAAATTTACAATGGAGATCCAAAAATTTAAAAACATGAGATAAACTCCTAAAACAGACTCTAGACTTAGACATCTGTACTCTCTGCACAAAGAAATCATTCTTGACAAAAAGAGATCGTTAGATACCTCAAGAATATTTATCATTCAAAACCTAGTACAGAGATAGAGTTTATCTGATCATCATGACATTTGAGAATTCAGATATGTAAGAGAATCATAGTCAAAAACCAACATATCTTCTATGCAATCAAAAACCAAATGTCACATTAGTGAACATCAACTTGTTAGTTATATTACATGCCCAAATAGTTAGTTGAATAGTTAGTCGAGGCATGCATTCAAACAAATGAAAACCAAAAGTTGAAGTTCTACTTACCTTTCACGTTGAGGTTATACTTACCTCGATGTTCACACATTCACATCATCATTGTTCAAGTTCGATATTCACATCATCATTGTTCAAGTTCTCTCTAAACTCTCTCCCCCTTTTTGTCAGAAACAAAGCCAAAATCACAAAAATTTAAGGAGAGTCAAGAAGTTTCAAAAATTTGTTCCTAAAAGTAAGAACCAGAACTAAGAGTGAGTCCTAAAAACTGAAAAAGGTTAAAGCCTGCACAAAAATTGTTAGAGCAAAAATTAATTATCGGAGTCTGAATCCTCAGACGCACTATATCCCATCTTAGCGAACATGTTCTTGATCAATTTCTTCATCGAATTTACTTTCTTGGTCAATGTAATTTGGGATGCGGTTATGATCTCGAGTTCTTCAGACATTCGGCTTTGTTCTTTGGTTATTCGCTCTTGCTCAAGAGATAGGCGCTGTTGTTGCTTGAAGATCGAAGTTACTGATGCGTCTTCATCCGCGCCAGGTGCTTGTTGAGACAGTGAGGCCGAGGTGCTGTGGGGACCCGGATCCCCACGACGAGATTACTGGTTCGTCTACAGCTCCCGGAGGCCTATGTGGCATGTTGGTGGGATTGGTGCCCCAATTGGACATTAGTGTTGGGCTCAGTGTGTTAAATGGATCACGTGGGTGATCGGTGGACTCCGTCGGAGCTCCAGAAGTGGTTTCGCGCGCCATGGATATTAAAATAGGACCCAGCACGAAGTTTGGATCAAGGAACATCTTCCCGGATGCCTTCGGCAATTTTTAGAGTTGGAATTTGGCAAATTGGACTTCGGATTTGGATTCAGCGCGCGAAAACGATGAAAATGGACTATTCACTTGCTTTTTCCCGAGTCCGGGTGATTCGGCACGTTTTTCGAGGCAAGGGTACTGTTCCGGCACCGGCGGCGGCGGCGCGCGGCGGCGGGCAGTGGCGGAGCGCGGCGGAGCAGGCAGCGGCGGGTGCGCGGTCCACCGCGGAGGCGTGCACCGGTCGCGGGCCACGTGGCGGTTCCCGGTTGGGCCGGCGCAGCGGGCGCGGTCCACGGGAAAGGCGGGTGTACGGTGGACCGGTGGGGGGACACGTGGCGCACACCGGTTGGCCGGTCCACGTGCACCCGGTCCACGGTGCACCTGCGGGCGCCTAGGGAAGCGTGCGCGCAGAGGCGCAGGCGGCGGGCGCAGAGCGCACGTGGGCGCGTTGTCGGGCGGTTCCCGCGCTTGGGGTGGACACGTGTCGGCGTCTGGGGGGCGCCACGTGTCGCGCGGGGAGCGGCGGGGGTTGCTGTCGCCTGTTTGGCGGGCGACGTGGAGGCCCAGGGTGGATTCGGGCGGCTACAGTGCTCGCGCGCGGGGATTTCGGGCTGCTACAGTGCGCGCCCGAAAGTTCCCTGCGCCCGGAAATTGGGACATATCCGGTATTTCTTCAATTGTTTCTGCAGCCTATAAAAGCGATCCGAGCCTCCTTCTTTCCCCTTTTTCCGCCATTTCCGAGCCTCTTCTCGCCTGGGTGACTTCAGCAAAGATGATCCCCGAGTTTGGCTGCATCCTTCTGCAAAGTTTTGGGATTTTTGGTGGCACGCTTATCGAGGTTTCCATTTTTACGGCGCGGCGCGACGCTCGTCCTTTTGGGTTCCCCTTCGTCGCGTTTCGGTGCGCGAGCTCCCCCGGCCTACTCCGACCACCTTTTCGCGTGATTTCTTCGCCGCTGGATTCGCGACGGACAGATCTACGATCTTGGTATTTTCAGCTTTCCCTCATTTCGTGCTTTTCGAGGTGTTTGTTCGAGCTTACTGTGACCCCATTTCTGTGAAGGGGATTTGGACAGCGGCTTGGTATTTCGGCGTTATCTCCGCAACTGGGCATCGTTTGACGACGTGCTTATACACTTTTTTCATCTACTCGGCGCAAGGAATATCACAGTATTTTTATTGGATTTTTCTGAGTTTTCCCCGAAGGTATATGTTCTTCCCCTTATCTGTAAATGGGATTACAGTTATGTTGCTGTGTGGTTTTGCGCACCTGTACTGTGGAATTTGTAACTCGGCCTACGGGGCTCGGAATTGGACGTGCAGGTACTTGTTTCGAAGGTATCGACGCGAGGATTGCTGTGGTATTTTTATTGGATTTTTCTGGGCACTTTCGGCAGGTGAAATAAGCACGACTTTGGGACTGATTTCAGATTGTGTATACTTGGTTAATTTTGGAATAAAAGTGTAATGTTGAGCCTTATTGATGTACTCAGGGGTGTTTTCAGTTGTTTGGAGCCAAGGCTTGCGCGACTTGTACCGAGGGTGTTATGTTGGCAGATTTTGGACCCTGGGCGTCTACCCACTTCACCGACTTCAGGTTTGCCTTGGTTTAAGCGCTTCAGGTGGGTAAGCTTATTATCAGTAACTGTTTAAGGCAATGAATATGTTGTGGCAAATATAAGTGCACTTGTGGGGATGTCACCCCTCTATGACTGATGCATGCATGTTTAGGGTACATGGTTTATGTTGGTAAGTAGGTAAGCTTGATAATGATATTTGTATAAATGATTGCAAGAATAGTATTTATGAGGTATATTGAGGACTTGCATGACTTGGACATCTATGTGATGACTAGTGTAAGCTTACCTAGGATAATGTTACCCTATGAGATTATGTAACATGCCATGTTAGCACATAGCCTTTCATGTGGTTGGTTTATGCTTTGGGACAGGATTTCGTAGCTATGTGCGGATTTGTACTCTGAGGAGTTATTATGATCGTTCTATTGCTGAACCTTGAATTGTGGACAGGTCTAGTTTTGGGATTCCGGCATGTTGTTTATTCCTAAAGGATCTATTATTATGCTTTACCCCCCCCCCCCCCCCCCCCCCCCCCCCTTTTATTTCCTTGAGGACTTTTGCATGCTTGTATGGTCATGTAGTTAGGCCATCTTTTACTGCTGCACTACTTATGGGAACTTGACTTAGGAGAAACCATGCTTTTCCTTTCTCCGCCTTTGCTAGTCAAGTGGACAGTGTTGCTCGGGTTCGAGCAGGGGTCTGGATAGGGTAGTCAGGACTTCGTGTCTGGGACAGGTTGGCTTAGTTGTGGGGCTTTGCGGCAACCGCGGATATTGGGCGGTTGACCGGATGTTTCTCTATGCACCTGATTGGGTATCAGTTTTCTTTAGTGGATGGAGTTTCCCACTTATCGTTCAGTTGCATCCGATTGAGGTCGGGTCTTTCCTTGGTGGTTGAGTTTTCCCACTTTGATCAGATTGATGATCAAGTCCTGCTGTTTAGAGATACTGGTGACATTGATGACAGAGATGCTTTACTCGTGTGGGTAGCTCCCCTCGAGTGCCGCTCCGGAGTAGGCTTCAGACCGTGTTGGGTTCCGGTCAGACCGTGTCGGGTGCCGGTCAGACCGTGTTGGGTTCCGGTCATTTGGACAGTGGAGATACTGAGTTCGGGAGATTGGTGACAGAGCAGGCAGTACCGGGTTTTATACCGGTTCATTCGATTGAGTTCATTTCGGTCAAATACTTTTATTGTTACACTCGTGCCTGGGGGCCGAGTGCAGACTGGTAGTAGACCAGTGATAGTACTGTTGTGAGCCGTCTGGTTGACGGTGGTCCCGTGTCGTTGCGAGTACTTTGACCGCCGTGTGAGAGGTTGAGCATCATGATTCTATCCGTTCTGAGAGAGAGCGTGGATTTTGACCATAGCCTGCATGATCCTCTACTCGATAGCGAGCTAGTCCGTTTGGACGCCCTACGTAATTCCTGCCTGTCAGCGGGAGGTGGTTGTAGGTGGATGCAGGTTTGACTGGACCAGATGTGGCAGTCAGCTCGATTGGGTCGATGGTGCACTTCATGTGCTAGTGGTTGCATACCACTGTTTGGTTCTCCCCCTTTTTGCCTTTAGTTAGGGGCAGGGTAGCTGTCGAGAGTCTCCAGCCTACTCATTTCAGTCTTATGACTTGGGTTAGTTTTTGTCTCTTGAGTACTTGGTGGGCAGACCGTCGGGTCTGGCGGTGGTACCCACTGAGAACTCCCTTTTTGGTGTAGTTCTCACACCCTTTGGGGGTTTCCCCCCCCTTTTTCCTCTCCTCTCCTTTGTTTTGCAGAGTCTTAGCGGGTGTTGCCGACTCTGCGGATGTTGATCGTGCGAGGGAGTCGCGAGCTAGATCCCTACCCGTCGTTGGAGAGTAGCGGTACCCCTCAGAGGAGATCATCAGTGGATTAGTTGTTTCTTTTTCCTCTTTTGAGAGACTATTGTAGTGAGGATATTTTGTATTGAGAGACTGTACACTGTTGTATATTGGAGTTACCTCCCGGTTGGGTTTAGAGCTTGTACTTGAGGATATTGTATTATTATTATTTTGGGAGGCAGACAGTGTTGTTTTATTTCCAGTTGTACAGTGATTGATTTTGGTTACAGCAGATTTTTATTTATAGCTCTCATATCTGTTTAGTTATAGTACTTTTCTTGCAGGTAGGACGCTTCGCCTATGCGGGTTGGCATAGGCGGCGGATCTGTTTGGCGGGCCCGGGTCGCAGTTTCGACCCCGGGGCGTGACAGGTGCCGACACAAGGTTTCTTACCAGTGGACGGTGTCGGAGTAACATGTGGTAATTTGTGAAGTGACTTCACAACGGTGGACTCATCGATCATACCCAAACATTGATGATAAGTCGGTGAAGTAATATCAACCTGAAATTTCTTCAAGATCCTCATTATAATCAGTGGAAATGGAATTCTTTCTGTGGGATGAGGGTGCTCAACATATCTTGTCATTCTATTCCAAATAATGTATGGAATGTTGATATTCAATCCCATTGCCTCAGACGGATGTCCTAAGAGATACAAAAATAGCATTCGATCCCATCTCAAGACTTTCGTCTGCAAATTTGGAAGGATATTGTAACAGGTGATGAAGTTTAGGAATCGGTACTCAAGACGAAGTTCTTTGGATCTGATCGATTTCTCCATTGATTGCGTTCCTTCCAAACAAATTCCTTTTATAACCATTTGCCACAAAGTGTTCGTCAAAACCTTTCCCTTCAAGTAATTAACTCCTGTCTTGCTGGCAGGCATTCCCAAAACCTCGCCAATCAATTGTGGAGTAATTTTGAATCTTGTGCCTTGGATATTCGTGTAAAATTCCATTGGACCGTTTTCAATTTCTCGAAGGTGCCGTGCATTTGTATAGAAGGCCCTTACATGATGCAGACAGTATCCAAGCACTTCTGGAAATCGACAAACTTGAATAAGATTTGCTTGTTCAATCAGAACGCCAAACTCAGGGGAGTGATCTCGTAGAGCCTCAATATTAACATGCCTCTCACCAATGCATTCACGATTCTCAAATGCCCTTAGGCGATCCGTATTAACGAACACTTGTTCCTCACGAGGTGGAGAATCCGGAATAATCGGTTCGTTAGACATGAAACCTCGTGCTCGTCCAAACCGTCGAGCAAGTCGTTTCCTTTTCACCGAGATGGTTGGTGCAGTCATAGGTGCTTTACCTTTGTCCATGGGTGCTTTTCCTTTTTCCGCAGCAGTGAGCAGAGCCTTTTCCGTTGATGTCTCTGCATGGGCTTTCCCTTTCGATGCAACAGAGGTTTTCTGTGGCGATTCTCCAGGATGTGTTTCATCATCTGATAACTCATCCCAATTGACTTCATCCTTTTTAGCCCTCTTGGCAGTGTCTCTCGTATGTACCATAGCAGCAAGTAGGAAAACAATCGAAGTGATCACCATTGCTATTGGTCTCTTGAGAAAAGAAATCCTGTGTGCAACAACTCAAGAACACGAAAAATTGTTAATTTTCAGAAATTAGAAAAATTGTACCCAAACAATCATTATCGTGTAGAGAGACTAAGAATCAAATTAGTTTTGCAAAAGGAATTTTAAAAATAGATCAAATGCATGATTTTCGAAAATCCTTATTATATGCCCTAAAACCGAAATTTTTGAAATCGAAGACCAAAAATCCGTTTATCTTGAGAATACCTAGCATATAATCAAAACTAATCTACCCAGAGTTCTTATTTCAAAAGAAATTTGATCAAAAACCATCCACAAACAAAATTGATCCAAGAAAATCATCACGTTTGAGGAGGAATAGAGAAAAACGGTGAAAAAACCGAGATTTTGATCAATAAAACTTACTTGGAGTTGAAGAACTTGAGTTTGAAAGCTTCCAAGAAGGATGAAATCTAGAGAGAGAGGCTCTGGAAACTTTGGAACAAAAGATTGGAGTAAGAGAAATCAAAACCCTTTTGTTCTTTATAAAACCCTAGCCGCGATCCGGATCAGACCATGCTTGCGATCCGGATCGGCTACCCGCAGTGAGAAACTGCGTTCGGGATCAGGATCGGCAGGTCCAATCCGGATCGTCAGCCCGCAGAAGAATACCTGCGTTCGGGATCCGGATCATCTTGCTCGATCCGGATCGGCTCCAACTTTTTCTTTAGAAAATTTCAGAGAAATTCAAGAAAAACCAGAAAAAGATTGTAAGCACAAATGTGTATCAACTTTAAACAAAAATCATCGTTTCATACAACAAGAATTAGATTATGCCAAATCTATCAATAATATCCAAAAATGAAACGAGAATTTACAAAAATTAAATCCCTTAAAGTTGAACACCTTCAATTACATCTAACTTGATCTTATGAGTAATGCCTTTATCAAATCATCAATTCAGTAAAGAAAATGAAATACAAAGATCAATAGATGTTTGAAATCCCAAATATAGTAGATAATGTATCTAGACAATCTGTTGAAGAGAGTGGCTCTTTGAGCATCTTTCTTTAAAAACCCACCTTATACCAACCTTGAAATTTGACGGAGTCAAGTATTTCAACATGCATTTTACTTAATCAAAAATTTGAACAACCATGCTTGGTATACATGTGGTAGCTGCACACAATACTCGGACGACCGAGGTGGTAGCTCTTTCCTCCATGTGGTGGTAGTTTTCACACTCCTCATTGGGATGTAACTCTTTCCACATCTTTTGAGCATTTTACTTTTCTTTGACTCCCCCTCAATTGGCTATCAATTATTTAAGATATAAAGTATTCAACCAAAAATTGATCTCGATTTCATACTCGACTAAGCAGTCAAATAAGATAATGACTATACCAAGAGATCATTGAGAGAGAGAAATTGACTTTGATCACTCAGAAGATGATTTAATTAACATAAATGATCATTGCAACAGTGATATATTATGATGGCAAAAGCATAATAAATTTCTAAATGTGCGAAAAGATGCAATTAAAGTCAATTATGATCTATGCTCAATTAATGTCCTATGTACAAACAAAACAAAAAAAAACAAACAAAACCTATCCTAAGCAAAGGTTTCAAAAAGAAGTTTATTTCAAGGAAAGCATTCCAATTGCTTTTCGCAAATGAATAAAACGTTTTTGATCCAAAGGTTTTGTTAGAATGTCAGCTAATTGATCCTCAGTTGAAATATATGAAAGTTGAAGAGTATTTGATTCAACTAGCTCTCTAAGAAAATGATATCTAAGTTCAATATGTTTTGTTCTAGAGTGCAACACAGGGTTTTTAGAAATGTTAATTGCACTTGTGTTGTCACAAAGAATTGTTACCGAAGATGCTGAAATCCGGAAGTCGCTCAACACACTTTTCATCCAAATGAGTTGGGTTGAACAACTACCCGCTGAAATGTATTCCGCTTCGGTAGTCGAGAGTGCTATGCAATTCTGCTTTTTACTGTGCCATGCAACAAGGCAATGGCCAAGATAGAAGCATGCACCACTCGTGCTTTTCCGATCATCCACTGATCCTGCCCAATCGGCATCTGAGTATCCAACAATATCCAAACTTGTTCCCATAGGATACCAAATTCCGAAATTAATTGATCCTTTGATATACCGGATGATCCTTTTCACCGCTTTCAGGTGAACCTCCTTTGGTGCAGATTGATATCTCGCGCAGATCCCAACACCAAAAGATATATCCGGGCGACTAGCCGTGAGGTAAAGTAGACTTCCAATCATACTTCGATACAGTTTCACGTCTACATTCTCACTTTGTGGTTCACTTCCAAGTCCCTTGTGGCTAGTTCCCATTGGAGTCGGAAAATCCTTCGAATTTTCAAGATCAAACTTTTTAACCAACTCCATTGCATACTTGGATTGACTCAAGTGAATACCTTCATCATTTTGTTTAATTTGCAATCCAAGGAAATAAGTCAATTCGCCCATCATGGACATCTCAAATTCGCTTTCCATGGTCTCCGCGAATTTAGAAGCATCATTATCTCTTGTTGCGCCAAATACAATGTCATCGACATAGATTTGTGCTACAATGAAATTGCTTTGATAATGCTTCACAAAGAGAGTCCTATCAGCTCCCCCTCGAGTGTAGCCCTTCTCCAAAAGGTGCTTTGTCAACCTTTCGTACCATGCTCGCGGTGCTTGTTTCAGACCGTAAAGAGCCTTTTTCAAACGAAAAACATGGTCAGGTTGTTTATGGTCTACAAAACCTTTCGGTTGAGCCACATAAACTTTCCTCATTTAAAAACCCATTTAGAAATGCGCTCTTAACGTCCATTTGAAATAATTTGATTTTAAAATGACAAGCAATAGCAAATAGTATACGAATGGACTCGAGTCTAGCTACAGGGGCGAATGTTTCATCAAAGTCTATACCTTCTACTTGAGAGTAGCCTTGAGCAACTAATCGTGCCTTGTTCCTGATGATAGTACCATCCTCATTTTTCTTATTCTTGAAGATCCATTTGGTACCTATCACATTATGTTGCTTTGGAGGCTTCGTTAATTCCCAGACTTTGTTTCGCTCAAATTGATGGAGCTCTTCCTGCATTGCTTTAATCTAGTAGTCATCCTGAAGAGCTTCATCTATATTCTTTGGTTCGATTAAAGATACGTAGCAAGCGAATCCACAAACCAACTGCCTCCGAGTTCTAACTCCTCCTTGTGGATCTCCAATAATATTCGATTCCGGATGATCCTTGGAGATTCGTAGCGTTTGTTGAAACGGAGTACTCGGAGATATATGAGATGATTCCTGCACATTAGATAAACTTGAAGAACCATTAGATGCATCATTAATATTGGAAGTATTATTATGAGAAGATGCAACGGCAGGAGAATCATCATCTAGAGAGATATCGAGGGTAGATTTTTCAGATGCAAAGTGAAAAGCTTCATCTACTTTAACATTTATAGATTCTACGATCGTCTTAGATTCCAAGTTAAATACTCGATATGCTCTACTATTAGTAGAATACCCCAAGAAAATCCCTTCGTCACTTCGTGAGTCAAACTTTCCAAGATTTTCACGGTCACGTAAAATGTAACACCGACTCCCGAAGATGCGAAAATATTTGATGTTGGGTTTTCTACCACACCATAGTTCATATGGTGTATTTAACGTTCCCGGGCGCAAATAAACTCGATTAATTACATAGATTGTAGTGTTCACAGCTTCAGCCCAAAAATGTAGCGGTAAATTCCGGCTGTGAAGCATAACACGTGCCATCTCTTGAACAACCCTGTTCTTGCGCTCGACAACACCATTCTGTTGAGGTGTATAGGGTGCAGAGAATTCAGGCTTAATACCGTTTGAAGTACAAAAGTCAATGAATTTGGAATTTATGAATTCTCCACCCCTATCACTCCTAACACGAATGATCTTTTCATTCTTTTCAATCATAATACGATGGCAAATCTCATGAAAAGAGTCAAACGTATCAGCTTTCTCTCTTAAAAATGCTACCTAAGAAAACCTAGAGAAATCATCAACCAATAAGAAAATATACCATTTACCTCCCAAAGATGGTTGACGGGTTGGCCCCATTAAATCCATGTGTAAAAGTTCCAAAGGCCGTTTTGTACCAACGTGGTTCAAGTTCTTGTGTGCAGTTCTGGACTGTTTTCCCTTTTGGCAACCACCACACACAATGTTTTGTTTAAATAAAAGTTTAGGAACCCCCTTGACCACGTCCTTGTTTGAAATTTTAACAAGTTCCTTAAAATTTATGTGACCTAGCCTTTCATGCCAAAGTGTTTCATTATTCAAAGAAACTAGGTTACATTTTTCTGAAATTTTATTAGGAACAACATAGCAATTGTTTTCAGATCTAACCCCTTTTAAAAAGAAGACATGGTCCTTATCAGTTACAACGCATTCAACAGATGAAAAGTTAACTGAAAAACCATTGTCGCAAAGTTGACTTATGCTTATGAGGTTAGTCTTAAGGCCATCAACAAATAAGACATTTTTCAAAATCGGGCCATCTGGAATAGCTACCGTCCCTTTTCCAACAATTTTGGAAGATCGACCGTCTCCGAAAACAACAAGTCCACCGGAGATTTTCTCAAGATTTTGAAAACTATTTTTGTCACCGGTCATGTGACGGGAACAACCGCTATCCAGATACCAAGACGAACTATCATATGCATGCAAGGAAACATTGGTAACAAGACAAGGAAAAATATCACCTTTGCGCACCCAAACCTTTTTGGAATGCGTCGGTAATGGTCGTGAAGTTATATGCCTAGGTGAAAGCATCTTGTTAAAACGATTGCTGCTCCTTGATGTGGTCGTCTTGCGCGGTAAACTACCAGGGTTCTTTTCTTTCAATTGATTTGGAATTGATTTCCGAGGAATCACCTTTGTGGTAGTCATTGCAAGAGATGTTTGAGGCGAGCATTTGACTCCCGTCTTGCAATATCTTCTTATGTGCCCTGAAACACCACAACGAAAACATACCTTAGATCTTGACGATCCCAAAGAGGATGAAGTAGGTTTGTTGTCGTTGTTTGTCTTGAATTTCGGTGTCGGAGGAGGAGATACCGACTGAGGCACAAAAACTGTCCCACTCGAACTTGGACTGTTTCCAGTTTGAGTGTATCCGAGGCCGAACCGATTTGATTGACCAAGACCAAGAAGTCTATCCAACTTACTCCTTCCTGAAGAGAATCGCTGTAAGTCATCCTTGAGTTGGAAAATGGTCTTTGTCATTTCCAGGTTATCCTGTCGAGCCTCGTTGTAGAGCTTTGAGAAGTGATTCGCTTTATCCACCAGATTTGTATGTTCCTTCTCAAGTTGCTCATTGGACTTTTGAAGGGAAACATTTGCTTTTATCAGGTTTTCCCTTTCCACTTCAAGAGCGTTTGAGAGAGAAGTTGCCCTTTTTGCTTCTTCTTCGAGATCATGCAATCTCCCTCTCAAACTCTTGTTTTGCTTAGCCACTTTCTTTGAATCCCTCAAAAGTCTGTGGTAGGCTAGAGCAAAATCTTCACCTTCCGAATCATCCGATTCATTGTCCGTTGCATTCTTTTCAACAGTGGAGTTGGACAATGAGTCGGACGTACTTGCCATAACGCACATGAAGGGTGAAGATGTGGACGCGTGGAATGCCGTGGTGCTCTTTTCTTCATCACTAGAAGATGACTCATTTGACGTTGAGTTGTCATCCCAAGTGACGACTTGCATCGCCTTCTTCTTCGCCGGATACTTGTTGGGACACTCCGTTGCAATGTGGTCGTAGCCTCGACATTTGAAGCATTGTAGTTGTCCCTCTGAACTTTTCTTATCCTTTGAGAAGTTCTCTTGCTTTCTTGACTTGTAACTTGAAGTACCCTTGCCTTTGTTCGACTTTCCGAAGGATGGAGATTTACTTGAATTACCCCTTCGAAAGTTGCGGCGAAACTTCCTTGTCAAGAGAGCGAGCTGCTTCTCAAATTCCTCCATAGAAAGGTTCTCGTCATCGTCTGAGGAGGATGTATCCGCGTCTTCTTCCTTAGTTGTTTTCAACGCATAACCTGAAGACTTAGAAGTGGATGCCTTTCCAGAAGAATTGTTAGTAGTAAACGTCATTTCATATGTTTGTAATGAACCAACTAATTCTTCTACACGTATTTCGTCCGGGTGTTTAATAGTTTCAATGGCTGTAACCTTTGGGCGAAATCGTTTAGGAAGAGTTCTTAAGATATTTCTTACAATCTTAAATTCTGGAATCTTCTCTCCCAGGTTAGCACATGAGTTTACGATGTCTTGCAATCGTGTATAGTAGTCCGTGAAAGATTCATTTTCTGCCATCAAGATAGAGTCAAACTTGCTCGTAAGCATTTGCAGTTTCTGAATCTTCACGAGGTTAGTTCCCTCATGTGTAACCTGAAGAACATCCCAGATTTCTTTCGCAGTCTCACATGCCGAGACGCGAGAGAATTCAGTTTGAGATAAGGCATTAAAAATAGCGTTAATTCCCTTGCCATTGTAAGAAGAAGAATCTAACTCTTCCTTGGTCCATTTCGACCTAGGTTTTAAGGTGCGAACATCAGAGATAATTTCAGTTGGATTAGACCATCCTAATTCAATTGATTGCCACACCCTTTCGTCGATGGAAATTAAAAAGGCTTTCATCCGCACTTTCCAGTACGCATAATTTGTTCCATCGAAGAACGGGGGTCGGTTGATGTTTCCACCTTCAACCATTGTTTACAACCCTATTCCCGCTCTGATACCACTTGTTGGGTTATATGTAATAAGGATCTAAATAGGGAAAAAAACACCTAGAGGGGGGTGAATAGGTGTAAACGTATAAACACTCAAAAATCGTTGCGATAAAAACCCAATGCGGAAATAAAAAATAACTCGCAAGATTTTTACGTGGAAAACTCCATCACCAGAGTAAAAAACCACGGGACCGATAACACGGCGAAATCCACTAGAATTAAAACACGTACAAGGTGATTTACCGTACACACTTACGACTCAACCTTTTCCATACGCTCCTAGAGGATCTTCTCCGCTCGCTCCACGACGCTTCTCGAATCCACGATCTGCGCCCAACGCCGAATCCACGGCGTCCAACGTCTAATCCACGACGTCCGACCGAGTCCACGGTCTTCACCCAATAGCACCCTTCGAATCCATGAACGTGCCTCGCTCCGAATCCACGAGAGCGGTTGAACCTTGAATCCACAAGGACACGCGAATCCACGCGCCAATTTTTGGGGTAAATCGTTGTTTTTGGTGGTGATGATCCGCCGAATACTTAGATCAAAGATAGATCGGAAATACCATCTAAGTATTCATTAGTTTGATTCAACTCAAGATGTGAGTATGAAAACCTAGAATCAAACTAATCAATATAGATGAAGAAACATAGAGTATTCTCTAATGATTTCCTTTCTTCTCTATATGTGGATCTAGAGCCGTATAAAATAAGATATGAATATGACGGCTATTTTCCTTCACACTAGAAAAGGAGTCATAGGGTCTATTTATAGGTTAGAAACCCTAGGAAGGAGATAAGAATCAAAAACCTACCATTTCTGGAAATTTTACGGACCGCGATCCGGATCGGATTAGCTGTGATCCGGATCGTCGTAACGAGTCAGGTAGTTCCAGAAAAGCGAAGGTTCGGGATCCGGATCAAAGTGCTTGATCCGGATCGTTCATACAGTTCACCAAACATCAACGTTCGAGATCCGGATTGCGAAGCCTGATCCGGATCGTTCAAGGAAAATGGTAAACTCAGTGTTCGGGATCCGGATCAAGAGAGGCTACGATCCGGATTGAACTGGTGTATGAACGAACCACCTTCGGGATCCGGATTGAACAACCTGATCCGGATCCTGAACATGTCCCAAGTCCAGTTTTTGATTTTTATGCAATGAAAGATTCTTCCAAGTGTTTCTACACTACAAGAAGTATTCGGATCACACAAAATCTTTAGTTAAACATACCTGATCCTTTTGAATTCTTCTTTCTTGAGATTGAGTTAAATGATCCAACTTTCTTCACCTTCAATCTTCAAGACTTGAAACTTTACGAAACTACGCCAACTCAAATTCCGTAACAATGACCACGGTCCGGACTGTTCATGCAATTCCTACAGAATCCACGTTCGGGGTCCGGACTGAAGTAACCCCGATCCGGACTGGAATTGTGCATGAACTACCCTATGTTCGGGGTCCGGACTGTAGTGCCTGATCCGGATCCTGAACATGTAATATGTCCAGTTTTTTATTTTTATGCAATTAAAAATTCATCCAAGTGTTTCTACACTATAAGAAGTATTCGGATCACCAGAAATATTTAGTTAAACGTACCTGATCCTTTTGAATTCTTCTTTCTTGAGATTGAGGTATATGATCCAAACTTCTTTCATCTTCAATCTTCAAGACTTAACCATTTTCATGAACTACGCCAACACAAATTCCTTAACAATCTCCCCCTTTGGCGGTTTCGTGACAAAACACAAATCTACTCAAGAAAATTCAAAAAGGTATTTTTGTTGCTATCACCATACAACAAAAATTTACATTGGAGATCCAAATAAAGATTAATACATGAGATAAACTCCTAAAACAGACTCTAGACTTAGACATCTGTACTCTCTGCAAAAAGGAAATCATTCTTGACAAACGAGATCGTTAGATACCTCAAGAATTTTAGCATTTAAATACCAAACACAGAGATAGAGTTTATACTCACCATGACATTTATGAATTCAGATATGTAATAAGATCACAATCAAAAACGACATATCTTCTAAACATTAAAAATCCAAATGTCACAGAATTGTTAGTCAACAACAATAACTTGTTAGTTATATTACATGCCCAAATAGTTAGTCGAATAGTTAGTCGAGGCATGCATCAAACACAATACAAAAACACAGTAAAGTTGAAGTTGTACTTACCTTCATAGTTCATAGTTTTCAAAGTGCACAACCATTAGTCGATCATTGTTCAAAGTGCACAACCATTAGTCGATCATTGTTCGTTCTCTCTCCCCCTTTTTGTCACAAAATCAAGCCAAAATTACAAAACAAAAGGAGAGTTAAAAGTTCAAAATAAGAGAATATAAGAACTAAACTAAAAACCTGCAAAGAAGAAAATTAGCTAGAATAACAAAGAAACCACAGAGTAGATCAACAGAGTAAGTGATCATTCGAGATCAGACTGGTCTGAACTGCTACAGTTCAATTTGTTCAAAATTCCTTTGAGCATTCCTGATATTTTAGAACATTTTCTTTTCATCTTATGAATGTTGGTGGACATTCTTTCTTGTTCTGCAGACATTCTCCTCTGTTCTCGTTGAATAGATAGTATATCAGCCTCTGTGATGTTTCTCATGGAGGTCGAAGGAGATTGTGTGGACGCTGACGGTGCATATTGACCTTCATTCCATGGATGTTCTCTAGGCAGAGAGCGTGCTCTGGCGAGGGATTCATTAATCTGAATTCCAGTGCCCCTCGAATTCTTTCGCCTAGTGTACTGTTTTGTTGTTGAAGTAGACTTCATCAGCTTTTTGTTCTTTAAATAGAACCTATCTTCGTCATCAACAGCCTGTTGTACTTCTTTACAAAAAGTGTCCCAATCTTCTTCATCTTCTGATTCTGACTCGATTTAAGGAACATTCGTTGTTTCTTCTTGATTTGGTATATCTTTTTCCTTTTTAACAGATGCTCGAGTTCCTACTAGCGCTACAATGAGTACAATGATCCAACCAAAAACCATCCTTGCAAGTGCGTTAGTCAAGAGCAACCTGTGAGCAACAACTCAAGAATACGAAAAAATTGTTAATTTTCAAAAATTTGAAAAATTGTACCCAAATAATCATTATCGTGTAGAGAGACTAGGAATCAAATTAGTTTTGCAAAAAGAATTTTAAAAATAGATCAATTCCAAGATTTTCAAAAATTCTCATTATATGCCCTAAAACCGAATTTTTAGAAATCGAAGCCTAAAAATTCGTTAATCAAGAGAAAACCTAGCATATAATCAAAACTAATCTACTCAGAGTTCTTATTTCAGAAGAAATTTGATCAAAAACCAACCTCAAACGAAAAAGATACAAATTTTTCTTCACGTTTTGAGCAAAGAGATAAAAACAGTGAAAAACCAAGGTTTTGAACAGGAAAACACACTTTGAATCGAAGAACCTGAGTTGGAAAGGCTCCAAATTGATTGCTTTCTAGAGAGAGAAGCTCTGGAGACTTTGGAACAAAAGATTGTAGTAAAAAGAAAATCAAAACCCTTTTGTTCTATATAAAACCCTAGCCGCGGTCCGGACTGCCTCAAGAATCCAGTCCGGATCGGCTATCCGCAGGAATTCCTGCGTTCGGGATCCGGATCGGATTCTCTAGTCCGGATCGGCTCAAAACTTTTTCTTCAAAAAAATTCTGAAAAATTCTAGAAAATCCAGAAAAAGATTGTAAGCACTTTTGTGTATCAACTTTAAATGAAAATCATTGTTTCATGTCAAGAGAAATAGATTATGCTAAATCTATCAATAATATTCAAATAATGAAACAGAAATTTATAAAAATTAAATCCCTTAAAGCTGAACAAGTTCAATTACATCTATCACGATCTTATGAGTAATGCCTTTATCAAATCATCAATTTGGTAAAGAAAATGAAATACCAAGATCAATAGATGTTTGAAATCCCAGATAAGTTAGATAATATATCTAGTCAATTTATTGTAAGGAGTGGCTCTATGAGCATCTTTCAATAAAATCCCCACCTTATACCAACCTTGGAATCTGACAGGGTCAAGTATTCCAAAAAGCATTTTATCTAATCAACTCGAAAAACCATGCTTGGTATACATGTGGTAGCTGCACACAGTACTCGAACGACCGAGGTGGTAGCTCTTTCCTCCATGTGGTGGTAGTTTTCACACTCCTCATTGGAATGTAACTCTTTCCACATCTTTTGAGCATAACAATTTAAATGAACTCCCCCTCAATTGGCTATCAATTATTTAAAATATAAAGTATTCAACCAAAAATTGATCTCGATTTCATACTCGACTCAATTGTCAAATAAGATAAAAACTAAACCAAGAGATCATTTGAGAGAGAAATTGACTTTGATCAAAACAAAGATGACTTAATTGACATAAATGATCATTGCATCAAATGAATTATTATAATATCCAAAGCATAATAAATTTCTAATTATATGAAAGGATGCAATTAAAGTCAATATAACTAATGCTCAATAAATGTTCTATGTACAAACATGAACAAAAACACAAAATAAAACCTAACCTAAGCAATGATTTCAAAAAGGAATTATTTCAAGGAATGCATTCCAATTGTCTTACGCAAATGAATAAATCGTTTTTGATCCAAAGGTTTTGTTAAGATGTCAGCTAATTGATCTTCAGTTGAAATGTAGGAAATTTGAAGAATATTTGACTCAACTAGCTCTCTTAGAAAATGATATCTAAGTTCAATGTGTTTTGTTCTTGAGTGCAACACAGGATTTTTGGAAATATTTATAGCACTTGTGTTGTCACAAAGAATTGTTACTGAAGTTGCTGAAATCCGGAAGTCGCTCAACACACTTTTCATCCAAACGAGTTGGGTTGAACAACTACCCGCTGAAATATATTCCGCTTCGGCAGTCGAGAGTGCAATGCAGTTTTTTTTTTTACTATGCCATGCAACAAGGCAATGGCCAAGATAAAAACATGCACCACTCGTACTCTTCCGATCATCCACAGATCCTGCCCAATCGGCATCTGAATATCCTATAATGTCAAGCGTTGTTCCCATAGGATACCAAATTCCGAAATTCAAAGTTCCTTTGATGTACCGGATGATCCTTTTCACCGCTTTCAGGTGAACCTCCTTTGGTGCTGATTGATATCTCGCGCAAATTCCAACACTAAAGGATATATCCGGGCGACTAGCCGTGAGATAGAGTAGACTTCCTATCATGCTGCGATAAAGCTTCTCGTCTACACTCTCACTAAGAGATTCACTTCCTAATCCCTTATTGCTAGTTCCCATAGGAGTCGAAAAATCTTTAGAGTTTTCTAAATCAAATTTCTTCACCAACTCCCTTGCATACTTGGATTGACACAAATGAATGCCTTCATCATTTTGTTTCACTTGCAATCCAAGAAAGTATGTCAGTTCGCCCATCATTGACATATCAAATTCGCTTTCCATGGTTTCCGTGAATTTAGAAACATTATTATCTCTTGTTGCCCGAAATACAATGTCATCGACATAGATTTGTGCCACAATGAAGTTATCCTGATAATGCTTCACAAAGAGAGTTCGGTCTGCTCTCCCTCGAGTATAGCCCTTTTCTAATAGGTGCTTTGTCAACCTTTCGTACCACGCTCACGGTGCTTGTTTTAGACCGTAAAGAGCCTTTTTCAAACGAAAAACATGGTTAGGTTGTTTACAGTCTACAAAACCTTTCGGTTGAGCCACATAAACTTCCTCGTTTAAAAACCCATTTAAAAATGCGCTCTTAACGTCCATTTGAAAGAGTTTTATTTTAAAATGACAAGCAATAGCGAATAAAATACGAATTGACTCGAGTCTAGCTACCGGGGCGAACGTTTCATCAAAGTCTATTCCTTCAATTTGTGAATAGCCCTGAGCAACTAGGCGTGCTTTGTTCCTGATGATGGTACCATCCTCATTTTTCTTATTCTTGAAAATCCATTTAGTACCAATCACGTTGTGTTGCTTCGGAGGCTTCGTTAATTCCCAGACTTTGTTTCGTTCGAACTGATGGAGCTCTTCCTGCATTGCTTCAATCCAGTAGTCATTCTGAAGAGCTTCATCGATGTTCTTTGGTTCTATCATGGAGACGTAACATGCGACTCCACAAACCAACTGTCTCCGAGTCCTGACTCCTTCTTGTGGGTCTCCAATAATGTTAGATTCCGGATGATCCTTGGAGATTCGTAACGTTTGCGGTAATGGAGTACTCGGAGGTACATGTGATGATTCCTGCACATCAGATAAACTTGAAGAACCATTAGATGCATCAATATTATCGGAAGAATTATTATGAGAAGATGCATTTACAGGAGAATCATCATCTAGAGACATATCAGGGGTAGATTTATCAGATGCAAAGTGAAAAGCTTCATCTACTTTAACATTTATAGATTCTACCATCGTTTTAGATTTCATGTTAAATACTCGATATGCTCTACTGTTTGTAGAATAACCCATGAAAATCCCTTCGTCACTTCGAGAGTCAAATTTTCTAAGATTTTCGCGGTCACGTAAAATGTAACAACGACTCCCAAAGATACGAAAATATTTAATATTTGGTTTTCTACAAAACCACAGCTCATATGGTGTATTTAAAGTTCCCGGGTGCAAATACACTCGATTAATTACATAGACGGCGGTGTTCACAGCTTCAGCCCAAAAATATAACGGTAAATTCCGGCTATGAAGCATCACACGCGCCATCTCTTGAACAACCCTGTTTTTGTGCTCAACAACACCATTCTACTGAGGTGTATAGGGTGCTGAGAATTCATGTTTTATGCCGTTGGAAGTGCAAAAATCAATGAATTTAGAATTAATGAATTCTCCACCTCTATCACTTCGAACACGAACGATCTTTTCATTTTTCTCAATCATAATACGATGACAAATCTCATGAAAAGAGTCGAAAGTATCCGCTTTCTCTTTTAAAAATGTTACCCATGAATATCTAGAGAAATCATCAACCAAAAGAAAAATATACCATTTACCTCCCAAAGATGGTTGAAGAGTCGGCCCCATTAAGTCCATATGCAGTAATTCTAAGGGTCGTTTGGTACCAACGTGGTTCAAGTTCTTGTGTGCAGCCCTTGATTGTTTTCCCTTTTGACAACCTCCACACACAAAGTTTTCTTTAAATAAAAGTTTAGGTTAACCACGTCTTTATTTGAAATCCTTGCTAGTTCTTTAAAATTAATGTGACCTAGTCTTTTGTAATGTACCAGATTTTTGGTATATAAATAAATGTAAGTAAAAATGGTACGAAATACTATTTTTATGAAAGTTAGGGAAGTAAAGAATATTTGGAAGCGAGTTGGGCCCAAATCGGGATAAAATGGTGAGATCTAGAATTTTATTTAAGGAAGTGGGCCCAGATTTTTAGCAGAAAGTTCACAGAGTTAGAAAATTCTGAGAAAATTCCGGGAGCTCCGTAGATATGTTTTAAGGCCACAGTAAAAGTTTCGCGTTGATCGGATGCCCGGATTGTGAGAACGGGGTCCGCCAGCGATTCTGGATACAGTGAGGTTTTTGGTGACCAAGAAATGGCCAAATTCAGCGAAAATACTTGTAACACATTTCAAATGTAATTATAAGTGAGTTGGAAGCCTCTCGAATCGACGCAAAAGCCGTTGAGTCGAAAAGTGAGTTGTAGTTGAGAGTTGAAGCTTCAAATTGCAAAGCTTAAGTCCTCGTTCGCCGAATTCGCAAAATGGCAAAATGCGGCGAAAAGACTTGTAACATATTTTAAACATGTTTACAGTCAAGTTCGGTGCGTTTCGGACCGACGCGAAGGGCATCGGGTCGAAAAGTGAGTTGAGGCCCAAGGACTTAGCAAAATTCAGAAATTCTGAGTTCTGTGATCGCGAAGCTTTTTCGGAGCCCTGTTTCGAAGACTTAGAGTAATCAAAAATTTTCAAAATAAATCGTGGGGTGTCTCAGAAAAGTTTCCTGATTAAAAGGGGTGAAGTGCCGAGGTGGGCGATTAAAGGAAAATAGGAGAACGAAGCGAAGAAAAATGCTTCGTGAATTCTGAAACTGCAGTTTTTGACAGTGCAGTTGATCGCGAAGCTTTTTCGGGGCTCTCTTTCGAGGGCTTAGAGTATCCGAAAAATTTAAAAGAAATCGTAGAGAGCTTAAGAAAAAGTTGTACGATAAAGGGAAGAAGAAAAATTATGATTTCGATTTCCCAATTGACGGAAAAACGCGGAGAAAGAGGGCTATCCAAATTTTCTCTCTGCAGGTCAAAAAACTGCAGGATTGGAGGGCATTTTGGAGAAAAGTGGTTTAGTTGGGGGCAAAAGTGTAATTTCACACTTCCCCTCCAACCACTCCTGCAGGAGCATTTATTTACCTCTCTCTCTCTCTCTCCCTTTTGAATACCTCACTCTTCTCTCTCTCTCTCTCTCTCTTTCCTGCTGGAGCAAGAAACGAAGGAGAAGAAGAAGAAGAGAAGGAGAAGAAGAAGAAGAAGAAGAAGGAGAAGAAGTAGAAGATCCTTTCTCCCTCTCCCTCTTGTGACAAGTAAGGGTTCTTCTCTCTCTCTTCCTCCTCTTTCTTGGCAGGAAAAAAAAAAAAAGGGAGAGGTGGGCTAGCTGGGCTGCAGCTGCACAAGCAGCTGCTTGGCTGCTGTGCCAAGCAGCAGCTAGCTGCTGCTGCTGCCCTGCGCATGCTGCTGCTTGGCTGCAGCCAAGCAGCAGCCAGCTGCTGCTGCCTGTGCAGGCAGCAGTGTCAGCCTGCTGCTGCTGCATGCAGCAGCAGCAGCAGCAACAACTTGCAGCCTGCTGCTGCATTATACAGCAGCAGCTGCATCTTAGCAGCAGCCAGCTGCTGCTGCAATTATGCAGCAGCAGCTGCAATTGGCTGCAGGGACTGCTGCCTGGGCAGCAGCTGTGCAAGCTGCTGCCCAGCAGCAGATTTTGACAAGAAGGAAGAAAAAAAAAAAGAAAACAGAAAGAAGGAAGAAAGAAAAAAAAAAATAAAAAATTGAAAGGAAAAGAAAAGAAAAGAAGAGAATTTCTTTTTCTTCTCTTTCCTTCAATGAGCAAAAATCGTAAATTGGAGGAATTGCTCAAATTGAGTTTCTCTCCAATTTTTGAATGCGAATTATGGATTTTGCCAATGTGCGAAATCGGTAAATTTGAGGAAATAGCTCAAATTGAGTTTTTCTTAAATTTTTGGAGCTTTTTGGTCCATGGCCAAAGAGAGCAAATTTCTTTTTGGCAACCGGTCAAATAGGGATCATTCCTCTCCCATTTTTGTAAACCAATCAAAAAATAGCCTTTTTGCGGGGAAAGTGATCAAATAGGGATTTTTCCCTTCTAATGGTCAAAGGGATTTAGTTTTACCAATTCATTGGAATTAGTGAGTCATGGAAAGCAAATGTTTCATGATTTTTCTTTCCTTACAATTTAGGAAAAACTCAGAGATCGAAAGAGCGGAACTTGTCTCCTTCAATGACCAAAAGAACACACCGAGGTGGGGGATTCTGCCGAAATTGGGTGACCTCTCCCCTTGCTCCTTTGCTTTTCGATCTAGAAGCATGATAGTAGCCTGTTAGAGGTGTTGGGTAATTATGATTGAATTTGCATGTGTAGATGGATATAGAAGAGAAGTAAACTTTTCTAATTATTAGAATAAGAGATAAATTTGCATGTGTAGAAGGATACAGATAGAAAAGTGGATTTTTCTGAACTGCTAAATATAGATGATAATTGCCTGCGTAGATGTTAAATTTTATTGATGATTGAGATGGAAATAATTGCATGCGTAAAAAGGGGAATCAATTATTTGTTATCTGTGATCATGTTAGGTTATAGCCCTAGGAATCATGTGAAAGTATGAGGAAAAGGACATGTTGGTAGTAAGACTAGGAGAAAACATAGACTCAGGGTTAATGAGTGGCATCAAACTTAGGAGTATATCCTAGGATTGAATGAGTGGCATTGTCTTAGGAGATAACCTAAGGACATTGGATAAAGTGATCAACATAGAGTCAAGGACTCTAGGAGGAGCATGATATCAGACTTAGGTAAAGGAAACCTAAGGTAAGTTAGTGGGTTAAGAATAGACTAGTTAACATAGAGTCAAGGAACCCTAGGTTAACCATGATATGAAACTTAGGCAAGAGAACCTAAGGTGACTAGTGGAGTTTATACTCACAGAAAATGGATTAGAGTTAAGATAACTCTAAATGCAAAGTGCAACAAGTAAATAGAGATAATGTAACTCCAGCTTCGGCAAAGAAAAGAGTATGTGGCCACAAAGTTTAAAGAATTAAACTGATAGCAAAGTGATCAACTTAGAGTCAAATTCTAAGGAAAAGTTTGTGTAATCACAAAGTCAAAAAGCTAAATAATGCAACCCTAGAGTGGGTCATAAGGTGTCTGGGCAAATGGACAATCACTTTAACTTCAATTTGAGTTAAATAAATTGTTACGGAATTTGAGTTGGCGTAGTTTCGTGAAAGTCTCAAGTCTTGAAGATTGAAGGTGAAGAAAGTTGGATCATTTAACTCAATCTCAAGAAAGAAGAATTCAAAAGGATCAGGTATGTTTAACTAAAGATTTTGTGTGATCCGAATACTTTTTGTAGTGTAGAAACACTTGGAAGAATCTTTCATTGCATAAAAATCAAAAACTGGACTTGGGACATGTTCAGGATCCGGATCAGGTTGTTCGATCCGGATCCCGAAGGTGGTTCGTTCATACACCAGTTCAATCCGGATCGTAGTCTCTTGATCCGGATCCCGAACAGTGAGTTTACCATTTTCCTTGAACGATCCGGATCATGCTTCGCAAACTGGATCCCGAACGTTGATGTTTGGTAAACTGTATGAACGATCCGGATCATGCACTTCGATCCGGATCCCGAACCTTCGTTTTTCTGGAACTGGCTGACTCGTTACGACGATCCGGATCACAGCTAGTCCGATCCGGATCGCCGTCCGTAAAATTTCCAGAAATGTTAGGTTTTTGATTCTTATCTCCTTCCTAGGGTTTCTAACCTATAAATAGACCCTATGACTCTTTTTCTAGGGTTAATCCACATAGTGAATAGCCGTCATTTTCATATATCATTTTATACGGCTATAGATCCACATATAGAGAAGAAAGGAAATCATTAGAGAATACTCTGTGTTTCTTCATCTATATTGATTAGTTTGATTCTAGGTTTTCATACTCACATCTTGAGTTGAATCAAACTAATGAATACTTAGATGGTATTTCCGATCTATCTTTGATCTAAGTATTCGGCGGATCATCACCACCCAAAACAACGATTTACCCCAAAAATCGGCGCGTGGATTCGCGTGTCCTTGTGGATTCAAGGTTCAACCGCTCTCGTGGATTCGGAGCGAGGCACGTTCGTGGATTCGAAGAGTGCTATTGGGTGAAGACCGTGGATTCGGTCGGACGTCGTGGATTCGACGTTGGACGCCGTGGATTCGGCGTTGGGCGCAGATCGTGGATTCGAGAAGCGTCGCGGAGCGAGCGGAGAAGATCCTCTAGGAGCGTATGGAAAAGGTTGAGTCGTAAGTGTGTACGGTAAATCACCTTGTACGTGTTTTAATTCTAGTGGATTTCTGCCGTGTTATCGGTCCCGTGGTTTTTTACTCCGGTGATGGAGTTTTCCACGTAAAAATCTTGCGTATTATTTTTTATTTCCGCATTGGGTTTTATCGCAACGATTTTTTGAGTGTTTATGCGTTTACACCTATTCACCCCCCTTCAGGTGTTTTTTCCCCTATTTAGATCCGTATTACATATAACCCAACAAGTGGTATCAGAGCGGGAATAGGGTTGTAAACAATGGTTGAAGGTGGAAACATCAACCGACCCCCATTCTTCGATGGAACTAATTATGCGTACTGGAAAGTACGGATGAAAGCCTTTTTAATTTCCATCGACGAACGGGTGTGGCAATCGATTGAATTAGGATGGTCTAATCCAACTGAATTTAATGGTAATGTTCGCACCTTAAAACCTAGGTCGAAATGGACCAAGGAAGAGTTAGATTCATCTTCTTACAATGGCAAGGGAATTAATGCTATTTTTAATGCCTTATCTCAAACTGAATTCTCTCGCGTCTCGGCATGTGAGACTGCGAAAGAAATCTGGGATGTTCTTCAGGTTACACATGAGGGAACTAACCTCGTGAAGATTCAGAAACTGCAAATGCTTACGAGCAAGTTTGACTCTATCTTAATGGCAGAAAATGAATCTTTCACGGACTACTATACACGATTGCAAGACATCGTAAACTCATGTGCTAATCTGGGAGAGAAGATTCCAGAATTTAAGATTGTAAGAAAAATCTTAAGAACTCTTCCTGAACGATTTCGCCCAAAGGTTACTGCCATTGAAACTATTAAACACCCGGACGAAATACGTGTAGAAGAATTAGTTGGTTCATTACAAACTTATGAAATGACATTTACTACTAACAATTCTTCTGGAAAGGCATCCACTTCTAAGTCTTCAGGTTATGCGTTGAAAACAACTAAGGAAGAAGACGCGGATACGTCCTCCTCAGACGATGACGAGAACCTTTCTATGGAGGAATTTGAGAAGCAGCTCGCTCTCTTGACAAGGAAGTTTCGCCGCAACTTTCGAAGGGGTAATTCAAGCAAATCTCCTTCCTTCGGAAAGTCGAACAAAGGCAAGGGTACTTCAGGTTACAAGTCAAGAAAGCAAGAGAACTTCTCAAAGGATAAGAAAAGTTCAGAAGGACAACTACAATGCTTCAAATATCGAGGCTACGGCCACATTGCAACGGAGTGTCCTAACAAGTATCCGGCAAAGAAGAAGGCGATGCAAGTCGTCACTTGGGATGACAACTCAACGTCAAATGAGTCGTCTTCGAGTGATGAAGAAAAGAGCTCCACCGCATTCCACGCGTCCGTATCTTCACCCTTCATGTGCTTTATGGCAAGTACATCTGAGTCGTTGTCCAACTCCACTGTTGAAAAGAATGCAACGGACAACGAATCGGATGATTCGGAAGGTGAAGATTTTGCTCTAGCCTACCACAGACTTTTGAGGGACTCAAAGAAAGTGGCTAAGCAAAACAAGAATTTGAGAGGGAGAGTGCATGATCTCGAAGAAGAAGCAAAAAGAGCGACTTCTCTCTCAAACGCTCTTGAAGTGGAAAGGAAAAACCTGATAAAAGAAAATGCTTCCCTTCAAGAGTCCAATGAGCAACTTGAGAAGGAACATACAAATCTGGTGGATAACGCGAATCACTTCTCAAAGCTCTACAACGAGGCTCGACAGGATAACCTGGAAATGACAAAGACCATTTTCCAACTCAAGAATGACTTACAGCGATTCTCTTCAGGAAGGAGTAAGTTGGATAGACTTCTTGGTCTTGGTCAATCAAATAGGTTCGGCCTCGGATACACTCAAACTGGAAACAGTCCAAGTTCGAGTGAGACAGTTTTTGTGCCTCAGTCGGTATCTCCTCTTCCGACACCGGAATTCAAGACAAACAACGATAACAAACCTACTTCATCCTCTTTGGGATCGTCAAGATCTAAGGTATGTTTTCGTTGTGGTGTTTCAGGGCACATAAGAAGATATTGCAAGACGGGAGTCGAACGCTCATCTCAAAGACCTCTTGCAACAACTACCAAAACGGCTCCTCCCCGAAAATCAAAACAAAACTTTTCAAATGAAAAGAGATTTGGTAGTTCATCGCGCAAGACGATTACATCAAGGAACAACCATCGCTATAACAAGACGCCTTCACCTAGACATATAACTTCTCGACCATTACCGACGCACTCCAAAAGGGTTTGGGTGCGCAAAGGTGAAATTTTCCCTTGTCTTGTTTCCAATGTTTCCTTGCATGCATATGATAGTTCGTCTTGGTATCTGGATAGCGGGTGTTCCCGTCACATGACCGGTGACAAAAATAGTTTTCAAAATCTTGAGAAAATCTCCGGAGGACACGTTGTTTTCGGAGACGGTCGATCTTCCAAAATTGTTGGAAAAGGGACGGTAGCTATTCCGGATGGCCCAGTTTTGAAAAACGTCTTATTTGTTGATGGCCTTAAGACTAACCTCATAAGCATAAGTCAACTTTGCGACAATGGTTTTTCAGTTAACTTTTCATCTGTTGAATGCGTTGTAACTGATAAGGACCATGTCTTCTTTTTAAAAGGGGTTAGATCTGAAAACAATTGTTATGTTGTTCCTAATAAATTTTCTGAAAATTGTAACTTAGCCGCTTTGAATAATGAAACTCTTTGGCATGAAAGGCTAGGTCACTTAAATTTTAAGGAACTTACTAGAATTTCAAACAAGGACGTGGTCAAGGGGGTTCCAAAGCTTTTATTTAAACAAAACATTGTGTGTGGTGGTTGCCAAAAGGGAAAACAGTCTAGGACTGCACACAAGAACTTGAACCACGTTGGTACAAAACGGCCCTTGGAACTTTTGCACATGGACTTAATGGGGCCGACCCGTCAACCATCTTTGGGAGGTAAATGGTACATTTTTTTATTGGTTGATGATTTCTCTCGGTTTTCTTGGGTAGCATTTTTAAAAGAGAAAGCCGATACGTTTGACTCTTTTCATGAGATTTGCCATCGTATTATGATTGAAAAGAATGAAAAGATCATTCGTGTTAGAAGTGATAGAGGTGGAGAATTCATAAATTCAAAATTCATTGATTTTTGCACTTCAAATGGAATCAAACATGAATTCTCGGCACCCTATACACCTCAGCAGAATGGTGTTGTTGAGCGCAAGAACAGGGTTGTTCAAGAGATGGCGCGTGTGATGCTTCATAGCCGGAATTTACCGCTACATTTTTGGGCTGAAGCTGTGAACACCGCTGTCTATGTCATTAATAGAGTTTACTTGCGCCCAGGAACTTTAAATACACCATATGAGCTGTGGTTTAGTAGAAAACCCAATATCAAATATTTTCGTGTCTTCGGGAGTCGATGTTACATTTTACGTGATCGTGAAAATCTTGGAAAGTCCGACTCTCGAAGTGATGAAGGGATCTTTTTGGGTTATTCTACGAATAGCAGAGCATATCGAGTATTTAACATTGAATCTAAGACGATCGTAGAATCTATAAATGTTAAAGTAGATGAAGCTTTTCACTTTGAAACTGGAAAATCTACCCTCGATATCTCTCTAGATGATGATTCTCCTGCTAGTGCATCTTCTCATAATAATACTTCCAATATTAATGATGCATCTAATGGTTCTTCTAGTTTATCTGATGTGCAGGAATCATCTCATATATCTCCGAGTACTCCGTTTCAACAAACGTTACGAATCTCCAAGGATCATCCGGAATCGAATATTATTGGAGATCCACAAGAAGGAGTCAGAACTCGGAGGCAGTTGGTTTGTGGATTCGCTTGCTACGTATCTTTAATCGAACCAAAGAACATAGATGAAGCTCTTCAGGATGACTACTGGATTAAAGCAATGCAGGAAGAGCTCCATCAATTTGAGCGAAACAAAGTCTGGGAATTAACGAAGCCTCCAAAGCAACACAATGTGATAGGTACCAAATGGATCTTCAAAAACAAGAAAAATGAGGATGGTACTATCATCAGGAATAAGGCACGATTAGTTGCTCAAGGCTACTCTCAAGTAGAAGGTATAGACTTTGACGAAACATTCGCCCCTGTAGCTAGACTCGAGTCCATTCGTATACTGTTTGCTATTGCTTGTCATTTTAAAATCAAATTATTTCAAATGGATGTTAAGAGCGCATTTCTAAATGGGTTTTTAAATGAGGAAGTTTATGTGGCTCAACCGAAAGGTTTTGTAGATCATAAACAACCTAACCATGTTTTTCGTTTGAAAAAGGCTCTTTACGGTCTGAAACAAGCACCGCGAGCATGGTACGAAAGGTTAACAAAGCACCTTTTGGAGAAGGGCTATACTCGAGGGGGAGCTGATAGGACTCTCTTTGTGAAGCATTATCAAAACAATTTCATTGTAGCACAAATATATGTCGATGACATAGTATTTGGCGCAACAAGAGATAATGATGCTTCTAAATTCGCGGAGACCATGGAAAGCGAATTTGAGATGTCCATGATGGGCGAATTGACTTATTTCCTTGGATTGCAAATTAAACAAAATGATGAAGGTATTCACTTGAGTCAATCCAAGTATGCAATGGAGTTGGTCAAAAAGTTTGATCTAGAAAATTGTAAAGATTTTCCGACTCCAATGGGAACTAGCCACAAGGGACTTGGAAGTGAATCACATAGTGAGAATGTAGACGAGAATTGTATCGAAGTATGATTGGAAGTCTACTTTACCTCACGGCTAGTCGCCCGGATATATCTTTTGGTGTTGGGATTTGCGCGAGATATCAATCAGCACCAAAGGAGGTTCACCTGAAAGCGGTGAAAAGGATCATCCGGTATATCAAAGGATCAATTAATTTCGGAATTTGGTATCCTATGGGAACAAGTTTGGATATATTTTGGATACTCAGATGCCGATTGGGCAGGATCAGTGGATGATCGGAAAAGCACGAGTGGTGCATGCTTCTATCTTGGCCATTGCCTTGTTGCATGGCACAGTAAAAAGCAGAACTGCATAGCACTCTCGACTGCCGAAGCGGAATACATTTCAGCTGGAAGTTGCTCAACTCAACTCATTTGGATGAAAAGCGTACTGAGCGACTTCCGCATTTCAGCATCTTCGGTAACAATACTTTGTGACAACACTAGTGCTATTAACATTTCTAAAAACCCTGTGTTGCACTCTAGAACAAAACATATTGAACTTAGATATCATTTTCTTAGAGAGCTAGTTGAATCAAATACTCTTCAACTTTCATATATTTCAACTGAGGATCAATTAGCTGATATTCTAACAAAACCTTTGGATCAAAAACGTTTTATTCATTTACGAAAAGCAATTGGGATGCTTTCTTTGAAATAATCTTCTTTTTGAAATCTTTGCTTAGGATAGGTTTTGTATTTGTTTTTGTTTTGTTCATTATCTATGTTTGTACATAGGACATTAATTGAGCATAGATCATAATTGGCTTTAATTGCATCTTTTCGCACATTTAGAAATTTATTATGCTTTTGCCATCATAATATTTCACTGTTGCAATGATCATTTATGTTAATTAAATCATCTTCTAAAGTGATCAAAGTCAATTTCTCTCTCTATGATCTCTTGGTATAGTCATTATCTTATTTGACTGCTTAGTCGAGTATGAAATCGAGATCAATATTTGGTTGAATACTTTATATCTTAAATAATTGATAGCCAATTGAGGGGGAGTCATAGAAAAGGTAAAATGCTCAAAAGATGCGGAAAGAGTTACATCCCAATGAGGAGTGTGAAAACTACCACCACATGGAGGAAAGAGCTACCACCTCGGTCGTCCGAGTATTGTGTGCAGCTACCACATGTATACCAAGCATGGTTGTTCAAATTTTTGATTAAGTAAAATGCATGTTGAAATACTTGACTCTGTCAAATTTCAAGGTTGGTATAAGGTGGGTTTTTAATGAAAGATGCTCAAAGAGCCACTCTCTTCAACAGATTGTCTAGATACATTATCTATTATATTTGGGATTTCAAACATCTATTGATCTTTGTATTTCATTTTCTTTACTGAATTGATGATTTGATAAAGGCATTACTCATAAGATCAAGTTAGATGTAATTGAAGGTGTTCAACTTTAAGGGATTTAATTTTTGTAAATTTTCGTTTCATTTTTGGATATTATTGATAGATTTGGCATAATCTAATTCTTGTTGTATGAAACGATGATTTTTGTTTAAAGTTGATACACATTTGTGCTTACAATCTTTTTCTGGTTTTTCTTGAATTTCTCTAAAATTTTCTAAAGAAAAAGTTGGGGCCGATCCGGATCGGGCTAGATGATCCGGATCCCGAACGCAGGAATTCTTCTGCGGGCTGACGATCCGGATTGTATCTGCCGATCCGGATCCCGAACGCAGTTTCTCACTGCGGGTAGCCGATCCGGATCGCAGTTATGAACTGATCCGGATCGCGGCTAGGTTTTATAAGGAACGAAAGGGGTTTTGATTTCTTTACTCCAATCTTTTGTTCCGAAGTTTCCAGAGCCTCTCTCTCTAGATTTCATCCTTCCTGGAAGCTTTCAAACTCAGGTTCTTCAACTCCAAGTAAGTTTTATTGATCAAAATCTCGGTTTTTCACCGTTTTTCTCTTTTCCTCCTCAAACGTGATGAATTTCTTGGATCAACTTTGTTTGTGGATGGTTTTTGATCAAATTTCTTTTGAAATAAGAACTCTGGGTAGATTAGTTTTTATTATATGCTAGGTATTCTTCTGATTAACGGATTTTTAGGCTTCGATTTCTAAAATTTCGGTTTTAGGGCATATAATAAGGATTTTCGAAATCATGCAATTGATCTATTTTTTAAAAGTCCTTTTGCAAAACTAATTTGATTCTTAGTCTCTCTACATAATAATGATTCTTTGGATACAATTTTTTCAATTTTTGAAAACTAAGAATTTTTGTGTTCTTGAGTTGGTTTTCACAGGACACCTTCTTAACTCAAGCACTTTGATCAATGGCACTCTCTTGGTTAATCCTTCTCCTGGTCTCAATGGTACACACTCGCCCAACGAATAAACTGAAGAGAGCAAGAACCTCCAACAAAAAGGTGAATTTGTCGAGGTCAGTGACACAGAGGTAGATTGTCATGAGATTGACTGGGCGGCATTGACGGATGATGATGACTCAATGTATGAACAAGAACCGTCTGATGATTCAAGGAGAAAGGCGTCTGTTAAATCAAAAGAAAAGGCAACTAAGGAACCAGGAAAAGCATCAGTGGCAGCACCAACCATCTCCATGAAAAGAAAGAGAATAACTAGACGCCGTGGGCTACGACAGGACATTAATGTTGACACGCCGATAGCTCCTGACTCCCCACATCGCTTGGAAGAAGTATTCGTTAACACTGATCGTCTTCGAGCCTTTGCACATCGCGAATGCATTGGTGAAAGGCATGTTAACATTGAGGCTCTGCAAGGTCATTCCCCTGGTTTTGGTCTTTTGATTGAACAAGCCAACCTTATTCAAGTATGTCGTTTCCCAGAAACTCTTGGCTACTGTTTGCATCATGTGAGGACCTTCTATACTAATGCCCGGCATCTTCGAGAGTCTGAGAACGGTCCTATGGAGTTCTACACGAATATCCAAGGCACAAGGTTTAAGATACTCCAGAATTGATTGGCGAGGATTGGGAATGGAAGCCAGCAAGAAAGGAGTTCACTACTTGAAGGGGGGTAAATTTGACAAACACATTATGGCGAAAAGTTTATAGAGGGAATTTGTCTCGAGGGAACACAATCCAACCGAAAAATCTGTTCGGGTCTAAAGAACTTCGTCTTGAATACGCTTCTTAAACTTCATCACATGTTACAATATACTTCCACATATGCAGACAAAGGTTGTGAGATGGGAACGGTTGTTGTTTTTTGTATCTCATATGGACATCCAGTCAGAGGCAACGGCATTGATATCACATTCCATACATTATCTGGAATAGAATGGCGCGATATGTTGAGCATCATCATCCCACTGAGAGAATTCCATTTCCCTTGATTATAATGAGGGATTTTAAAGAAATTTCAGGTTGACATTACTTCAACAACTTATCATCAATGTCTGAGCATGATAGATGAGGTCTACCATTGTCAAATCCCCTCCATAAGTTGCCGCATGTCACTCCAGTTCCTGCATCTGGACGAAGCACAGTACAAGCACTGCCGCATCACCATCTCGACAAGTACCCGGCACAGATGATGAAGCATCAATAACATCGATTATCAAGGAACAACAGCGCCTATCTGTTAACAAGAACAAGTTTTGAAGGACAACAAAGAATACCAATGAGCTTGAGATTACACGGCAGCGCACATTACAATAACGAAGAAGATCAATTTCAATGGACACGCGGCATGCGAAAGATATCTCTAAGATGGGTTGCACAAGCTCTGAAGACTCAGATTCTGACAACTGATTACTTTTGACTCATTTTTTATTCTTTCTTTTTGTGCAGGATTACGATTTTAGGATTTAGTTTTATACTTACTTTAGCTTAGTTCTCAGTTTTACGTTTTATTGGAACTTTTCACTCTCCCTACATTTCGTAGTCTTAACTACATTTTGGCTTTGTTTTGTGACAAAAAGGGGGAGGAGAGTTAGAGAGAACTTTGAACAATGATGATGGTATGAATGATGAAATATCAAGGTAAGTATGATCTCTACAATGAATGATTGAAATATCAAGGTAAGTATGATCTCAACTTCAACTTTTGGTTTTTATCCTTGTGATTTGTTGCATGTCTCGACTAACTATTCGACTAACTATTTGGGCAGTAATATAACCTAACAAGTTGATGTTGGACTAACATTTTGTGACATTTGGTTTTTAGTGTGCATAGAAGATATGTTGGTTTTTGACTATGATTCTCTTACATATCTGAATTCTCAAATGTCATGATGATTAGATAAACTCTATCTCTGTACTAGGTTTATATGCTAAATATTCTTGAGGGTATCTAACGATCTCTTTTTGTCAAGAATGATTTCTTTGTGCAGAGAGTACAGATGTCTAAGTCTAGAGTCTGTTTAGGAGTTTATCTCATGTTTTTTTAATTTTTGGGATCTCCATTGTACATTTTTGTTGTATGGTGATAGCAACAAAAAATATCTTTTTGAATTTTCTTTAGTGGATCTGTGTTTGTCACGAAACCGCCAAAGGGGGAGATTGTTACGGAATTTGAGTTGGCGTAGTTCGTGAAGTCTCAGTCTTGAAGATTGAAGGTGAAGAAAGTTGGGTATCTTACTCAATCTCAAGAAAGAAGAATTCAAAAGGATCAGGTATGTTTAACTAAGATTTTGTGTGATCCGAATACTTCTTGTAGTGTAGAAACACTTGGAAGAATCTTTCATTGCATAAAAATCAAAAACTGGACTTGGGACATGTTCAGGATCCGGATCAGGTTGTTCGATCCGGATCCCGAAGGTGGTTCGTTCATACACCAGTTCAATCCGGATCGTAGTCTCTTGATCCGGATCCCGAACAGTGAGTTTACCATCTTCCTTGAACGATCCGGATCATGCTTCGCAATCCGGATCCCGAACGTTGATGTTTGGTAAACTGTATGAACGATCCGGATCATGCACTTCGATCCGGATCCCGAACCTTCGTTTTTCTGGAATTGCTGACTCGTTACGACGATCCGGATCACAGCTAGTCCGATCCGGATCGCCGTCCGTAAAATTTCCAGAAATGTTAGGTTTTTGATTCTTATCTCCTTCCTAGGGTTTCTAACCTATAAATAGACCCTATGACTCTTTTTCTAGGGTTAATCCACATAAATAGCCGTCATTTTCATATATCATTTTATACGGCTATAGATCCACATATAGAGAAGAAAGGAAATCATTAGAGAATACTCTATGTTTCTTCATCTATATTGATTAGTTTGATTCTAGGTTTTCATACTCACATCTTGAGTTGAATCAAACTAATGAATACTTAGATGGTATTTCCGATCTATCTTTGATCTAAGTATTCGGCGGATCATCACCACCCAAAACAACGATTTACCCCAAAAATCGGCGCGTGGATTCGCGTGTCCTTGTGGATTCAAGGTTCAACCGCTCTCGTGGATTCGGAGCGAGGCACGTTCGTGGATTCGAAGGGTGCTATTGGGTGAAGACCGTGGATTCGGTCGGACGTCGTGGATTCGACGTTGGACGCCGTGGATTCGGCGTTGGGCGCAGATCGTGGATTCGAGAAGCGTCGCGGAGCGAGCGGAGAAGATCCTCTAGGAGCGTATGGAAAAGGTTGAGTCGTAAGTGTGTACGGTAAATCACCTTGTACGTGTTTTAATTCTAGTGGATTTCTGCCGTGTTATCGGTCCCGTGGTTTTTTACTCCGGTGATGGAGGTTTTCCACGTAAAAATCTTGCGTATTATTTTTTATTTCCGCATTGGGTTTTATCGCAACGATTTTTTGAGTGTTTATGCGTTTACACCTATTCACCCCCCTTCAGGTGTTTTTTCCCCTATTTAGATCCGTATTACATATACCCAACATAAATGAAGGTGGAATGTTTAGAGTCCTGGAGACTCTCTAATTATCCTTATGGCAAGACCTAGGATAAGAGGTAATAAATTCAAAAGGTAAAGTTAATAGCAAGCTAAAAGCGGCTAAAAGAGCATATCGAGAATGTAAATGGCGCCTTCGAATTTGAGACTCGTCATTGTGGAGCAGGACTCCCTGGCAGTGACCCATCGGACGAGGTACTTTTGAAAGGCTAAAAGTGAAAGTAAAGAGCTAAATGCTTAAAGAAAGAGATTGCCAGTGGCAAAAGGGAGCTACAAGCTCGTATAAGACAGAAAACCAAGTGTTAAGAGCCAAGAGGCCAAGTGCTAAAGAAAAGAGAAAGAAAAGAGAAAGAAAAGAAAAGATAAAGATAAAATGAGCGTACCTCCGGGGGCGAACGTACAACTGTCGGAGTTGGACAGGGTCCCTCTCCCGGGCAGCGACCCGTATGACAGGTTCTAGAGTACTCTTGTCAGAGTTGGGCAGTGACCCTATCGGGCAGTGTCCCGTATGACAAGTCCCCCCGGCAGGACGGGGTAACACTTGCGAGTGTTATCGCAACCTTAGAAATCTTATCTGATGGTAGCAGGACTACCGGGCTGGGGCCCGTTGGATAAGAATTTCTGAGGGTTAACTTAAATTAAACCACCATAGGGTAAAGAATAAGAAGAACAGAGAGTGGCCAAGGTGGCCGGGTTAGGGTAACCCAGTATACAGCGGCTTAGTGGCCGAGTTGGTGGTTAGTTGCCTAGTGTGGCTAGACAGAGTAGTAATGGATTGGTGAGTATACACAGATAGTGTAGTGACCAGTATATACATAGTAGCATTATGATATTGAGGATTTTAATTTCCTAGCACTATTATTATTGCTTCCATTGGACCAAGTGGTGTAGGACACTTTATCTCGGTGGTTGAACCCACTGGGAATTATGTCGTAGTTCTCACACCCCTTGGGTGACTCCCCCCACAGGTTCAGGTATGGATGCAGCGATCGCGACGGTTCAGAGGCAGACGACGAGGTATACGACAGGAGCAAGGGCCCAGCAGCATAGAGACCTAGAGGGTCTAGCAGAGGTATCCCATTTTTATATTTCTTGAGTGAACCTTGTATGGTGAGGAAATGATGTAAAAGAATTGTAATAATTTTATTGGCAAGTTCAAAGATGTAAAGTGTAATAAAGTAATGCATGGTTCACTCTTGTATGCTTTCATTCCACTTTAACTGATGTTACTGAATGAAAGTTTTAAATTTGTAGTGATTTTAGTACTCTGATATTGAGCTTCCGCATACACTTGTTGTGTTAGTATGGTTGTTACCGTTCCTTTCGGGTAGGAAAAGGTCTTATCCGACTGGCGGATCTGTTGGCGTGCCCGAACTGTACAAATTGGCGGACTCGGGGCGTGACATCTTTCATGCCAAAGAGTTTCATTATCTAAAGAAACTATGTTACACTTTTCAGAAATTTTATTTGAAACAACATAGCAATTATTTTCTAACCTAACCCCTTTCAAAAAGAATACATGGTTCTTATCAGTTACAATACATTCTATAGAGGAAAAATTAACTGAGAAACTATTGTCACAAAGTTGACTTATACTAATGAGGTTAGTCTTTAGGCCTTCAACAAATAAGACATTGTTCAAAACCGGGCCTTCTGGAATAGCAATTGTTCCCTTTCCAATAATTTGGAAGACGGACCGTCCTCCGAAAACACATGTCCTCCGGAGAATTTCTCTAAATTTTGAAAGCAGTTTTTGTCACCGGTCATGTGACGGGAACACCCACTCTCCAGATACCAAGACGAGTTGTCATAAGCATGTAAAGAAGTATGAACAACAAGACAAGGGAAGATTTCACCTTTGCGCACCCAAACCTTTTTGGACTGCGTCGGCAATGTTCGTGAAGTTATTTCTCTTGGTGAAAGCGTCTTGTTTGATTCATTGCTTGACATCGTCTTGCGAGGTGAACTACCAAGGCTCTTTTCCTTTGAAAAATTTTCCTTTGATTTCTGGGGAATCACCTTTTTGGTAGTTGTTGCAAGAGGCGCTTGAGTTGATCGTTTTTGCTCCCATCTTGCAATTTCTTCTAATGTGCCCTGCAAACCACAACGACAACTACCTTTGTTCTTGACGATCCCGAAGAGGGTGAGGTAGGGTTGTTGTCGTTGTATGCTGTAAATTCCATCGTCGGAGGAGGAGATACCGACTGGGGCACAAAAAACTGTTCCACTCGAACTAGGACTGTCTCCAATTAGAGTGTATCCGAGGCCGAATCGGTTTGTTTGACCAGACCAAGCATCTTATCCAACTTACTCCTTCCAGAAGCAAATCGCTTTAAATCATCCTTGAGTTGGAAACTGGTCTTCGTCATTTCCATTTTTTCCTGACGAGCCTCGGAACAGAGCTTCAAGAAGTAACCAGCTTTATCAACCATTTTTACATGTTCCTTCTCGAATGCTCATTGCTCTTGCAAGGACACATTTGCTTTAGTCAAGGTTATCCCTTTCCACTTCAAGGACCGATTGAGAAGAAGTGCCATTTTACTCTTCTTAGAGATCCTGCAATCATCCCTCTCAACCCCTTGTTGTCACGCCCCGG
>CM055069.1:37658630-37753120 GCA_029204045.2 Tillandsia leiboldiana
TAAAAAAAAAAACTGCATTGCACTCTCGACTGCCGAAGCGAATATATTTCAAGCTGGTAGTTTGTTCAACCCAACTCGTTTGGATGAAAGGTTTGAGACGACTTCCGGATTTCAGCAACTTCAGTACACTTCTTTGTGACAAGCACAGTGCTATAAGATTTCCAAAAATCCTGTGTTTGACACTCAAGAACAAAACACATTGACTTAGATATCTTTCTAACAGAGCTAGTTGAGTCAACTATTCTTCAAATTTCCTACATTTCAACTGAAGATCAATTAGCTGAACATCTTAACAACCTTTGGATCACAAACGATTTATTCTTGCGTAAGACAATTGGAATGCATTCCTTGAAATAATTCCTTTTTGAAATCATGCTTATTGCGGTTTTATTTTGTGTTTTTTTTTCATGTTTGTACATAGACACATTTATTGAGCATTAGTTATATTGACTTTAATGCGATCCTTTCATATAATAGAATTTACATTATGCTTTGGTATTATAATAATTCATTTGATTCAATGATCATTTATGTCAATTAAGTCACCAGCTTTGTTTGATCAAAGTCAATTTCTCTCTCAAATGAATCTCTTGGGTTAGTTTGTAATCTTATTTGACAATTGAGTCGAGTAGGAAATCGAGATCATTTTTGGTTAATACTGTATATGTTTAATATTTGATAGCCAATTGAGGGGGAGTTCCATTTATTGTTATGCTCAAAAGCTGTGGAAAGAGTTACATTCAATGAGTGTGAGTGAAAACTACCACCACATTGAGGAAAAAGCTACCACCTCGGTCGTGTCGAGTACTGTGTGCCTACCCCATGTATACCAGACATGGTTTTTCGAGTTAGTAGATAAAATGCTTTTTGGAATACTTGACCCTGTCAGATTCCAAGGTGGTATAAGGTGGGGATTTTATATGAAAGAATCTAACGAGCCACATCCTTACATAATTGACTAGATATCTTATCTAACTATCTGGGGATTTCAACATCTATTGATCTTGGATATTTCATTTTCCTTTACCAAATTGATGATTTGATAAAGGCATTACTCATAAGATCGTGATCTGTAATTGAACTTGTTCAGCTTTAAGGGATTAATGTTTATAAATTTCTGTTTCATTATTGACATTATTGATATGATTTAGCTAATCGATTTCTCTTACATGACCCAATAGATTTTTTTCATTTAAAGTGATACACAAACGTGCTTCCAAATCTTTTTATTTTCTGATTTTCTAGAATTTTTCAGAATTTTTTTGAGAAAAAGGTTTTGAGCCGATCCCGACGAGAGAATCCATCCGATCCCGAACCGCAGGAATTCCTGCCGTATAGCCGTCCCGGACTGGATTCTTGAGGCAGTCCGGACCGCGGCTAGGTGTGTTATATAGAACAAAAAGGGTTTTGATTTTCTTTTTACTACAATCTTTGTTCCAAAGTCTCCAGAGCTTCTCCTCTAGAAAGCAATGCAATTTGGAGCCTTTTCAAACTCAGGTTTTTTCGATTCAAAGTGTGTGTTTCCTGTCAAAAAACCTTGTTTTTCACTGTTTTTATCTCTTTTGCTCAAAACGTGAAGAAAAATTGGTATCTTTTTCGTTTGAGGTTGGTTTTTGGATCAAATTTCTTCTGAAATAAGAACTCTGAGTAGATTAGTTTTGATTAATGCTAGGGTTTCTCTTGAATTAACTGAATTTTTAGGGACATTCGATTATCTAAATTTCGGTTTTTAGGGCATTTAATGAAGAATTTTTTGAAAATCTTGGAATTGATTCTATTTTTAAATTCTTTTTGCAAAACTAATTTTGAGTTCCTAGTCTCTCTACCCATAATGATTATTGGGTACAATTTTTCAAATTTTTGAAAATTAACATGTTTTTGTCGTATTCTTGCGTGTGTCTTGCTCACGGTTGCTCTTGACTAACGCACTTTGCAAAGGATGGTTTTTGGTTTATCATTGTACTCCTTGTAGCGGCTCGTAGAACTCGAGCATCTGTTGAAAAAGAAAAAGATATACCAAATCAAGAGAAACAACGAATGTTCCTTAAATCGAGTCAGAATCAGAAGATGGAGAAGATTGGGACCTTTTTGTAAAGAAGTCAACAGGCTGTTGAATGACGAAGATAGGTTCTATTTAAAGAACAAAAAGCTGATGAAGTCTACTTCAACAACAAAACAGTACACTAGGCGCAAGAATTCGGGGCACTGGAATTCAGATAATGAATCCCTCGCCAGAGCACGCTCTTCTCTGCTAGAGAACATCCATGGAATGAAGGTCAATATGCACCGTCAGCGTCCACACCAATCTCCTTCGACCTCCATGAGAACATCACAAGAGGCTGATATACATCTATTCAACGAGAACAGCGGAGAATTCTTGCAGAACAAGAACGAATGTCCACCAACATTCATAAGATGAAAAGAAAATGTCTAAAATATCAGGATGCTCAACAGGAATTTTGAACACTTGAACTGTAGCAGTTCAGAACCAGCTCTGATCGCGATGATCACTGTACTCTGTTGCTCTACTCTGTGGTTTCTTTGTTATTCTAGCTAATTTTCTTCTTTGCAGGTTTTTAGTTTAGTTCTTCTATTCTCTATTTTGAACTTTTAACCTCCTTTTGTTTTGTAATTTTGGCTTGATTTTGTGACAAAAGGGGGAGAGAAACGAACCATGATCGAATAATGTTGTGCACTTTGAACAATGATCGACTAATGGTTGTGCACTTTGAAAACTATGAACTATGAAGGTAAGATCAACTTCACTTTACTGTGTTTTTGTATTGGGTTGATGCAATGCCTCGACTAACTATTCGACTAACTATTTGGGCTGTAATATCACTAACAAGTTTTGTTGTTGACTAACTTCTGTGACATTTGGATTTTTAATGTTTAGACGATATGCGTTTTTAGATTGTATCTTCTTACATATCTGAATTCATAAATGTCATGGTGAGTATAAACTCTATCTCTGTGTTTGGTATTTCAATGCTAAATTCTTGAGGTATCTAACGATCTCGTTTGTCACAGAATGATTTCCTTTTTGCAGAGAGTACAGATGTACTAAAGTCTAGAGGGGGCTGTTTAGGAGTTTCTCATGTATAACCTTTATTGGATCTCCAATACATTTTGTGTATGATTGATACACAAAAATACCTTTATTGATTTTTCCTTGATTAATTTGTGTTTTGTCACGAACCGCCAAAGGGGAGATTGTTAACGGAATTTGTGTTGCGTAGTTCCTGAAAATGGTTATCTTGAAGATTGAAGAGAAAGAATTGGATCATATACCTCAAATCTCAATAAAGAGAGTCAAAAGGATTCAGTACGGTTAACTGCATATTTCTGGTGATCCGAATGCTTTCTTATAGAGTGTAAAACCCTTGTATGAATTTTTAATTGCATAAAATAAAAAACTGGACATATTAATAGTTCGAGGATCCGGATCACACTACAGTCCTGACCCCGAACATAGGGTAGTTCATGGCAACATCCAGTCCGGATCGGGGTACTGTACAGTCCGTACCCCGAACGTGGATTATGTCGGAATTGCATGAACATCCCCCGTGGTCATTGTTATCGGAATTGTTGGCGTAGTTCGTAAAGTTTTTCAAGCTTGAAAGATTGAAGGTGCAAAAGTGGATCATTAACCTCAATCTCAAGAAAGAAGAATTCAAAAGGATCAGGTATGTTTAACTAAAGAGTTTTGTGTGATCCTGAATACTTCTTGTAGTGTAGAAACACTTGGAAGAATCTTCATTGCATAAAATCAAAAACTGGACTTGGGGACATGTTCAGGATCCGGATCAGGTTGTTCAAATCCGGATCCCGAAGGTGGTTCGTTCATACACCAGTTCAATCCGATCGTAGCCTCTCTTGATCCGGATCCCGAACACTGAGTTTACCATTTTCCTTGAACGATCCGGATCAGGCTTCGCAATCCGGATCCCGAACGTTGATGTTTGGTGAACTTGGTATGAACGATCCGGAGTCAAGCACTTAGATCCGGATCCCGAACCTTCGTTTTTCTGGAACTACCTGACGCGTTACGACGATCCGGATCACATCTAATCCGATCCGGATCGCCGTCCGTAAAATTTCCAGAAATGGTAGGTTTTTGATTCTTATCTCCTTCCTAGGGTTTCTAACCTATAAATAGACCCTATGAACTCCTTTTTCTAGGGTGAAGGGAAAATAGCCGGCATATTCATATCTTATTTTATACGGCTCTAGATCACACATATAGAGAAGAAAGGAAATCATTAGTAGAATACTCTATGTTTCTTCCTCTATATTGATTAGTTGATTCTAGGTTTTCATACTCACATCTTGAGTTGAATCAAACTAATGAATACTTAGATGGTATTTCCGATCTATCTTTGATCTAAGTATTCGGCGGATCATCACCACCAAAAACAACGATTTACCCCAAAAATCGGCGCGTGGATTCGCGTGTCCTTGTGGATTCAAGGTTCAACCGCTCTCGTGGATTCGGAGCGAGGCACGTTCGTGGATTCGAAGGGTGCTATTGGGTGAAGACCGTGGACTTCGGTCGGACGTCGTGGATTCGACGTTGGACGCCGTGGATTCGGCGTTGGGCGCAGATCGTGGATTCGAGAAGCGTCGCGGAGCGAGCGGAGAAGATCCTCTAGGAGCGTATGGAAAAGGTTGAGTCGTAAGTGTGTACGGTAAATCACCTTGTACGTGTTTTAATTCTAGTGGATTTCTGCCGTGTTATCGGTCCCGTGGTTTTTTACTCCGGTGATGGAGTTTTCCACGTAAAAATCTTGCGAGTTATTTTTATTTCCGCATTGGGTTTTTATCGCAACGATTTTTTGAGTGTTTATACGTTTACACCTATTCACCCCCCTCTAGGTGTTTTTTTCCCTATTTAGATCCTTATTACATATAACCCAACAAGTGGTATCAGAGCGGGAATAGGGTTGTAAACAATGGTTGAAGGTGGAAACATCAACCGACCCCCGTTCTTCGATGGAACAAATTATGCGTACTGGAAAGTACGGATGAAAGCCTTTTTAATTTCCATCGACGAACGGGTGTGGCAATCAATTGAATTAGGATGGTCTAATCCAACTGAATTTAATTGGTGATGTTCGCACCTTAAAACCTAGGTCGAAATGGACCAAGGAAGAGTTAGATTCATCTTCTTACAATGGCAAGGGAATTAATGCTATTTTTAATGCCTTATCTCAAACTGAATTCTCTCGCGTCTCGGCATGTGAGACTGCGAAAGAAATCTGGGATGTTCTTCAGGTTACACATGAGGGAACTAACCTCGTGAAGATTCAGAAACTGCAAATGCTTACGAGCAAGTTTGACTCTATCTTGATGGCAGAAAATGAATCTTTCACGGACTACTATACACGATTGCAAGACATCGTAAACTCATGTGCTAACCTGGGAGAGAAGATTCCAGAATTTAAGATTGTAAGAAAGATCTTAAGAACTCTTCCTGAACGATTTCGCCCAAAGGTTACAGCCATTGAAACTATTAAACACCCGGACGAAATACGTGTAGAAGAATTAGTTGGTTCATTACAAACATATGAAATGACGTTTACTACTAACAATTCTTCTGGAAAAGGCATCCACTTCTAAGTCTTCAGGTTATGCGTTGAAAACAACTAAGGAAGAAGACGCGGATACATCCTCCTCAGACGATGACGAGAACCTTTCTATGGAGGAATTTGAGAAGCAGCTCGCTCTCTTGACAAGGAAGTTTCGCCGCAACTTTCGAAGGGGTAATTCAAGTAAATCTCCATCCTTCGGAAAGTCGAACAAAGGCAAGGGTACTTCAAGTTACAAGTCAAGAAAGCAAGAGAACTTCTCAAAGGATAAGAAAAGTTCAGAGGGACAACTACAATGCTTCAAATGTCGAGGCTACGGCCACATTGCAACGGAGTGTCCCAACAAGTATCCGGCAAAGAAGAAGGCGATGCAAGTCGTCACTTGGGATGACAACTCAACGTCAAATGAGTCATCTTCTAGTGATGAAGAAAAGAGCTCCACGGCATTCCACGCGTCCATATCTTCACCCTTCATGTGCTTTATGGCAAGTACAGTCCGAGTCATTGTCCAACTCCACTGTTGAAAAGAATGCAACGGACAACTGAATCGGATGATTCGGAAGGTGAAGATTTTGCTCTAGCCTACCACAGACTTTTGAGGGATTCAAAGAAAGTGGCTAAGCAAAACAAGAGTTTGAGAGGGAGATTGCATGATCTCGAAGAAGAAGCAAAAAGGGCAACTTCTCTCTCAAACGCTCTTGAAGTGGAAAGGGAAAACCTGATAAAAGCAAATGTTTCCCTTCAAGAGTCCAATGAGCAACTTGAGAAGGAACATACAAATCTGGTGGATAAAGCGAATCACTTCTCAAAGCTCTACAACGAGGCTCGACAGGATAACCTGGAAATGACAAAGACCATTTTCCAACTCAAGGATGACTTACAGCGATTCTCTTCAGGAAGGAGTAAGTTGGATAGACTTCTTGGTCTTGGTCAATCAATCGGTTCGGCCTCGGATACACTCAACTGGAAACAGTCCAAGTTCGAGTGGGACAGTCTTTGTGCCTCAGTCGGTATCTCCTCCTCCGACACCGGAATTCAAGACAAACAACGACAACAAACCTACTTCATCCTCTTTGGGATCGTCAAGATCTAAGGTATGTTTTCGTTGTGGTGTTTCAGGGCACATAAGAAGATATTGCAAGACGGGAGTCAAATGCTCACCTCAAACATCTCTTGCAATGACTACCACAAAGGGTGATTCCTCGAAATCAATTCCAAATCAATTGAAAGAAAAAGAACCCTGGTAGTTTAACCGCGCAAGACGACCACATCAAGGAGACAACGCAAATCGTTTCAACAAGATGCTTTCACCTAGGGCATGATGAACTTCACGACCATTACCGACGCATTCCAAAAAGGTTTGGGGTGCGCAAAGGTTGACTATTTTGCCCTTGTCTTGTTACCAATGTGTCCATTGAATGCCATATGATAGTTCGTCTTGGTAGCCTGGATAGCGGTTGTTCCCCGTCACATGAACCGGTGACAAAAATAGTTTTCAAAATCGGAGAGAAATCTCTCAATCGCCGTGGGACGTGTTGTGTTCGAGACGGTCGATCTTCCAAAATTGTTGGAAAATGGGACGGTAGCTATTCAGATGGCCCGATTTTGAAAAAACAAATGTCTTATTTGTTGATGTGCCTTAAGACTAACCTCATAAGCATAAGTCAACGTTTGGCGACAATGGTTTTTTCAGTTAACTTTTCATCTGTTGAATGCGTTGTAACTGATAAGGGACCATGATCTTCTTTTAAAAGGGGTTAGATCTGAAAACAAGGCCTAGGTTGATTCCGAATAAAATTTCAGAAAAATGTAACCTAGTTTCTTTGAATAATGAAACACCTTTGGCATGAAAGGCTAGGTCACATAAATTTAAGGAACTTGTTAAAATTTCAAACAAGGACGTTGGTCAAGGGGGTTCCTAAACTTTTATTTAAACAAAACATTGTGTGGTGGTGGTTGCCAAAAGGGAAAACAGTCCAGAACTGCACACAAGAACTTGAACCACGTTGGTACAAAACGGCCTTTGGAACTTTTACACATGGATTAATGGGGCCAACCCGTCAACCATCTTTGGGAGGTAAATGGTATATTTTCTATTGGTTGATGATTTCTCTAGGTTTTCTTAGGTAGCATTCTTAAGAGAGAAAGCTGAACGTTTGAACTCTTTCATGAGATTTGCATCGTATTATGATTGAAAAAGAATGAAAAGATCATTCGTGTTAGGAGTGATTAGGGGTGGAGAATTCATAAATTCCAAATTTCATTGACTTTTGTACTTCAAAACGGTATTAAGCCTGAATTCTCTGCACCCTATACACCTCAGCAGAATGGTGTTGTTGAGCGCAAAAACAGGGTTGTTCAAGAGATGGCGCGTGTTGCTTCATAGCGGAATTTACCGCTACATTTTTGGGCTGAAGCTGTGAACACCGCTGTCTAGTCATTAACGGTTTATTTGCGCCCGGGGAACGTTACATACACCGTATGAACTATGGTGTGGTAGAAGAAAACCCAACATCAAATATTTTCGCATCTTCGGGAGTCGTTGTACATTTACGTTACCGTGAAAAATCTTGGAACGTTGACCTCGAAGTGACGAAGGGATTTTCTGGGGTATTCTACTAATAGTAGAGCATATCGAGTATTAACTTGGAAGTAAGACGATCGTAGATCGAATCTATAAATGTTAAGTAGATGAAGCTTTCACTTTGCATCTGAAAATCGACCCTCGATATCTCTCTAGGAGGATGATTCTCCTGCCGTTGCATCTTCTCATAATAATACTTCCAATATTAATGATGCATCTAATGGTTCTTCAAGTTTATCTAATGTGCAGGAATCATCTCATATATCTCCGAGTACTCTGTTTCAACAAACGCTACGAATCTCCAAGGATCAATCCGGAATCGAATATTATTGGAGATCCACAAGGAGGAGTTAGAACTCGGAGGCAGTTGGTTTGTGGATTCGCTTGCTACGTATCTTTAATCGAACCAAAGAACATAGATGAAGCTCTTCAGGATGACTATTGGATTAAAGCAATGCAGGAAGAGCTCCATCAATTTGAGCGAAACAAGTCTGGGAATTAACGAAGCCTCCAAGCAACATAATGTGATAGGTACCAAATGGATCTTCAAGAATAAGAAAAATGAGGATGGTACTATCATCAGGAACAAGGCACGATTAGTTGCTCAAGGCTACTCTCAAGTAGAAGGTATAGACTTTGATGAAACATTCGCCCCTGTAGCTAGACTCGAGTCCATTCGTATACTATTTGCTATTGCTTGTCATTTTAAATCAAATTATTTCAAATGGACGTTAAGAGCGCATTTCTAAATGGGTTTTTAAATGAGGAAGTTTATGTGGCTCAACCGAAAGGTTTTGTAGACCATAAACAACCTGACCATGTTTTTCGTTTGAAAAAGGCTCTTTACGGTCTGAAACAAGCACCGCGAGCATGGTACGAAAGGTTGACAAAGCACCTTTTGGAGAAGGGCTACACTCGAGGGGGAGCTGATAGGACTCTCTTTGTGAAGCATTATCAAAGCAATTTCATTGTAGCACAAATCTATGTCGATGACATTGTATTTGGCGCAACAAGAGATAATGATGCTTCTAAATTCGCGGAGACCATGGAAAGCGAATTTGAGATGTCCATGATGGGCGAATTGACTTATTTCCTTGGATTGCAAATTAAACAAAATGATGAAGGTATTCACTTGAGTCAATCCAAGTATGCAATGGTGTTGGTTAAAAAGTTTGATCTTAAAAATTCGAAGGATTTTCCGACTCCAATGGGAACTAGCCACAAGGGACTTGGAAGTGAATCACAAAGTGAGAATGTAGACGAGAAACTGTAATCGAAGTATGATTGGAAGTCTACTTTACCTCACGGCTAGTCGCCCGGATATATCTTTTGGTGTTGGGATCTGCGCGAGATATCAATCAGCACCAAAGGAGGTTCACCTGAAAGCGGTGAAAAGGATCATCCGGTATATCAAAGGATCAATTAATTTCGGAATTTGGTATCCTATGGGAACAAGTTTGGATATTGTTGGATACTCAGATGCCGATTGGGCAGGATCAGTGGATGATCGGAAAAGCACGAGTGGTGCATGCTTCTATCTTGGCCATTGCCTTGTTGCATGGCACAGTAAAAAGCAGAATTGCATAGCACTCTCGACTGCCGAAGCGGAATACATTTCAGCGGGTAGTTGTTCAACCCAACTCATTTGGATGAAAAGTGTGTTGAGCGACTTCCGGATTTCAGCATCTTCGGTAACAATTCTTTGTGACAACACAAGTGCAATTAACATTTCTAAAAACCCTGTGTTGCACTCTAGAACAAAACATATTGAACTTAGATATCATTTTCTTAGAGAGCTAGTTGAATCAAATACTCTTCAACTTTCATATATTTCAATGGAGGATCAATTAGCTGGCATTCTAACAAAACCTTTGGATCAAAAACGTTTTATTCATTTGCGAAAAGCAATTGGAATGCTTTCCTTGAAATAAACTTCTTTTTGAAACCTTTGCTTAGGATAGGTTTTGTTTGTTTTTTGTTTTGTTTTGTTCATTATCTATGTTTGTACATAGGACATTAATTGAGCATAGATCATAATTGACTTTAATTGCATCTTTTCGCACATTTAGAAATTTATTATGCTTTTGCCATCATAATATTTCACTGTTGCAATGATCATTTATGTTAATTAAATCATCTTCTGAGTGATCAAAGTCAATTTCTCTCTCTCAATGATCTCTTGGTATAGTCATTATCTTATTTGACTATTTAGTCGAGTATGAAATCGAGATCAATTTTTGGTTGAATACTTTATATCTTAAATAATTGATAGCCAATTGAGGGGGAGTCAAAGAAAAGTAAAATGCTCAAAAGATGTGGAAAGAGTTACATCCCAATGAGGAGTGTGAAAACTACCACCACATAGAGGAAAGAGCTACCACCTCGGTCGTCCGAGTATTGTGTGCAGCTACCACATGTATACCAAGCATGGTTGTTCAAATTTTTGATTAAGTAAAATGCATGTTGAAATACTTGACTCCGTCAAATTTCAAGGTTGGTATAAGGTGGGTTTTTAAAGAAAGATGCTCAAAGAGCCACTCTCTTCAACAGATTGTCTAGATACATTATCTACTATATTTGGGATTTCAAACATCTATTGATCTTTGTATTTCATTTTCTTTACTGAATTGATGATTTGATAAAGGCATTACTCATAAGATCAAGTTAGATGTAATTGAAGGTGTTCAACTTTAAGGGATTTAATTTTTGTAAATTCTCGTTTCATTTTTGGATATTATTGATAGATTTGGCATAATCTAATTCTTGTTGTATGAAACGATGATTTTTGTTTAAAGTTGATACACATTTGTGCTTACAATCTTTTTCTGGTTTTTCTTGAATTTCTCTGAAATTTTCTAAAGAAAAAGTTGGAGCCGATCCGGATCGGGCAAGATGATCCGGATCCCGAACGCAGGTATTCTTCTGCGGGCTGACAATCCGGATTGGACCTGCCGATCCGGATCCCGAACGCAGTTTCTCACTGCGGGTAGCCGATCCGGATCGCAAGCATGGTCTGATCCGGATCGCGGCTAGGATTTTATAAAGAACAAAAGGGTTTTGATTTCTTTTACTCCAATCTTTTGTTCCAAAGTTTCCAGAGCCTCTCTCTCTAGATTTCATCCTTCTTGGAAGCTTTCAAACTCAAGTTCTTCAACTCCAACTAAGTTTTATTGATCAAAATCTCGGTTTTTCACCGTTTTTCTCTATTCCTCCTCAAACGTGATGAATTTCTTGGATCAATTTTGTTTGTGGATGGTTTTTGATCAAATTTCTTTTGAAATAAGAACTCTGGGTAGATTAGTTTTGATTATATGCTAGGTATTCTCAAGATAAACGGATTTTTGGTCTTCGATTTCAAAAATTTCGGTTTTAGGGCATATAATAATGATTTTCGAAAATCATGCAATTGATCTGTTTTTTAAAAATCTCTTTTACAAAACTAATTTGATTCTTAGTCTCTCTACACGATAATGATTGGTTGGGTACAATTTTTCAAATCTTTGAAAATTAACAATTTTTTCGTGTTCTTGAGTTGTTGCTCACAGGATTTCAATCTTCTTAAGGCACTTGGATCAATGGGATTCTCATGGATCATTCTTTTATTGGTCACTATGGTGCACACTCGGGCCACAAACAAATTAAAGAGAGCTAAGAAAACACAACAAAAAGGTGAGTTTCATATGATCAGCGACACAGAAGTAGAAGTAGATTGTCAAGAGATAGATTGGACTGAATTAACAGATGATGATGAATCAATGCCCGATGCATCGAAAGAAAAAGCACCCATGGACAAAGGTAAAGCACCTATGACTGCACCAACCATCTCGGTGAAAAGGAAACGACTTGCTCGACGGTTTGGACGAGCACGAGGTTTCATGTCTAACGAACCGATTATTCCGGATTCTCCACCTCGTGAGGAACAAGTGTTCGTTAATGTGGATCGCCTAAGGGCATTTGAGAATCGTGAATGCATTGGTGAGAGGCATGTTAATATTGAGGCTCTACGAGATCACTCCCCTGAGTTTGGCGTTCTGATTGAACAAGCAAATCTTATTCAAGTTTGTCGATTTCCAGAAATGCTTGGATACTGTCTGCATCATGTAAGGGCCTTTTATACAAATGCACGGCACCTTCGAGAAATTGAAAACGGTCCAATGGAATTTTACACGAATATCCAAGGCACAAGATTCAAAATTACTCCACAATTGATTGGCGAGGTTTTGGGAATGCCTGCCAGCAAGACAGGAGTTAATTACTTGAAGGGAAAGGTTTTGACGAACACTTTGTGGCAAATGGTTATAAAGGGAATTTGTTTGGAAGGAACGCAATCAACGGAGAAATCGATCAGATCCAAAGAACTTCGTCTTGAGTACCGATTCCTAAACTTCATCACCTGTTATAATATCCTTCCAAATTTGCAGACGAAAGTCTTGAGATGGGATCGAATGCTATTTTTGTATCTCTTAGGACATCCGTCTGAGGCAATGGGATTGAATATCAACATTCCATACATTATTTGGAATAGAATGACAAGATATGTTGAGCACCCTCATCCCACAGAAAGAATTCCATTTCCACTGATTATAATGAGGATCTTGAAGAAATTTCAGGTTGATATTACTTCACCGACTTATCATCAATGTTTGGGTATGATCGATGAGTCCACCGTTGTGAAGTCACTTCACAAATTACCACATGTTACTCCGACACCGTCCACTGGTAAGAAACCTTGTGTCGGCACCTCGGCCTCACCGTCTCAACAAGCACCTGGCGCGGATGAAGACGCATCAGTAACTTCGATCTTCAAGCAACAACAGCGCCTATCTCTTGAGCAAGAGCGAATAACCAAAGAACAAAGCCGAATGTCTGAAGAACTCGAGATCATAACCGCATCCCAAATTACACTGACCAAGAAAGTAAATTCGATGAAGAAATTGATCAAGAACATGTTCGCTAAGATGGGATATAGTGCGTCTGAGGATTCAGACTCCGATAATTAATTTTTGCTCTAACAATTTTTGTGCAGGCTTTAACCTTGTTCAATTTTTAGGACTCACTCTTAGTTCTAGTTCTTACTTTTAGGAACAAATTTTTGAAACTTCTTGACTCTCCTTAAATTTTTGTGATTTTGGCTTTGTTTGTGACAAAAAGGGGGAGAGAGTTTAGAGAGAACTTGAACAATGATGATGTGAATATCGAACTTGAACAATGATGATGTGAATGTGTGAACATCGAGGTAAGTATAACCTCAACTTGAAAGGTAAGTAGAACTTCAACTTTTGGTTTTCATTTGTTTGAATGCATGCCTCGACTAACTATTCAACTAACTATTTGGGCATGTAATATAACTAACAAGTTGATGTTCACTAACATGACATCTGGTTTTTGATTGCATAGAAGATATGTTGGTGTTTTAACTATGATCAGTTTACATATCTGAATGTATAAATGTCATGGTAAGTATAAATGAGTATAAACTTCATCTCTGTATATGGTTTTTGAATGATATAAAATTCTTGAGGTATCTAACGATTTCTTTTGTCAAGAATGATTTCTTTTGCAGAGAGTACAGATGTCTAAGTCTAGAGTCTGTTTTAGGAGTTTAACTCATGTATTTTATTTTGGATCTCCATTGTAAATTTTTGTTGTATAGTGATAGCAACAAAAATATCTTTTTGAATTTTCTTTAGTGGATCTGTGTTTTGTCACGAAACCGCCAAAGGGGGAGATTGTTACGGAATTTGAGTTGGCGTAGTTTCGTGAAAGTTTCAAGTCTTGAAGATTGAAGGTGAAGAAAGTTGGATCATTTAACTCAATCTCAAGAAAGAAGAATTCAAAAGGATCAGGTATGTTTAACTAAAGATTTTGTGTGATCCGAATACTTCTTGTAGTGTAGAAACACTTGGAAGAATCTTTCATTGCATAAAAATCAAAAACTGGACTTGGGACATGTTCAGGATCCGGATCAGGTTGTTCAATCCGGATCCCGAAGGTGGTTCGTTCATACACCAGTTCAATCCGGATCGTAGCCTCTCTTGATCCGGATCCCGAACACTGAGTTTACCATTTTCCTTGAACGATCCGGATCAGGCTTCGCAATCCGGATCCCGAACGTTGATGTTTGGTGAACTGTATGAACGATCCGGATCAAGCACTTCGATCCGGATCCCGAACCTTCGTTTTTCTGGAACTACCTGACTCGTTACGACGATCCGGATCACAGCTAATCCGATCCGGATTGCGGTCCGTAAAATTTCCAGAAATGGTAGGTTTTTGATTCTTATCTCCTTCCTAGGGTTTCTAACCTATAAATAGACCCTATGACTCCTTTTCTAGTGTGAAGGAAAATAGCCGTCATATTCATATCTTATTTTATACGGCTCTAGATCCACATATAGAGAAGAAAGGAAATCATTAGAGAATACTCTATGTTTCTTCATCTATATTGATTAGTTTGATTCTAGGTTTTCATACTCACATCTTGAGTTGAATCAAACTAATGAATACTTAGATGGTATTTCCGATCTATCTTTGATCTAAGTATTCGGCGGATCATCACCACCAAAAATAACGATTTACTCCAAAAATCGGCGCGTGGATTCGCGTGTCCTTGTAGATTCAAGGTTCAACCGCTCTCGTGGATTCGGAGCGAGGCACGTTCGTGGATTCGAAGGGTGCTATTGGGTGAAGACCGTGGACTCGGTCGGACGTCGTGGATTCGACGTTGGACGCCGTGGATTCGGCGTTGGGCGCAGATCGTGGATTCGAGAAGCGTCGTGGAGCGAGCGGAGAAGATCCTCTAGGAGCGTATGGAAAAGGTTGAGTCGTAAGTGTGTACGGTAAATCACCATGTACGTGTTTTAATTCTAGTGGATTTCGCCGTGTTATCGGTCCTGTGGTTTTTTACTCCGGTGATGGAGTTTTCCACGTAAAAATCTTGCGAGTTATTTTTTATTTCCGCATTGGGTTTTTATCGCAACGATTTTTGAGTGTTTATACGTTTACACCTATTCACCCCCCTCTAGGTGTTTTTTCCCCTATTTAGATCCTTATTACATATAACCCAACAGTCATTTCAGTCCGGACCCCGAAGGTATGTTTTTCTGGAAATTGTCTGTTTAGCCACGACAGTCCGGACCGCCAAAATTCCAGTCCGGACCGTCGTCCTGAAAAATTCCAGATAAGGTTAGTTTTTGATTCTTATCTTCTTCCAATGGTTTCTAACCTATAATTAGACCCTACGGTTCATTTTTTAGGGTAATCCAAAAGTCGGTCAAAAAGAGAAAAATCCACATATAGAGAAGAAAGGAAATAACTAGATTAAATCTATGTTTCTTCATCTATATTGATTAATTTGATTCTAGGTTTTTCAAACTCAGATTTTGAGTAGAATCAAATTAATGAATACTTAGATGGTATTTCCGATCTATTTTTAATCTAAGTATTCGGCGGATCATCACCACCCAAAAACAACGATTTCCGCAAAATCAGCGCATGGACTCGCGTGGCCTTGTGGATTCAAGGTGCAACCGCTCTCGTGGATTCGGAGCGAGGTACGTTCGTGGATTCGAGACGTGCTACTGGGTGAAGACCGTGGATTCGGTCAGACGTCGTGGATTCGACGTTGGACGCCGTGGATTCGGCGTTGGACGCAAATCGTGGATTCGAGGAGCGTTGCGGAGCGAGCGGAGAAGATCTACTAGGAGCGTATGGAAAAGGTTGAGTCGTGAGTAAGTGCGTTACATCACCTTGTACGTGTTATAATTCTAGTGGATTTCGCCGTGTTATCGGTCCCATGGTTTTTTACTCCTGGTTTTGGAGTTTTCCACGTAAAAATCTTGCGTGTTATTTTTCATTTCCGCATTGGATTTTATTGCGCAAAGATTTTTGAGTGTTTATTGTTTACACCTATTCACCCCCCTCTAGGTGTTTTTTTCCCTATTTAGATCCATATAGTATAACCCGACAGCGAGAGTTAAAGGCGCAACTTCAGGATTTAATGGACAAAGGTTTTGTGAGACCAGGTGTATCGCCTTAGGGAGCGCCGGTGTTATTTGTAAAGAAGAAGGATGGGTCGCTTCGATTGTGTGTGGATTTCAGGTAGCGTCAGTGTTCTCGAAGATTGATCTCCAGTCAGGCTACTACCAGCTGAGGGTGAGGGCCGAGGACATCCCTAAGACGGCTTTTAGATCCCGGTACGGGCATTATGAGTTCCCTGTTATGCTTTTAGGTTTAACTAATACCCCTGCTACATTATGGATTTGAAGAACCGGGTATTTCAGTCGTACTTGGACCAGCTTGTCGTTGTGTTCATTGACGACATTTTGATTTACTCCCGGAGGGATATAGAGCGTGAGGAGCACTTGAGGATAGTGCTGCAGCCTCTGCGAGAGAAGAAGTTGTATGCCAAGTTTAAAAAGTGCGAATTTTGGCTTCGGGAGGTTGCATTTTTAGGCCACTTTGTATCAGCCGCAGAAGTGGCAGTTGACCCGACGAAGATTGATGTTGTTCGGGATTTGCCTAGACCGACGACTGTTTCTGAGGTCCGTAGCTTTTTGGGCTTAGCGGGTTATTATCGTTGGTTTGTAGAGGGCTTTGCGAAGCTCTATCCCCCTGACCAGTTTGACTAGGATGGGGATAAGGTTTGTTTGGGCTGAACTGTGCCAGCTGAGCTTTGAGGACGGATGAGGGGTTTGGATTTGGGCACCAGTTCTGGCATTGTCAGTGAGGGGCGATGGATTCGTAATTTGTAGTGACGCCTCTCACAGCGGTTTGAGATGTGTTTTGATTCAGCATAGTAGGGTAATTGCTTATGCTTCACGGCAATTAAGGATTATAAGAAGAATTACCCTACTCAGGATTTGGAGCTTGCGGCTGTGGTGTTCGTGTTGAAGTTGTGGCGGCATTACTTCTAAGGAGAGCACTGTGAGATTTACACTGATCATAAGAGTTTGAAGTACTTGTTTACTCAAAAGGAGCTGAATTTGAGGCAACGCCGGTGGTTGGAGTTACTAAAGGACTATGATTTGAGCATCCTTTATTATCCCGGCAAGGACAATGTTGTAGCAGATGCTTTGGATAGGAGGTCAGTGCAGAGTTTGAGCATGTTGATCACGCAGCAGGCACCGCTTGTGGAGTAGTTGAGGCGTCTACAGATTGAGATGGTATCCCCTGGGATCTCTGCTAGACTCATGTCTATGGTCTTGCAGCCCCACTCTGTTGGACAGGATTAGGGAGACACAGAGTGAGGACCCCCACTTGACGAGGATCGGATCACAGCTTCAGGCAGATCAGATAGGGGATTTTGCAGTGGACAACTCGAGAGTACTACGGTACAGAGACCAGAGTTGAGAGGGGCCCATTATACACCTCTTACCATTCATCTTGGCGGTACTAAGATGTATAAGGACCTCAAGGCACACTTCTGGTGGTCCGGAATGAAGCGGGACATTGGTAGATTTGTGGCTCACTGTTTAACTTGTCAGCAAGTGAAGGCAGAGCACCGGGTCCCTGCTGGCAAGTTACAAACTCTTCCAATTCCCGAGTGGAAGTGGGACCACATCACTATGGATTTCGTCACAGGACTGCCGGGGGCACAGAGTGAATCCGAAGCGATTCGGGTTATCGTGGATAGACTCACCAAGTCTGCACACTTCTTGCCTGTACGGATGACTTGGTCGTTGCCGCGTCTTGCACAGTTGTATTTGGATGAGGTCGTGAGGCTACGCGGTGTACCTGCCCCGATGGTATCAGTTAGGGGCCCGAGGCTTGTATCGCATTTTGAGGGAGTCTACAGTCAGCCTTGTGGACCCAGCTCCGATTTGGCAAAGCGTTCCACCCCAAAACCGATGGACAGCCTGAGCGCACCATACAGACCCTCGTGGATATGTTGAGAGCGTGCGTTATGGATTTTGGAGGAGGGTGGTACCGGCACTTAGCATTGGTTGAGTTTGCGTACAACAACAGCTATTAGGCGAGCATTCAGATGGATCCGTTCGAGGCGTTGTATGGACGCAAGTGTCTGTCGCCCTTGTATTGGAGTGACGTGGGTGAGAGGAGGACTTTGGGACCAGATTTACTGTTGGAGACAGAGGATAAAGCCAGATTAGCTCGCCGACATCTTGAGATGGCCCAGAGCCGTCAGAGGAGCTACGCCGATACTCGGCGGCGAGACCTAGAGTTTCAATTGGGTGATCAAGTCTTTTGGAGGTCCCACCTTCGAAAGAAGTCCGGAGAATTGGTGTTCGTGGAAAGCTCAGTCCCCGTTCTATCCGACCCTTCGCACGCGATCGACTTCACTTCCTTGGAGATCGGTGAGGACCTTGGATATGAGGAGCACCCGTTGCGAATTCTTGCTCGTGAGGTGAGGGGATTTGCGCAACCGGGCCATTCCGTACTTGAAGATCTTGTGGAGCCTTCACGAGGAGCGCGAGGCTACTTGGGAGTTAGAGACAGTGATGTGCGTTACCTGCCCCTTTTCTGTTCGAGGCTTCCGGTTGAGGTACGTCTGGTTGTTTTTCTTGTTTCTTGGACGAAACTCCATTTAGTGGGGGAGGATGTAGTGGTCCAGAATCCCATGCAACCTTTCTGGTGAATCCATTATGTAGAACACCTAATGTTGGTGTGTTTGGCCCATAGTGCATCGAAGGGATGCCACAGATGGACCCTGTGAGGTATCTTTTGCTGTATTGGCCTTCGGCTGCATTTGTCGAAAATTTGAAAAGGTTTTTGACCGAACAGAGGTTGGAATTGGATTCAGCACGGAAAAACGCTAGAAAACGGCTATTTGCTTGTTTGATTCTGAGTCCGGATGCCCAAAAAGGACTCCCGGAAGTTTTTATTGGTTTTTGGTGCATGGGAGGGGCCTTGGACCGTCGGGCTGCCACGTGGCGGCTTGTTATTGGCCGGTCCGCAGCGCCCGGTCCACAGAGAGGCGCGGCTGGGTGCATAAGCCCGGCGCAGGACACGTGTCAGGTGCTGATTGGCCGGCGCAGAGTGCGTGGTCCACGGAGTTTGGCGCGGCGGTGCATGGACCACGGCGGGGGACACGTGGCAGCCCCCGGTTGGTCGGTGCACGCGGCGCGGTCCACGGAACCCGAAGTAGGGTGCGTGGACCGGGTGCACGGGACACGTGTCGGCATGCCATTCGCGGGCTCACGAGGTGCGGCGCACGGGGGCGCGGCCGGGCGCCTCGGGGCGCGTGCGTGGCAGGCGGCCACAGCGGCGCCTGCCCGCACATGTGACCGCGACAGTGTCGGGCCACGTGTCGCGCTACCACTCGCTAGCGCCACCTACCCGTTTGACCGGGTAGGTGCCACACGGCGACGGCAGGCGCGCCCCGCATAGCTGTTCGCTGTGCGGGACACGCGTCGGCCCCCGGGAGGGCCACGTGGCCGCTCCTGGCACGCCCCGCACAGTTGTTTGCTGTGCGGGTGACGTGGCAGCTCCCGGGCGTTTCGGGCGCACCTTCGCGGTAAGGTGTTCCGCCGGTTTCGGGCGCCCGAAACTGGTCCAGCGCCCGAAATCGGGGACACAGAGGGAATTATCCCATTTGTTTGTGTGGGCCTTTATATAGCCCGAGCTCACTTCACAGTGAGCTTTTTCACTGTTCTGAGCCTTTTCTCTCTTGGGTTTCTTCAGAGAAGTTGATCCTCGGGTTGTGCCGCTTCCATCTGCAGAGTTTGGGGATTTTACGCGGCACGCTTTTCGAGATTCCTATTTTCTTGGCGCATCGCGACGCTCTTTCGCCGGTGTTTCTTCCGTCGCGTTTCGGTGCGCGAGCTCCCCCGGCCTACTCTGACCACCTTTTCGAGCGATTTCTTCGCCGTTGGATCCGCGACAGGTAAGGCTACGATCTTGGTGTTTTCCGCATTTCCTCATTTCGTGCATTTCGAGGAGTTTTTCCATGCTTACTGGAACCCCTTTTTCCTGTGAGGATTTTCAAGGACAGCGGACTGTTTTGGGGATTTTTCCACGCTCGGACCTCGGATCAAGGCGAGCCTATACACTTTTTTCATCTACTCGACGCGAGGATTTTCACAGTATTTTTCTTGGATTTTTCTGAGGCTTGTCCAGAGGTATAATTTTCTCCCTTAACTGTGTATGTGATTACAGTTATGTTGTTGTGAAGTTGTGAGCGCACCTATACTGTGGAATTTGTAACTTGGCCTACGGTGCTCAGAATTGGACGTGCAGGTACCCGTTTTGAAGATCTCGACACGAGGATCGCTGTGGTATTTTTATAGGATTTTTCGGAGCCCTTACAGCATGTGAAAAATTAGCATCTTTGGGGACTGAATTTCAGACTGTGTATACTTGGTTAATTTTTGGAATAAAGTGTAACGGTGAATCTTGTGTTGTACCCAGGAGAGCTTGCGAGTTTTGCTGGACCTGTTGGATTGGGAGATTGAGATTTCTGGGTATTATCAGCTGTAGGACTTTGGACTGTCCAGCTCTTCGAGGTGGGTGTTGTTGCGAATCTCTTACTTTTGACTACCCACTAGGCTTATTGGAGTGTTTTCCATGTTAGGAAGCTAATTACACCCCTTGAACAATATTTGCATGCTTATGTGAGATAGATGGGATATTTGTTAGTACTTGCTTACTAATGACATTAGTGAATTAGAGTGATAATATCACTTGAGAGATAGAAGGCTTTATTAGTAACTTTGTGGGTAGTATGCATGATTTACTAGTACATAGGGTACTTGGGCCAATGTGATGATGTGTTGCCAGCATGTTTTACTTCGTGGACAATTGCATTTATTTCATTAAGTACAGGACAATTGCATGTTTGATTGGACATCTAGTTAGGCCACTATTTACTGCTGCACTATCATATCGGGAAATGACTTAGGAGAAACCATGTTTAGCTGTTCTCCTTTCTATTCAGTTGCATATTGCTCGAGTTAGAGCAGGGGTATGGGATAGTGTAGTCGAGGCCATCGAGTCAGGGTCAGATTAGACTCGATTATGGATCGTGGGGCATTGTGGTAACCGCGGACAGTAGGCGGTTAGCCAGATGTTGATTACTTTATCAGATTTGGACTTGTGGGGTGTTGCGGCGACCGCGGACATTGGGCGGTTGACCGGATGTTTTACTTATGCATCAGATTGGGTATCAGATTTCTCTAGTGGATGGAGTTTCCCACTTATTGAGTATTATTGCACCAGATTGGGGATCAGGGTTTCATTAGTGGATGGATTTTTCCACTTTGATCATAGTCATGATCAAAGTCCTGCTATACAGAGATACTTGTTACTGAGATACTTTACTCGTGTGGGTCGCTCCCCTCGAGTGCCACTCCGGAGGTAGGCTTTTCGGACCCAGCCTTGTGTGCCGGTCTGATACTTATTTTGGGATGCGAGCCGTGCGGGCCGATCCCGCGGTTTCGAGCCTTGTATGCAGATTCCGCTGAGCAGGCAATGCCAGTTCTACTGGTGGCAAATGATTGGGTTATTTGGACAGATACGGTTTTCTGATGCATTCATACAGTCATCTCTTTTGATACGGCATTTAGAGGCATAGTAGTGATAGTTTTCCTTATCAGTAGCCTTTATAGCTTACTACTATTTTTCCCTTTTTGTCTCTAGTAGTCCTAGTGGGCACGTCAGAGTTTGAGGTTTTTCCACTAGGGGAGGCTACTGTTCTTTATAGTAGTTCTCACCCCCATTGTCTTTCTCTTCTTTTCCCCCTTTGTTTTGCAGAGTCTTCTGCGGGAGTTACAGGGCCGTCTTGGGCAGACCGAGGTAAGCAGATCGCTGATTAGATAGTTTATCTACCCCGACTTCGAGCTTAGTTGTGTATCTGTTGTACCCCTTTCTTTTCTTAGACAGTTGTAGTTATTTTGGGCCTGGCTCTTGCCAGCTGTTTGTACTTATTTGGTGAGCTGGGAGAGACACTTGTATTTTGAGAGTTTTTATTATGCTTTTACTTTCCAGCTGTAGTCTGAGATGTAGTAGATTTATTTTAGCTCTGTTTATTGTTCCTTTATCTATATCTTTTATATCTGAGCAGGTTACCAGCGCTTCGTGTACACGGAAAATTCAGTGTGCACGGCGGATCTGTGGACGGGCCCGGGTTCTGGTTTATACCCGGGGCGTGACATCCCTATCCAAAGGAACTGCAGTGCCATGCTCCATACGCAACGCCTACACCATCGAGGCGTCACTAATCCATAACAGAGGGACCAACTAAACTGAAAGGTATCCTGGTGCAATCCACTCCCAGCCACACATGTCCTATGCGCCTCGTCCCTCGAAACATGGAGCGCGCAGTTTGACGACTGCAAAAACTCTCTAGCACAGGGAGGCTCTCAAGTAGTCACTCCATTATCACCAACCACGACTCTGCCTCCAAATGCTCCAAACTCAATCTTACGAGTCGGGGTGGTTCATCTGCCAAATCTGGCTCAATAAATCGATCGCGTCCCCTCAGCTCACCAGCTGTCAACTATCCACCCTACCTCGTTGCCTCGGCACTAAACATTGGCACAGAGGGGGCTACTCACTCTATCGGTGCCACAGAAATCCCCGCCCCTGAGGATACTGCAACCGGGTGGTCTTAGAAGGAAGCACTGTCGAGCTGCCCGCTGCTCCGACAACTGTGTCACTAAAACCAGCTGCTCGCTCACTCTGCCGCTAATTGGCCTCAAACGATCCTATCATCTGGGTCCGGAACTCTCTGACCTCAATCCAGGTATCCGGCCCAAAACCAACTGCTCAAGCTCAACTGCTATGACAGGAAGCACACGGGTCAAAACCCAGCATCGGGGAGACACCGCTCGCCACGACGAAACCACAAATCAGCACACAAAAGCCACTCGACCCAATCCAGCGAAAGTCTAGAGCATGTCACCCATTCCACAGCATTATGTTGTCTGCAGCCAACATAATCACTTAGGAGAATAAACATGCCGATCACTCGTCCCGTCCCCTGGGAGAGGTATAAAACTCAATCAGGACTCTCGCTATAAATCACGACTCTCACGAAGTCAACCAAGGGTCAAACCATAAGCCTAGGGTTTCTAAGTCCACCATGACCTACAACCTAGGCTCTGATACCAACCTAATCTGTCACGCCTCGGGGTCGAAACTGCGACCCGGGCTCGCCAACAGATCCGCCACCTATGCCAAACCCTGCATAGGCGAAGCGTCCTACCTGCAAGAAAGTACTACAGCTAACAGATATCAGAGCTATAAGATAAAACTGCTGTAAAAATAAAATCATCCACTGTACAACTGGAAAATAATGCAACAATGTCCATCTCCCAAAAATGATAATCGTACAATATCCTCAGATACAAAACTCATAGCTCAACAGGGAGGTATCTCCAATAAATACATCAGTGTACAGGCTCTCAATACATATCATATCCTCACTACAACAGTCTCTCAAAAGGGAAAATAAAATGACTAATCTAATGAAGATCTCCTATGTCAGGGTACCACTACTCTCCAACGACGGGTAGGGATCTAGCTCGCGACTCCCTCGCCTCGATCAACAACCGCAGAATCAGCAACACCCACTAAGACTCTGCAAAACAAAGGAGAGGAAGGAAAAAGGAGGGGGAAAACTCCCAAAGGGTGTGAGAACTACACCAAAAAGGGAGTTCTCAGTGGGTACCACCGCCAGACCCGACGGTCTGCCCACTAAGTCCTCAAGAGATAAAAACTAACCAAAGCCGTAAAGACTGAAATAAGGAAGCTGGAGACTCTCAACAGCTATCCTGCCTCTATATAAAATGCCCAAAAGGGGAGAACCAAAGAGTGGTATGCAACCACCAGCACATGAAGTGCACAATCGACCCAATCGATAGACCAGTAATCACTGGCACTGCCTGCTATGCCTGCCATGCCTACTATGCCTGCCATGCCTGCTATGCCTGCCATGCCTGCTATGCCTGCCATGCCTGCCATGCCTGCTATGCCTGCCATGCCTGCTATGCCTGCCATGCCTGCCATGCCTGCTATGCCTGCTATGCGTCTCGTACAACGGTCAACAACTCACAATGACCTTGGGACAACCGTCGATCCCCAAACGGTTCCCAACAACACTAGCACTGGTCTAAACGCGGCTACTAGACTCCACTCGGTCCCCCTGACACGAGTGTAACAGTAAAGTAAACATCTGTAATAAACCCAATCTAGTGATGCCAGAAATACTGGTACTGCCTGCTGTGCCTGACGAATCGGGTATGCTGGCCAATGCATAACACCGATAAGGGATAGGAGTCTCAAGGACTCAAAGTAAGTAACAGATCGGCAACTATTACCGTCCGATCGCAAACAAAAGTAAGTAACAGATCGGCCACTCTAACCGTCCGATCGCACACTCCGGAGTGGCACCCGAGGGGAGCGACCCACATGAGTAAAGTATCAGGGATAGGAGTCTCAAGGACTCAAAGTAAGTAACAGATCGGCAACTATTACCGTCCGATCGCAAACAAAAGTAAGTAATAGATCGGCCACTCTAACCATCCGATCGCACACTCCGGTGTGGCACTCGAGGGGAGCGACCCACACGAGTAAAGTATCACCGGGCAATATCCGCGCCGGTGTGATAAGTAACAAAAGCAGGACTGGATCATGACTCTGATCAAAGTGGGAAACTCCGTCCACTAGAGAAATCAGATACCGAATCTGGTGCATAAATAAATATCCGGTCAACCGTCCAATATCCGCGGTTGCCGCAAAGCCCCACAACTAATCCAACCTGTCTCAGACACCAAGTCCCGACTACACTACCCAGAACCCCTGCTCGAACCCGAGCAACACAGACCACCTGACTAACAAAGAAGGAGAAAAGGATAACATGGTTTCTCCTAAGTCAAGTTCCAAAAGTAGTGCAGCAGTAAAAGATGGCCTAACTACATGTCCATGCAAGCATGCTTTGTCCTCAGAAACAATAAAAGTGGGTTAAACATATATTAGTAAAGCATGCTAAAACATTTCTACTATGGTATACCAATCTCACCCAAGTAGGCCATTCCTTGCTTACCTCTCGCTCATATCGGTTGTACAACAAATATGCCTGTTATCAATCATAGAGGGGTGATATCCCCACAAGTGCACTTACATTCACCATAATGTAAAAACCTTATACAGTTACCAAATTAAGCTTACCCACCTGAAGTGCCCAATCCAAGGCAAACCTGGGGTCGGCGAAGAGAGTGGCCACTTGCACGCACAATCCTCTGAACCCATATCCACGGTACATGTCGCGCCAACCTCGGCTCCTAGCAGTGTTCCAAAAACATTCGCGAACCTTCCTGGGTACCACAAAAGGTCCAAAGTTACACTTCAATTACCAAAATTAACCACGCACAAACACACTGAAAATCAGTCCCAAAGATATGCTTATTTCACCTGCAGAACGGACTTGGAAAAATCCAACAAAAATACTATCGCGTTCCTCGCGTCGATACCTTCGAAACGAGTACCTGCACGTCAAATTCCAAGCCCCGTAGGCCGAGTTAAAAATTCCACAATACAGGGCACTCACAAACACACAACCACACATCTGTATTTCCATACACAGATAAAGGGAGAAAAATATACCTCCGTGCAAGCCTCAGAAAAATCCAATAAAAATACTGTGATAATCCTCGCGTCGAGTAGATGAAAAAAGTACAAAGGCTGGTCTCAATCTGATGCCCAGTTGCAGAGATAAAAATCTGGCAAGGTGTCGCAGTCCAGAAATTCCATCAGCGGCAAAGGGGTTTAAAAACGTACCCAGAACCCCAAACAAAGCTCAAATCTGAGAAAAGTGGACAATACAAGAATCGTAGATATACCTCTCGTGAATCCAACGCCTTGAAAATCGTCCGAAAATACTGTCGGGGTAGCTCTGTGAATCTATCAGACCGAAATGCGACGATAACGGGCCTGAGATGAAAGTATGTCGCTCTGTGCTACGATGCCGAAGTCGTCGACGCCGCGCCTTCCAAAAATTCCGAGCCTTCTCCACAATATGTACAGCGAGGAGATCAACAACTTTGGTGACGGGTGCACTGGCCAAAGAGCTTGGGAAAAAGCTCTACTCGGTGAGCAAAAGGGCCTATTTATAGGCTCAACCCGAAAATCCGGATATTAGGCTTTTGGGCCGATTTTCCGGGTGCCCGCACGAACCGGGCGGCTACAGTGTTGGGCCCGGCCCAACACTGTTCACGCCCGGAAAGCCCAGGGCCCGCCACGTCTCACCCGAACAGCGGACAGCCACACCGGCCATCCGCTGCTCGACACGTGGCGCACTGAGGTGGCGACACGTGGACCGCACTCGGTCAAACAGTCGCCCACGTGCGTGCCTGCGCCGCCGCCCGACACCCCTGCACGCACGCGCCCCGAGGCGGCCTGCACCCGCTCCGTGGACCGCGCGCATGTGGACCAGCCAACCATAGATCGCCACGTGTCCTCCCCCGGTCCACCGTACACCCGCTCAAATTTCCCGTGGACCACGCCCACAACACCAACAAGTCACAAGCTGCCACGTGTCCTGCCTTCCGGTGCACGCCCGCCCGTGGACCGCGCAACTGCCCGCGCGCCCGCGCGCCTGCCCGCGCGCCTGCCCGCGCACTGCGCGCTGCCCGCGCCTGCCCGCCGCCGCGCCTGCGTCCGCGCCGCCGGAACAGTGATCCCTTGCCTCGAAAATCATGCGCGTCATCCGTGCTCCGAAAAATGCAAGTGAATAGCCAATTTTCATCATTTTCGCGCGTTGAATCCAAATCCGAAGTCCGTTTTGCCAAATTCCAACTCTAAAAATTGCCGAAGGCATCCGGAAAGATGTTCTTTTGTCCAAACTTCACGCTGAGCCCAATTTTAATATCCATTGCGCGCAAAACCACTTCTAAGCATTCGACGGAGTCATCTGACTACTCTCGTGATCCATTAACCACTCTGAGTCCATCACTAGTGTCCAATTAGTGTACAAACACCACCGACGCGCCACATAGGCCTCCAGGAGCTGCTGGTCAACCAGTAATCTCGTCGTGGGTGTTGGGTTATATGTAATAAGGATCTAAATAGGGGAAAAAACACCTAGAGGGGGGTGAATAGGTGTAAACGTATAAACACTCAAAAATCGTTGCGATAAAAACCCAATGCGGAAATAAAAAATAACTCGCAAGATTTTTACGTGGAAAACTCCATCACCGGAGTAAAAAACCACGGGACCGATAACACGGCAGAAATCCACTAGAATTAAAACACGTACAAGGTGATTTACCGTACACACTTACGACTCAACCTTTTCCATACGCTCATAGAGGATCTTCTCCGCTCGCTCCGCGACGCTTCTCGAATCCACGATCTGCGCCCAACGCCGAATCCACGGCGTCCAACGTCGAATCCACGACGTCCGACCGAATCCACGGTCTTCACCCAATAGCACCCTTCGAATCCACGAATGTGCCTCGCTCCGAATCCACGAGAGCGGTTGAACCTTGAATCCACAAGGACACGTGAATCCACGCGCCGATTTTGGGGGTAAATCGTTATTTTTGGTGGTGATGATCCGCCGAATACTTAGATCAAAGATAGATCGGAAATACCATCTAAGTATTCATTAGTTTGATTCAACTCAAGATGTGAGTATGAAAACCTAGAATCAAACTAATCAATATAGATGAAGAAACATAGAGTATTCTCTAATGATTTCCTTTCTTCTCTATAGGTGGATCTAGAGCCGTATAAGATGATATATGAAAATGACGGCTATTTGGATTAACCCTAGAAAAAGAGTCATAGGGTCTATTTATAGGTTAGAACCCTAGGAAGGAGATAAGAATCAAAAACCTAACATTTCTGGAAATTTTACGGACGGCGATCCGGATCGGATTAGCTGTGATCCGGATCGTCGTAACGAGTCAGGCAATTCCAGAAAAACGAAGGTTCGGGATCCGGATCGAAGTGCTTGATCCGGATCGTTCATACAGTTCACCAAACATCAACGTTCGGGATCCGGATTGCGAAGCCTGATCCGGATCGTTCAAGGAAGATGGTAAACTCAGTGTTCGGGATCCGGATCAAGAGAGGCTACGATCCGGATTGAACTGGTGTATGAACGAACCACCTTCGGGATCCGGATCGAACAACCTGATCCGGATCCTGAACATGTCCCAAGTCCAGTTTTTGATTTTTATGCAATGAAAGATTCTTCCAAGTGTTTCTACACTACAAGAAGTATTCGGATCACACAAAATCTTTAGTTAAACATACCTGATCCTTTTGAATTCTTCTTTCTTGAGATTGAGTTAAATGATCCAACTTTCTTCACCTTCAATCTTCAAGACTTGAGACTTTCACGAAACTACGCCAACTCAAATTCCGTAACAGTGGGGATCCAGGTCCTCACAGTCTGCCCACTAAGTCTACTAGAGGCATGCCGCAACAAATGAAATACTGAAGAAAAGAGCTGGAAATGAATAACTCTACAGCTACTATGCCCCTATCTAGATGCTCAAAAAATAGAACAGATGATAAAAATGGTGCATCTACTAACATATCAGTATAGTCACCCAATCTGAACTGACTGCCTCCTCGGGTCCAGTCAAGCCTGCGCCTACCTACTGCCGTTACATCCCGGAGAACCGGACTTACGTAGGGCGTCCGTAGCTGCCAAAACTGGCTCAGCCAGAGGGACTGCGTCCGTAACTGCCAAAACTGGCTCAGTCAGAGGGACGGCGTCGACAAGTCGCGATACAAAAGTAACAGATCCACCCTAGGCGTGGCTCTCGAGGGGCGCGACCCCACCGAGGAAAAAGGTATTTGCGCACTCTGTCGAGCTCAAGGTGGCACTGCAGGCTATAGTCAAAACACACGCTCACGCTCTGAACAGAAAAACTCAGTATCCTCAAACATCTCGCACAACGGTCGGAGCACTCTCGACGACTCAGCTGATTAGCTCTCTCGAAACACGAGACACTAGCCTCTCCAACAGCTCACAGCACAAAACACACTGGCTGGAGATACTCCACAGCCAGGATCGACCCACAACTCAGGGCTAACAAAACAGGTCGGACAACACTCAACGACCCGGGACCACCATCAACCCCGACGGTTCCCAACAACAGAACATCAACCCAACCTGCAGACTCACTGACAGGATAGGCTCCAAATCAAACGCAGTGCAAGGTCCGGGAACCCCGAAAGACTAGAACCTACAACCCAAATCAAACAAGAACAGGCTCTAGGCATAGCCTCTCGTTGTTCTCGTCCCAAAGAAAAAGGCAGACCTTAGAACCCAGACCACTCGAATCATCTGGAGTGGTTAATTTATAGAAAAAAATGTGACATTTCTTACTGAAAGGCATTTGATCTGAAAGAAATCCATATTTAATGATTTTTAGTTCTTTTTAGGAAAACACTTGAAAACAAGTTTTATATCCAAGCCTCGTAGAGCTAATGCCTTTGTCCAATCAAACAAGAACAGACTCGGGCGACCCTACGGTGCTTGGAAGAAAACATTGGTTGACTAAAATCATATATGTGTCCAAAAACAGTTCTGGGTTCAAGGTCCTGCTATCACTGATAAACCGCTGCCACTAACACAGCGACGACTTATAAAACAAGAAAAATAGAACATCTCGGGACCGCCGTCTACCCAAACGGCTCCCGCCACAGATGATCGTTCAACTACGTCTACCAGACTCCACTCTGCTCCCAAGCACGAGTGTAAAATACATCCCACACTAAAGGAATCCTGACCACTCGGCCCACTACCCGGGCGAGTAACACTATGTCCAGGAAAGAAATAGAAGTGTGGATGTCTAAAGCAGAAATAAACCTAGTCCAAGTTGGAGTTTTTTCTACTGGTCTGGTTACACATGCAGCATATGACGGGGGTGTTAGGTCAAGTTCCAAGATAACAATAATTTTACAGATAGTAGGAAACAAGAGCTCGCATGATCATCAAATAACTCTAGAATTATCAGCTATCACATTCTAGCATGCTACACAAGAATATCACTATCATGCATGGTCCTACTATAGCAGATTTAATAAACATTCCAACAATCTTGGAGACAGGGCCACCCACCAGAAAGTGCACAACTGTCCAATGTCCAAAAAGCTGAAACTGTACCGGGGCAATCCACAGATTTCTACAAATCCGTCGGGCCCAAAACCTCCCAAAATACCTCCTGGATACAAAAAAAAGTCCAAGGTTACACTTTAAATCCACATATTACCCAAATAAGTTACATTCTGAATTCAGCCACAAAGATGTCACTTTTTCACCTGCAAATAATGCTCCAAAAATTCCAATAAAAATACCACAGCGATCCTCGCGTCGAGACCTTCGAAACGGGTGCCTGCACGTCCAATTCTGAGCCCCGTAGGCCGAGTTACAAATTCCACAGTACAGGCGCGCAAAATCTCACAACCACATAACTGTAAAACTCTGCACAGTAAAAGGGGAAACAGTATACCTTCGGGCAAGCCTCAGGAAAATCCCGGAAAAATACATTGATAATTCTCGTGACGAGTAGATGCAAAAAGTGTGTAGGCTCATCTCGATCCGATGCTCGAGTGTGGAGATAAAATTCCGGCAAGGGGCTGCTGTCCAAAAACTCCACCAGCAAATAGCAGCTTAGAAATGTCTCGAAAACCGTGCCACAAACTCAGAATTCAGCAAGATGATCAACACAAAAGTTGAATACGTACCTCTCGTAAATCCAATGCCGCAGAAATCGTCCAAAAATACTGTCGTAGTATCTCTGTGGACCTCTCAGACTGAAATGCGGCGATAACGGGCCTCCGATGAAAGATCGTCGCTCCGCGCTACGATGCCGAAATCGTCGACGCTGCGGCTTCCAAAAATTCCGGGCCTCTGCCAGAAGATGCGCAACACGAAGATCTCCAACTTTTATGAAGGGTCCAAGGGCAGAGGGGTTCGGGAAAAGGGTCAAAAAGCCCGAGCAAAGGGGCTATTGATAGGCCCAGCCCGAAAAATCCAACAATTTGGACTTTTGGCCCAAATTCGGGCGCCCGAAACATTCGAGCTGCTACAGTAACGGGCCCGGCCCGTTACTGTTCACGCCCGAAAACTCGACAGCCCGCCACGCGTCCACCCAAACAGCATACAACCATTTGGGCCAACGGCGCTGCGCCGCGTGGCCTAAGCTAGTGCCGACACGTGGCGCCCACGCGCGGGAGCCGCGGGTCAGCGCACCCACGTCGCGCCCACGCGCGCCCACGCGCGCCTATCGGGCACGCAGCCCGAGGCAACCACTCCCCGCCCCGTGGACCGCGATCACAACACCTCTCCAACCAAGAGCTGCCACGTGTACACCCCCGGTCCACCGTGCACCCGCGCCAAGTCCGTGGACCGCGCCTACAGCACCGGCCACTCACAAGATGCCACGTGGCCTGCCCCACGGTGCACGCCGGCCGCGTGGACCGCGCGCCTGCCCGCGCGGCTGCCCGCGGCCGCTCCGCCGCCTGCCCGAGCCCGCGCCGCCGCGCTCCGCCGCTGCCCGCCACCGCCCGCCGCCGCCGAAACAGTACAAGCTGCCTCGAAATCCGTGTTTTCTCCTCCGGGCTCCGAAAAATACAAGTAAATAGTCCATCTTGACCGTTTTCGCGCGCTGAATCCAAATCCAATGTCTGTTTGGCCCAATTCCACTTCTAAAATTTCTCGAAAATTCCCGAAAAGGTAAACTTGATCCATTTTTCGTGCCGGGTCAATTCCTCGGTTCCAATACGCGCGCAAAACCTCAATCCCCCAATATGGGCTTCCTGTTAAGCAATCTTGCTCCCATTTACATCAGGAATCCATTTCTTGGGCCCGACACGCACACCAACACTCCCAGAAGCCACTAATCAATCAATAAACCTTTAAGTGGGGATTTGGGTCCTCACAGTGTGACTCCTAGCCTTCTCCCCATTTTACTCCTAGCCTTCCCCCCCTTCTCTCTCTCTATCTCTCTGTGACTTCTAGTCTTATCCCGCTCTCTCTCCTAGCCTTCTCCCCTTTTCTCTCATTCGTCCTCCGACTCCTAGCCACCTCTAGACCCCTCACCCGCTCTCTCTCTCTCTCTCTCTCTCTCTCTCTCTCTCCCCCAAGATCGGGGTCCTCTGATCTATTTCTCCGTTGTCCTCTGATTTCCTTGTCGATCAATCGGACGACGCATGTTGGGCTTCGCCTCGGGTTGGGTTTCAGCTTGGGTTAGGTTTCGTGTGCCAGTTGCCCGTCGGCCTGTTGGGATCCTCTCTCAGTGCCTCCTTCGCCCTCCGATTATTTTCTGCTCGGGTTGGGTTTCGCGTGCCACTTGCCCGTCGGCCTGTTGGGATCCTCTCTCTGTGCCTCATTCGCCATCCGATTGTTTTGCCAATCAATCCGACGGTCGAGTTGGATTTTGCGTGCCACTTGCCCGTCGTCCTGTTGGAATCCTATCTTTGTGCCTCCTTCGCCGTCCGATTGCCTTGCCAATCAATCCGACGGTCAGGTTGGGTTTCGCGTGCCACTTGCCCGTCGGCCTGTAGGGATCCTCTCTATGTGCCTTCTTCGCCCTCTGATTGCCTTGCCAATCAATCCGACGGTCAGGATGGGTTTCGCGTGCCACTTGCCCGTCGGCCTATAGGGATCCTCTCTCTGTGCCTTCTTCGCACTCTGATTGCCTTGCCAATCAATCCGACGGTTCTCATCTCTCCCTCTGTCTGATCTCCCGATTGTTTTTTTTTTTTTTTTTTTCCTTAAGCTCGAGGTACCGATACGAGGTTAATTATTATTATTATTATTATTATCATTATATATATATATATATATATATATATATATATATATATATATATATATATATATATATATATATATATATATATATATATATATATATATATATATATATATATATATATATATATATATATATATATATATATATACAGTTCGGCTACTGTGCTTGTACAAGCACCAAGCAATTGGTGCTTGTAAGTTTTATACCGTTAGATGTAACCCTTTGATTAATTCTATCCCTTAGATCATACTATTCTACCAACCACCCACTAAACCCAAGGAGCCCACCATCATCCTAACCGCACATTCCTACATCCAAGGGTAAAAAACTCACAACCACAAATAACTTGGTGCTTTTACAAGCATAGGAGCTTAATTATATATATATATATATATATATATATATATATTTATTCATATATATAATTAAATAAATAAGTAATTAAATAAATGAATAAATAAATAAATAACTATATGTATATATATATATATATATATATATATATATATATATATATATATATATATATATATATATATATATATATATATATATATATATATATATATATATATATATATATATATATATATATATATATATATATATATATATATATATATATATATATATAGTTATTTATTTATTTATTTTATATATAACATGATATTTCCAGATATGGTTAAATTTTTTAAAATTTTCAACATATAATTTATTTAACATATAATATGATATTTCCAAATAAGGTTAATTTTTAAATTTTTTTAAGAAAATAAAAATTAACAGATTTTGTAAGATTATGTCAGATTTTTTGATGTGATATTTTCAAAAATGGTTAATTTTAAATTTTTTTTCCACACACACACACACACACACACACACACACACACACACACACACATATATATATATATATATATGATACAATTTAAATATTTTTATATAGTAAATTACATTTTCTCAAATTTTAAATTTTAAATTAATATATGAAAATTTAAGTTGAGATTTAACCATTAAAATTTTTATTATAATTGATATATATTTGATGTGATATACTATTTCCAGATATGGTTAAATTTCAAAAAAAAATATTAACAGCTTATATATAGTTATTTATTTATTTATTTTACATATAGCCAGATATTTCTAGATATGGTTAATTTTTAAAATTTTTCAACATATAATTTATTTAACATGTAATCTGATATTTCTATGGTTAACTTTTAAAATTTTTCAAGAAAAAACAATGTTTCAACATATAATTTATTTAGCATGTAATCTGATATTTCCAGATATTGTTAATTTTTAAAATTTTTCAAGAAAAAATAATGTAACTGATTTTGTAAGATTATGGCAGATTTGTTGATGTGATATTTTTAGATATTGTTAAATTTTAAATATATATATATATAGAGTTGGGCTGGAATGCTATTGATAGCACCAACCCAACTTTGCCACCCATTTTGTAGCCATTGGATCGCATTGAGATCCGTGTAGGCTCTTTAATGAAAAAAAGATAAAAGAAAAAGTAAAAAGAAAAAGTAAAAAGTAAAAAAATTTTCTTTTTAATTAAAGGGCTTGCACGAATCTCAATGCAATCCAATGGCTACAAAATGGGTGGCAAAGTTGGGTTGGTGCTATCAATAGCATTCCAGCCCAACTATATATATATATATATATATATATATATATATATATATATATATATATATATATATATATATATATATATATATATATATATATATATATATATATATATATATATATAACACTCGAGGATTTTTTTTAATCTGAAAATTTAATCAGTGAGATTTTTGGAAAAGTAAAATCGTCACTTTGATGGCGTCGTCGAGCTGAAGACGGTGGTGTGATCGGATCTTAAATCTGATTTTCGGATCTCCCAGAAATGTAGTTTTCGCGGGTAAATCGGATTGAAAAATCGATTTTCAGGAAATTTGGTATATGTTACCGCTGTTGCACATAAAAATCGGTAAAATCAGTTATTCTGGAACATTTTGGCTTTTGGGCACGTTTCTCAGGAATTTTGAAATTTGAAATTTCGAAATTAGGCATGAATTCAAATAAGAATTGGATAAAGGGACGTGAAGGTAATTTCAATAACTATTTGCTAAGGAAATTAGGATTAGGGATTCTCTAAACTAAATCCCTAACCCTAATTAAAACCCTAATCCCCTATTCTCTTTCTTTCCTCAGCCGTCACCACAAACTTCCCCTTCCTCTCATCCGTACTCTTCCATGCCGTTGCCGTCGTCGTCGAAGCTGAAGGGGCGAAGAAGGTGGAATCTTCCCCTATAGATTCGGATGCCCTAGCTGACGTCGTCGCCGCCGCCCTGCAAGCCGCCACGGCCGCCGCCCTGCAAGCCGCCACGGCCGCCGCCGCTGCAGCATGCGCCTTGCGCGTGTGCAGCGCGCATGCCGCCGCCCGCGAGTTGTTGCCGCTTGTGCTCCGCACTTGCTGCCGCGCGCCTAGCACCTAGCACGCGCTGCCCCCCTTGCCGCCTGCCCAGCACACATCGCCGCCCTGCAGCCGCATGCGCCCTGCGCGCGTGTCACGCGCTTGCTGCCCGCGTACCGCCCGCGTGCGCTTGCTGCACGCTGCCTGCGCGAGCCCCTGCCTGCGCGCGCCCCTGCCTTGACCGCCCCCTGCCTGCTCCCAGCCCGCAGCCAGTCCCTGCCCGTGCAGCCACCATCAGCACGCTGTCACGAGGTTAGAATCGCTTGACGAAACCCGTGCGGCGCTCGTCTGTCACCTGCACGAACGAGCCCGCCAAAATCGTCCCGAGGTACAACTCCGCAAATTGTATCGAGCGAGAATCGAGAGAAGGGCAACCAATGGTCCTGTAAATAAGCACAAACAATCGATATTTTATTGATTAGCGAAAGTGGATTACAACGAAAGAGGGACACGACTCGACTTGGTCGGGCACAGGCCGTTGAGGCAAATTGAACACCAAAGACATCCCATTTTTCAAATGGAGCCGGCTCACTTAATACACATCAATCAAACCTTCCCGTACTACTCTATATTGGCATCCCCCCTTAGCACCCCGGAGGAACGAAAGTGCTCACCGAGGGGTACGTTTTTCCCGCCCGCACATCCATAGGAAAATAGGCCTCTGGCCCATGTCCGACACGTGTCCGGCTCAACTCGGCGCATAAGCGACCATCGTTAGCGGAATGCCTATGTCCCTTTGGATGCGTAACACAAGCGAACCCACGGGTGCCAACCGGATGTCAATTTACAAGCAAATACCCAACCCAAAAAGGGAAAATCCTATGTCGACGACGTGTCCGACAACATTTACAGACTCGATGCATTATTGACGAAGTCGGGCCCGTTGATGGTTGGAAAAGGGGCCTGACAGACTCCCCCACTTGATTCCTCGACGCCCTCGTCGAGGTCTTCAGTTGGTACCTCCTGCGCGGTTGGATCATCCCGACGTTTCCGCCTGGGTCTTCTGCTGGTACTCCTGGATCTTGTTGTCTTCATGCCGAAGGGTGCTTTCTGGTTCCCAGCTGGCTTCAGTTCTTGGTAGGCTCTTCCACTTGACGAGGAACTCCTTTTCCGCAGCTCCATTGGGAAGTTTTCGCGCTCGGTCCGCCAAAATTTCTTCGACTCGCCTCTCGACAAAGGAGATTGTGGGGGGAGGCGAGTTGAGATGTTTCTTGAGGTGTCCTCGCGGTCGGCATGGTAGGGCTTGAGACAGCTCGTATGGAAAACCAGGTGGATTTTAAGCCACGCCGAGAGCTGCACACGGTAGGAGACCTTTCCCACCTTGCCCGTGATGAGGAAGGGGCCTTCGTATTTTTGGACGAGCCCTTTGTGGACCTTCCGGAACACCTTCAGGGATGCTGGTTGGAGCTTGATCAGCACCTCGTCGCCTATGCAGTAGTCTCGAGGCCACCTATCCCTATCGGCCCACTTCTTCATGGTTCTCGCCGCTTTCTCCAGGTAGGCTCGGGCAATCTTAGCATTACGATGCCACTCCTTAGCAACGTGGTACGCTGAGGGTCTGCTGCCGGTATACCCGATGACCAGCGTGTGAGGTGTCGACGGCTGTTGTCCAGTGATTATCTCGAAGGGGCTTTTGTTTGTTGCAGAGCTCCGCTGCAAGTTGTACGAAAACTAGGCTACGTCCACAAGCTTCACTCAGTCTCGTTGATTGGCACTGACAAAGTGCCGAAGATATTGCTCCAGTAGAGCATTTATTCTTTCAGTCTGGCCGTCCGTCTGGGGGTGCATACTTGTGGAGAAGTATAGTTTGGACCCCAACGACTTGAAGAGTTTCGGGAAGATCTCTACCACTGACGATGTTCTGTGGGACACCCCAGAACTTCACCACATGCTTCAGGAATAGTTGGGCCGCCTCTTCAGCAGTGCAATGCAAGGGTGCGGCGATGAAAGTAGCATACTTTGAAAATCGGTCTACTACCACTAGTACAGAACCGACCTCCCCCACCTTTGGTAGACTGGCGATGAAGTCGAGGGAGACACTCTCCCATGGCCGCTCCAGCACTGGTAGCGGTTCCAATAGTCCACATGGCTTGTCGCGCACCACCTTATCCTGCTGGCATGTGAGGCAAGTGCGAACATAATTCTCAACATCCTCCCCCATTTTCGGCCAATAGTAAGCCCTCTCCATAAGGGCTAGGGTTCGCTGTACGCCCGGGTGGTCTGCCCATAGAGTGTCATGGCACTTGCGGAGCAACTCTCTCCTCAGATTGTCCGCCCGAGGGACGTACATCCGATCTCCCTTAGTTTTGATGAGGCCATCTTGGACCCAGAATTTTCGTGCCTTACCATCGTCTATCAGTTGCTTTAGGGTCACCGCCAGGGGATCTTTCTTCAATCCTTCACGGATCCGCTCTTGCAACGTCGCCTGTACTTGGCTTGCCCTCTCATTCGAAGTCGCCTTGAGAGCGGCAAGTTCGGCTCTACGGCTCAGGGCGTCAGCCACTTGGTTACATCGTCCCGGCTTGTATTTCAATACCATATCAAACTCTGCTAGAAAGTCTTGCCATCGCGTTTGCTTTGGAGTAAGCACTTTCTGAGTTTGGAAATAACTCAGAGCAACATTATCTTTTCGGACCACAAATTGCAAGCCCAGGAGATAATGCCTCCACACCCGGAGACAGTGCACCATTGCTGTCATCTTCTTCTCATGGACTGCGTATCACCGTTCAGTGTCGTTCAACTTTTGGCTCTCGAATGCCACTGGATTGCCGTCTTGGACAAGTACACCTCCGATGGCGAAATTCGAGGCGTCGGTGTGGACTTCGAACGGGAGTGAGTGGTCAGGTAGACTCAGTACAGGCCCCTCCATCACGACTGCCTTCAGATCGTCGAAGGCTCTTTGGCAATCCTCCGACCACTTCCAAGGTCGGTCCTTACGAAGCAAGCCCATTAGCGGCACAGCCCTCCGCGAGTAACTAGCGATGAACCGCCTATAGTAGTTGACAAGCCCAAGGAACGACCGCAGTTCTGTCACTTTAGTTGGCGCTATCCATTCCTTGATGGCATGAATTTTCTCCTCATCCATACTTATGCGACCACCGCCCACTCGATGGCCCAAAAACATAATCTCTTGTTGAGCAAAATAACACTTCTTCTTCTTCACAAAAAGGAAGTGCTCCTTCAAGGTTTCGAAAACAGTTTGAAGGTGCTCCGCATATGTAGAGTACCGGGACTTCGTATAGCGCACCGACCTTGCAAGATGGCGTGGTACGGGGAAATCGCCTGGGGCGTGTTCCATTTGTGTTTACAGATGAGTTCGGGTTGATTCGGATCGACGTGGAAGCCCCAGCTTGAATCGGCATTTTCAGGGCATTGCGCGCCTGTAGAGTACTGGTTTTGTTAGAGCATCGACTCCACAGTTGTGCACAGAAAAATTGGAAAAAGCTTGGGACGTGTATTTTCAGATTACAGCGGAGTTCGGGAGGTTTCGGTTTGATGCGGAGGCCCCGAAGGTGAAAAGTGAGTTGGAATTGGTAATTAAAGGATTAATTAATTAATTTAATTAATTGATTGTAACCTGCTTTGGAGTTAAGAAGAGAAACAAGAAGAGAATGAGAAGAGAATACAAGTGAGGGATTTTTTTGTAGAGTACCGAATTTTGGATTGAGCACACCGACTCCACAGTTGAGCTTTTTGAGTGGGAAAAGCTTTGGACATGTGTATTTTATGTTTACAGTGGGGCTCAGGAGGTTTCAGAGTGATGCGGAAGCTTCTAAGGCAAAAAGCGAGTCGGCGGCGAAGTATTTGGAGCATTCTGTCGGATTTTGGGATGTGGAGCAGCTGGGTTCCGGAACCAAGTGCTGGGTTCCGGAACCAGCCTCTTGGTTCCGGAACCAGCTTGTGGGTTCCGGAACCCAGGGGGGGTACCGGTACCGAGTTTCGGGCACCGGTACCCAGCAGCAGGTTGCTTTGGATTTAGCTGCTGAGTTGGAGTTTTGGTGAGGGGGGCAATTGGGTCATTTCACTTCCCTGATGTTTGCCCTACGCCATCCTCTATTTATACAGCCAACCCACCATGCTTCTTCTCCACTACAACCTGAGGAAAGAAAGAAAGAAAGAAAGGAAGAGAAGAGAAGAAGAAGTGAAGTAGTGGGTTGAAGCCTTGTATGTTGGTGTGATCCTGCTGCTTGGAGTTGGGTGGAGCCGCGCGCGCATCGAGCTACGTACGTGGTGAGTTGGCAGATCCTTTTATTGTTGGATTTGGTTGTGATTTCTTTTTTAGGAGTGTGAGCTCAATGGATTTCTTTCCATCTTTTTCCATGTTTGCACCTTGAGAGCAGCTTTGGTGCGGCTTGGCTGAGGCTTGGGTTTTTACTGCGCGGAGCCGAGGTTTGCATGCATGCGTGCTGGTGTGTGTTGGCTGAGAGGGAGCTGAGGTGCGCAGGAGGTTTGTAGTGGACTTGGGTATTTTGGTTGAGCTTCCGGGGATTTTTCCGGGGTGCGCGACAGTGTGCGCGCAAGGGGCCCCTACTAACGTCACCTCGTAGGGTTCACGGGTCCTCAGACCACCTCTCCGGAAAAGTACACCGACGCGGTGGCCAAACCGCTGGTGTGCGTGCAAGCGCCATGAGCATAGTAACCATAGTAGAACGAGTGTCCATCTGCGACACTCGTTGCTCCACACAGTATAAGTGCCAATACCCGTGCAAAACATGGGGTTAGTCATCAACTCACAAGTAACATAACTATAAACCAATGTCAATAACGAAGAAGGGGAAAGCTCGGTACGTTCCAACCGACAGCCTCCCCCTTTCGGATAAAGGTACCCACCTTCCGACTTTCGAATGGTCGCACTGATCACCGTTCCCATCGCTAGTATGCCCCGAACAACCATACCGTTGTTCGGAGAGGGCGAACTGCCCGTCCAGTCTCCAACCGCGACATTCATTAATCCGGAGGTCCACGTCACCCATAATACCCCTTAAAATGATAAACATAACAATAATGAAATTACGCACAAAGATGTTCTAAGGGTGTACCCGCCTGAAACGGCGATCAACGACCGCGCCCGTGACCCTCCTAAGCATTCAACGCCACACGCGGGCCTACTAAAATATCCAAAAACATAAATCAACATTTTACCCCCAAACTGGCAAATTCAGTGGTCCCAACAACTGTACCAAAAACCCCTTCTATCCCCAAAACAGAAACCGACGAAAGACTTCGTGTCCAAAAATCCCTCCGGTCGCCAAAAACCGTACTTCCGACGCGATCCGACTGTTGACGAGGCAATTGACGGAAAACGGGTTCCAATCGTTGCCTTGACGAAGTCCGCGACGAAAGCAACCGAGCGGAGGCTCATCAGACGAAAAACAAAAATAACTGCGTCCAGCGAACTGCACCGTCACAAGGACTGCACCGTCAAGCGGACTGCACCGTCAAGCGGACTGCACCGTCAGGCTGACTGCACCGTCAAGCGGACTGCACCGTCAAGCGGACTGCACCGTCAGGCGGACTGCACCGTCAAGCAGACTGCACCGTCAAGCGGACTGCACCGACAAGCCAAAAACCGTCGACGAAAACGCTAAGTAAAAACCGTCAAACTGAAAACCGTGAAGGCGAAAACCGTCGAACCAAAAACCGTCAAGCGGACTGCACCGTCAAGCAGACTGCACCGTCAAGCGGACTGCACCGTCAAGCGGACTGCACCGTCAAGCAGACTCCACCGTCAAGCGGACTGCACCGTTAAGCGGACTGCACCGTCAGGATGACTGCACCGTCAAGCGAACTGCACCGTCAAGCGGACTGCACCGACAAGCCAAAAACCGTCGACGAAAACGCCAAGTAAAAACCGTCAAACCGAAAACCGTGAAGGCAAAAACTGTCGAACCAAAAACTGTGAAGGCGAGCTGTTGGCGGCAGCAACCTGACCCGTGCGGGCATAGCGGCGGCGCGGCAGTCCCGCGCGGGCACGCGCAAGCAGCGCGCGCGGCCGCAAGCAGCAGCGGCGGCCTGGCAGGGGGCGGTGCGCGCGCGCGGCAGCACCACGCGACGGCGGCCCGGCAGGGCGCGGTCCTGTGCGACGCGCAAGCAGTGCGCGGCAGCGGCGGCGGCCTGGCAGGGCACGGCGCGCGCTTGCGGCAGCACCACGCGGCGGCGGCCTGGCAGGGCGCGGACCTGTGCAGCGCGCAACAGCGGCGCGCGGGCGGCAGCGAGCCTGGCTGTGACGCGCCGGGTGTAAACGAGAACCCGGGCCCGTCTACAAATCCGCCGTGCACACGGAATTTTCCGCGTACACGAAGCACTAGTAACCTGCTCAGATATAAGAGATAATAATAAAGAGCAATTAAAACAGAGCTGAACTAAAACTACTACATCTCAGACTGAAGCTGGAAATAAAATACAGTACATTTGTAAAAATGATACATCTGTCTCTCCCAGCTCACCAAAATAAATACAACTTGCTGGCAAAAGCCAGTCCCAAAGTAAAAATACAACCCTCTGAGGAAACATGGGTACTCCAACAGTCCAGCTAACACGCTCATCCTGCCTCGAGATCTATCTACTCAGCCGTCCTCTCTCCTCGACCCGCCGTTGAAAGCCCAGCAGCACCCGCAGAAGACACTGCAAAACAAGGGAGAAGAAAAAGAGGAAAGAAGAATGGGGGTGAGAACTACTAGTAAACAAGTAGGCTCTCCTAGTGGGTAAATCCTCAAACTATGACACACCCACTAGGTCTACAAGAGGCAAAAGGGAAAGAAGAGTGGTAAGCAAGAATGATTGCTGAAGAAAGGAAACTACTACTACCATGCCTCTAAATGCAGTCCTAGACTGGAATAACCGTATGCAACAGTAACCAACCGTCCCAGATGAACCCAATCTGTATCGCCCTCATCATCGTGCAAGTAAGCCGCGCCGATGTGATGGCAAAACTCTTGCTGCCGCCCTCATCATCGGGCAAATAAGCCGCGCCGATGTGATAGCAAAACTCAATGCCTGTCCGGCACCTAGCTGGTGCCCCGCGCGCTCCGGAGTGGCACTCGAGGGGAGCGGCCCACACGAGGAAAGCATCACCGGGCATATAAAGCCGCGCCGGTGTGATAATAAAACTCAATCATTGTCACAAGTATCATAAAAGCAGGATTGGATCACAACTATACTCAAGTGGAACAAAACCCTCCACTAAAGAACCCCGATCCCCAATCTGATGCATAAGTAACCATCTGGTCGACCGCCCAATATCCGCGGTCGCCGCGATACCCACTGTCAACAATCGAGCCCAACATCCGACACTCGGTCAACCACCCAATATTCGCGGTCACCGAAATAACCCACAATCACAATCATGTCCCACATCCGACATCCGGTCAACCGCCTACTATCCGCAGTAGCCGCAATAACCCCCAATCCAAAATCGGATAAAATAATCTGTATCCGGTCAACCGCTTACTATCCGCGGTAGCCGCAATACCCCACAACCCATAATCAAATACCACCTGTCCCCGACCCCAAGGTCCCGGCTACACTATCCCATATCCCTGCTCAAACCCGAGCAACAATAACCACCTGACTAAAGAATAAGGAGAAAAGAAGCAAGCATGGTTTCTCCTAAGTCAAGTTCCAACATGATAGTGCAGCGATAAAAGATGGCCTATCTAGATGTCCATACAAGCATGCAAGTGTTCTCAAGGAAAATAAATTAAGTCATTGATCATTAACAGTATCCACCTATGCATGTCGCCTATCCTCAGGTAATACCACTAACAGGATAAATCATCTTGACCCAATATAATAAACAATTCCACATGCAAGGTTAAGTACTAACACAGAAATCTATATACCGACACGAGCATGCAAATATTCCACCATCAAGGTAAATTACATAGCCTCAATATTATAATCAAATCCACATGCAAGGTTTAATGCTAACATAGCAATCCATGATTCCACACAAGCATGCATAAGTTCCAATTACAATTATGTTTCCCACATAGTGATTTCTTAATAACATTTCCAACATGATGTGTCTCACATGACAAACTCATAAGAATAGCAATCACCGATCATAGATGTCCCAAAAATGATCTCTCTAATACTCCTAGTGGGTAAGTCAGAAAAGAGGAATATAGCAACCACCCACCTGGAAATGCGCAATCCACAGCTGTAACACGCCCCTCGCTGTCCAATAACCGTAGTCCACGCAAAACACCCAAACTGTAACAATAACCCAAAAGGCGAACAATCAATCTCAAATAACATACAACATGCTGCTGTCCACACAACCAGCCCTGAAGATCGCTAAATCTCACCTGCGAGATGAACTCAAAAAAATCTGGAAAAATAACAACTGCATTCGTCGCGTCGAGCTGATCGAAACGAGTACCTGCACGTCTCAATCCGAGTTTCGTTTATCAAGATAAAAATCCGACAAGGTGACCCTCTCAAAAGAATCCTGTACAAAAATCTGTAGCACTTAGCTCTGGAAAAAGGGATTTGTCATCTTCGGGGAAAACTCCAAAAAATCCAGCAAAATTCGAGGACGTTCCTTGCGATGTGTAGATGCAAAACGACTATAGGCACGTCTCCATCCGATGCCTGAGCGCGAAGATATCACCAAAACACTGTGGTACTATCCCAAAACTCCGCCAAAGAAAATGGGTCAAAAGAAAGCTCGGGAAACTCCAAGAACAACTCGAAAAGAGGGGGAGCTCAAAACATGAAGGTCGTAGCCCTACCTGTCATGAAGCCAACGGCGCAAGAATCGCCGGAAACGGAGGTCGGAGGAGGCCGTGGGAGTCCTCGAACTGAAACACGACGAAGGAGGTCAAAAATGAACGAGCGTCGCGCCGCGCCGTAAAAACGAAAACCTCGAAGTGCATGCCACCAAAAATCCCAGAAATCCTAAGGTGGAAGCAGCTCAGGAAGAAGAAGAATCTTGCAGAAGGTTGCACTGAGAGAAACAGAGCAGGGAAAGAGCTACAGGCAGTTGTTCTCGGCCTATTTATAGGCTGGGAAAACAATTGCCAAAATCCCTATTCTGTCCCAGGATTCGGGCGCCCACAGGGGATTCGGGCGCCCGAATCCACTGTAAGGCCCCAAACAGCGAGCGCCCGAAACGCCTGGGGAGCGCCACGTCACCCCGAACAGGCGACAGCAAGCCCCGCCACACGCGGGGCGCCTCGTGGCCGCTCCCGGACAACGCGGGTGGGTGGCGCCCGCGAATCGCAGGGCGCCACCTGGCCCGCACTGACAGCCCCGACCAACCCTGGCGCGCTGCCTGCGCCCCCTGCCAGGCACGCGCCCCGAGGCACCCCCGTGCGCCTCCGTGGACCCGGCCTTCGTGAGCCCACCAACCGGAAGCCGCCACGTGTCCCGCCCGGTCCACCGTACACCCCGCGCCACCCCGTGAACCGCGCCTCGCGAACTGGCCAACCGGGAGCCGCCACGTGCCCTGCCCTCCGGTGCACGCCGGCCCCATGGAACGCGCGTCCGCGTGCCTGCCCGTGTCCGCTCGCCTGCCCGCGGCCGCTCCGCCGCCTGCCCGAGCCCGCGCCGCCGCTGCTCGCCGGCCGCCGGAACAGCGCACAATGCCTCGAAAACCGTGTTTTCGCATCCGGGCTCCGAAAAATATAAATAAATAGTCCATTTTCACCGTTTTCGCGCGCTGAATCCAAATCCGCTATCCGATTTAGCAAATTCTAATTCCAAAATTTGCCGAATGCATCCAGACAAGTGTTTTTAACCCAAATTTTGCACTGAGTCCAATTCTATTGTCTGTTTCACGCGAAACCCCTTCTAAACATTCGACGGGATCATCCGATTACCCTCGTGATCCATTTTAATCCCTGAGTCCAACACTTGTGTCCAATTTGTGCACAAACACCTCCAACATACATTATAGGCCCCCAGAAGTCACCCATCGCACTGCAACAACTCTGCGGAGATCCAGGTCATCACATCCTCCCCCACTAAAAGAAAGTTTCGTCCTCGAAACTAAGGTCATCCCTCAAGCCGGAACCTCGAACAAGTAGGTGGGGGGAGGGGGGGTAGGCATACAATCATCCTCAATTCAAGCTCCCAAGGCTGTCTAATACCTCCTCTAGAGACGTGATGCAATCCTCGGGTCTCTAACTAGAACAAAATAGAGGCGGGCACTCCAGAAAAACCGCACCACCTCATCCAAGTACAGCTGGGCTAACCGCTTGAGTGACCAAGTAGCTTGCATCGGCAAAAGCATCCGCTCCTCCCAGGGCCCCCCAGTAAACCAACCACGAGTCCATCGGCACAAAAGCTCGATCCAAATACCTCCATACTCCCGAGGTATCCAAAATAAAGTCCCCCGACTGATCACTCGGACTTTGATCTCTAATCCTTAAGCCGCTGGGATGCATAAGCAATTTCCCTGCTCCCTGAATCTACACGCATCCAAATAAGGTCAAACAATCCAGTTCATCAAATCCATTACCGCGGCAGGGCACTGGCCAATCCATAAGGCATGACTGTGAACTCACATTGCCGGTACTGTCCTAAAAGCTGTCTTCAGGGGAAATCCTCAGCCTTCACCTTCAATTGGTGATAACCAAATTGCAACTCAATCTTCGAGAAAGTACAAGACCCTTGCAGCTGGTCAAACATATCCTCCATGCTCAGCAAAGGGTACTTGTTCCTGATGGTCACCTCATCCAAGTACCGGTATTCCTCGCAAAGCCGAAGTGAACCATCCAAAGTAACACAATCCAAGTCCCGCAGCTGAGTCAAGACCATCCGGTCTACCGGCACTATCCTGGACCCTATCTACACCGGGCAGGACCAACAACATTCCTCCACGTGCAAAGTGTGATCGGAAATCTGAACCTCCCGTGCACGTAGCATCCATCCTACCCCTAACTCATGCTGCTGAAATATAATCATACTTGCCGTAACCAGATCCTCTGCCGTGGCGCCCCACAACCGGGCGGCACAAACCCATCCACTCGACGTAGGCGGTCGTCGCTCAGTCAGCCTACGAGGTCACAACCAACCACACAAAGGGAGTACGACCTCTGCCTCTGCTCACATCGGGCGACAAAAGTGGCCCTCCGCAGGTAACACATCCATGCCACCACTGCTGCCGATACTGATGCTAATGCTGCCATCGGGGTCCGCCCGACCTCTGGCGTCTCAAAAATCCACCATTCTGGGAAAAGAAATCGGGAATGCTTCTTCCGACTGATCTGTCCTCCATCACCCGGCGTCAAGCGCCTCTATCAAAACTCGCCTCTGGCGGAAGGTCCAAACTCAAAGGAGCTGCAGCGCCACGCTCCATACCCGACGCTTACTCCATTGAGACGTCCAAACTCCGAAATGGAGGGACCCAACGAGCCAAAAAGGTATCCTGGCGCAACCCATTCTCAGACACACAAATCCGATGCGCCTCATCCCTCTACACATAGAGCACGCAGTTCCGCAACTGCGCTAACTCTTTGACACAAAAGGCTTCCAAGTACTCTCTACCCCCCACCGAACAAGACCCTGCCTCCAAAGGCTCCATACTCAATCCCACGAATCGGAATGACTCATCCGCCAAAACTGGCTCACTCGATCGATGTTGTCCCACAGCTTATCCATTGTCCACTGTCCATCCTGCCTCGGTGCCCCAGCACTAAATGTTGGCACAGAGGGGGCTACTCGCTACTCCGACAACTATGTCACTGCTCCGAAAACTGTGTCACTGCTCCGACAACTGTGTCACTCCGCCGCTGATCTGCCCCCAACACTACTACCCTTCGGGTCCGGAGCTCTCAGACTCCAAATCTGGGTATCCGGCCCGAAACAACCAGCTCAGACCCAACTGCTGCACCAAGGTGCACACGGTCAGCGCCCAGCGTCGGGGAGACACTGCTCGCCACGACAAAGCCGCAAATCAGCACACCCCAAACACACGACCCAATCTAGCGAAAGTCAAAGACATCCCCCTATTTCTGTAACTTTATGTTGTCTGCAGCCAACATAACTGTCCCACAGAAATAGGATATGTCGATCCCTCTTCACAAACAGGAAGAGTCAAATAAATAAATCACCGACTTTCGCAAAATAAATCGCCTACTATCCGCGGTAGCCGCAATACCCCACAACCCATAATCAAATACCACCTGTCCCCGACCCCAAGGTCCCGGCTACACTATCCCATACCCCTGCTCAAACCCGAGTAACAATAACCACCTGACTAAAGAATAAGGAGAAAAGAAGCAAGCATGGTTTCTCCTAAGTCAAGTTCAAACATGATAGTGTAGCGATAAAAGATGGCCTATCTAGATGTCCATACAAGCATGCAAGTGTTCTCAAGGGAAATAAATTAAGTCATTGATCATTAACAGTATCCACCTATGCATGTCACCTATCCTCAGGTAATACCACTAACAGGATAAATCATCTTGACCCAATATAATAAACAATTCCACATGCAAGGTTAAGTACTAACACAGAAATCTATATACCGACACGAGCATGCAAATATTCCACCATCAAGGTAAATTACATGGCCTCAATATTATAATAAACTCCACATGCAAGGTTTAATGCTAACATAGCAATCCATGATTCCACACAAGCATGCATAAGTTCCAATTACAATTATGTTTCCCACATAGTGATTTCTTAATAACATTTCCAACATGATGTGTCTCACATGACAAACTCATAAGAATAGCAATCACCGATCATAGATGTCCCAAAAATGATCTCTCTAATACTCCTAGTAGGTAAGTCAGAAAAGAGGGATATAGCAACCACCCACCTGGAAATGCGCAATCCACAGCTGTAACACCCCCCTCGCTGTCCAATAACCGTAGTCCACGCAAAACACCCAAACTGTAACAATAACCCAAAAGGCGAACAATCAATCTCAAATAACATACAACATGCTGCTGTCCACACAACCAGCCTGGAAGATGGCTAAATCTCACCTGCGAGATGAACTCCAAAAAATCTGGAAAAATAACTGCTGCGTTCGTCGCGTCGAGCCGATCGAAACGAGTACCTGCACGTCTCAATCCGAGTTTCGTACATCAAGATAAAAATCCGACAAGGTGACCCTCTCAAAAGAATCATGTACAAAAATCTGTAGCACTTAGCTCTGGAAAAAGGAATTTTTCATCTTCGGGGAAAACTCAGAAAAATCCAGCAAAATTCGAGGATGTTCCTTGCGATGTGTAGATGCAAAACGACTACAGTCACGTCTCCATCCGATGCCTGAGCGCGAAGATATCACCGAAACACTGTGGTACTATCCCAAAACTCCGCCAAAGAAAATGGGTCAAAAGAAAGCTCAGGAAACTCCACGAACAACTCAAAAAGTGGGGGAGCTCAAGACACGAAGGTCGTAGCCCTACCTGTCGTGAAGCCAACGGCGTAAGAATCGCCGGAAACGGAGGTCGGAGGAGGCCGGGGGAGTCCTCGAACTGAAACACGACGAAGGAGGTCAAAAATGAACGAGCGTCGCGCCGCGCCGTAAAAACAAAAACCTCGAAGTGCGTGCCACCAAAAATCCCAGAAATCCTTAGGTGGAAGCAGCTCAGGAAGAAAAAGAATCTTGCTGAAGGTTGCACTGAGAGAAACAGAGTAGGGAAAGAGCTACAGGCAGTTGTTCTCGGCCTATTTATAGGCTGGGAAAACAATTGCCAAAATCCCCATTCTGTCCCAGGATTCGGGCGCCCACAGCGGATTCGGGAGCCCGAATCCGCTGTAAGGCCCCAAACAGCGAGCGCCCGAAACGCCTGGGGAGCGCCACGTCACCCCGAACAGGCGACAGCAAGCCCCGCCACACGCGGGGCGCCTCGTGGCCGCTCCCGGACAACGCGGGTGGGTGGCGCCCGCGAATCGCAGGGCGCCACCTGGCCCGCACTGACAGCCCCGACCAACCCTGGCGCGCCGCCTGCGCCCTCTGCCAGGCACGCGCCCCGAGGCACCCCCGTGCGCCTCCGTGGACCCGGCCTTCGTGAGCCCACCAACCGGAAGCCGCCACGTGTCCTGCCCGGTCCACCGTACACCCCGCGCCACCCCGTGAACCGCACCTCGCGAACTGGCCAACCGGGAGCCGCCACGTGCCCTACCCTCTGGTGCACGTCGGCCCCGTGGACCGCGCGCCCGCGTGCCTGCCCGCGTCTGCTCGCCTGCCCGCGGCCGCTTCGCCGCCTGCCCGAGCCCGCGCTGCCGCTGCCCGCCGGCCGCCGGAACAGTGCACAATGCCTCAAAAATCGTGTTTTCGCATCCGGGCTCCGAAAAATATAAATAAATAGTCCATTTTCACCGTTTTCGCGCGCTGAATCCAAATCCGCTGTCCGATTTGCCAAATTCTAATTCCAAAATTTGCCGAATGCATCCAGACAAGTGTTTTTAACCCAAATTTTGCACTGAGTCCAATTCTATTGTCTGTTTCACGCGAAACCCCTTCTAAACATTCGACGGGATCATCCGATTACCCTCGTGATCCATTTTAATCCCTGAGTCCAACACTTGTGTCCAATTTGTGCACAAACACCTCCAACATACAGTACAGGCCCCCAGAAGTCACCCATCGCACTGCAACAACTCTGTGGAGATCCAGGTCATCACACTGGCTGCACGCGGGAGGCAGCGAGCCTGGCTGCACGCATGGCTGTGCGCGGTGGCAGCGAGCCTGGCTGCGCGCGGCGGCGAGCCTGGCTGCGCGTGGTGGCAGCGAGCCTAGCTGCGCACGGCGGCAGCGCAAGGTTGTGCGCGGCGGCAGCGCCTCGGCGACGCGCAGCCTGCGGTGGCCCGCCTAGGGCGTCGAGCGGCGGCGGCGGCGGCGGCTCGGCTAGGGCATCGAGCGGCGGGGGAGCCACCGTCGACGATCCCAAAAGTAACCCCATCAAATAAAACCCCAACTCAACACCACGAACAAAAACAACAAAACCGTCAATGAAAACATCAAACAAAACCAACGATCAAACCATCGTGCAAAAGTCAACGATTGAAACAAACGACGAAACCCAAACAAGCGACATACAAGCACGAGATGCAAAACGCAAGAACTAAGGTATCATCTACTGAGAAACAGGATTCGAATATCGAAGACCAAAGGTGCTAACTAACCTTGCTCTAACGGAGAAGACGACGCGATCCCGTTATCCGGTAACGGTAGAGTTTCCGGATCCGCTCCTCGGTATTGGCGACGTTTCCGGTCTCGTTCTTCGGCACACACGACGAGGAGGAAGGAAAAGAAGCGATCCTTTCAAAACTAGGGTTTTGCGGTAATCGGGATATAATTATATTTTATTATTAATTTAATTCTTTTTCTTTTCCCTTTTCAAATGTACGTATAAAGAAAAATCCCTATATCCGGTATTTTAAAGATATTTTTAACCGATTCCTCGATAAGCGTGCCGATCCTTCGAAACGTCCCGTGACCGTTAGAACGGATCCTGATGCACCAATTACACAGAACGGGTTCCTAGGATGTCAGAACTTACATTTTTGGACCCGCTAACACAGAAACCCTCATTCTGGAAGATCCGTTAGTCGGATTTTCGATCCGATCGCATCGTCCTTCTCCGTTTAACAAGCTCTACCGCAATACGGCAACCGCAACCCAAAACCAAGTGAACCAAAACCAAGAAAAATCTACCAAAAACAAGCTCAATTCCCAAAAGACGTCATCTAGGAAATAATAAAATGCCAGCATCATTACAAAGACCCATTGCCCATCTTAGTAAGGTGATTGGCAAGAAGAACATGGGCCTCTCAACCTACGAAAAAGAGCTCCTAGCGATATTGATGGCAGTATCGAAATGGAGACACTACCTCAGTTCTAAGCCATTTGTCATCAAAACTCACAATGAGAGTTTAAAGTACTTGTTATAGCAAAAGATCACCACTGCCATACAGCGAAAAGGGATGCTTAAACTCATGGGCTTGGATTATACTATTTACTATAAAAAGGGAAAGGAGAACAGAGCAGCCGACGCCTTGTCAAGAAGAGGATATGAGGATGGGGTCTCTCATGCCATTACAGCAGCTATGCCAAAATGGGTATCGGAGGTAGTCGAGAGCTACAAGGGCGAGGACGTATGTAAGAAGCTAATCAATGTCCTTACCTTGTAGAACCCGAAGAATGGGCCTTACTTTTATAATCATGAGCTAATTAAGTATAAGGGTAGATTGTACATAGGTTCTGGGGGAAATCTGAGAAAGAAGGTATTGGACCAGATGCATGATTCTCCCTTGGGGGGTTACTCTGGACAACATGTAATAATCAAGATTTTTATTTTTAAATAAATAAAAGAAAAAGGAAGTTCAAGTTGATTTTGAATTCAAAAGAGCAAAAATAACCTAATTGGTCATTTACCGGTGTGCAAATTGCATAGTTTTCTAGACGAAAATATCACTTTTCAAATCCGAACCTGATATCGAAAATTCGAAATCACCAGTGTGACCGTCTCGTCGAACTGATCGAAAATGATATTGACCAAGTTTCGATCCGACGGTCGGATCGTCCAGAAATCAACGAAGAAACGGGCGGGACCCGCGACTTAAGTGAATAGTGGATTATGCACAGTGGATGAACAGTAATGAATAGTAATCCCTATTTCTAAATCCTCTCGATGCCAAAGTTGGCCAATCCACTGTCTGGAATCCAAACATAGCGATCCAGGTAGTCGTTTTGATTGGTTTCGTCGATCTGAGCACAATGGCGCCGACGGAATTTTCGTTTGACGACCTTAGAGTCTCGAAAAGCGTGATAAACTATATAATTGTACAGTAATTATGGATCAGGAATTTATCCGGGCATCGCGTCGGAAAACAAAAATCGCTACCTGATAGGCTTCGTCGAGCCGGACGTCGTGGCGAAGTCCGTTTTTCGATTTGACGACTAAAACGCCTCGAAAAGCGTGAAATAGGCAAAAAATATAGTATTTTGGGCAGAAACCCAATAAATTGTGCTCCGTAATGCGTGACACTCATTGGAGAGGGACTAAACGGTGAGACAAACATTTTTGGTGAAGGACTTGAGTCCAAATACTGAGTTGTGGAGGACCTTTTGGCAAAGTGTGCATTAAAGCACTATAATACAACTTGCGGTTTGTGTCTCTTGGAGAACCTCACCCGAGCCACCTCTCTGCCTCCCTCTCTTCAACCGACGTGACTCCACAGTTTTCTCCAACCGTCGCACCACCTACCGGCGTTGTCCCGTCGCCAGAGTTGCCCAAGAAAGCAATAGGAACATTCGGTCTTGGCTCATCTTGGAGGGGGAAACATCAAGGTTGGAGTTGGTTTGCTTCAAGTGCCTCCAAACCTTCCTTTGTGAAGCTGTAACCGAGCCATAGGGTTCCCGGTGCCTTGCTCCGCCGTGCGCCGCCGCGGAAGAGTCTTCTTCTTCCCTCTCTCCGGCAGAGGTAAGATGTTGGAATATTTTCTTTTTAAATGGCCATGGACCCTTGTAAATTCTTCCTGAAATCGAGACGACTGTCCCTGTAAAATCCGAGCCGCCGCCGTGCCCTAGTTTGCCGGCGGGAGCACCCTGTCACCGGAAAACGTCGGTTTGGCCGATCTTGAGCGCGGGAGGGATCCAACCGTCGAAATAAAGATTAAGACCGTTGAATCTCTTCCTCTCGATGACTGCAAGGGCTCCATCGAGTTTCAGGGTGATCGGATAAGGATCCAACTCGCGCGGGTGAGCCCTAGAACTGGGTTATTTTGTACTTCGGCCGATCTTCGCCGCTCGGCGCCGCCGCTCACCCGAGTTGCCGGCCACCGCCTTGAAAGGTTTCCTAGCACCGAGAGAAACACTTTGGTCCAAGTTGCAGGGTCTCTTGCGCTTTGGTTGGAAATCCGCCATTAGAGCACCTCGAGGTCTTCCGAGCTCGAGCTCCGGCGATCGCCGCCGCTCCCAGTCGCCGATCAGTGGCACAGGTAATCTTGTTGGGTTATTTAGAAGCTTCCCATGCCTTTGCATGAGAGTTTTGACGTGGGATTTCTCTCCCCTGTAGTTGCACCAAGTGAGTAACCCGAGGTCGAGCTCCGGCCGCCGCCGTCGCCTCCGGCCGCTGGCAGTGGGCCAGACCTTGTCCAAACTCTCTCTGTGAGGGTTTACTAACCTGTGCTCACCTTTTTCCCCAGGTTTGAGCCTGGTTTGATCAAGTTTGCCCAAAACCGAGCCTTGCCTTGAGTTAGTGGTTGCTCCACTTTGCTCCGGCCAACTTTTCGGCCACTCTCCGACAAGCCCAAGGTGAGCCCTCGACTCAGTAACATATCCAGATCATGATGCTCACCTTTATTTTCAGTTTGATCAAGTATTATACATGTTGTAGCATAATGGCTAATTCGGACTTAGGAGTTTATGGGCCAACTTTGCCCTCGGGCTCTGTGCCAGCCCAAACTTGTGAGCACGAGTTATGTCGCGTCGAAACCTATGCACTGTAATTTACGGCATAGTCAACGGCTTCCTGGTTTGGAAGAACGAGTCGAAACAACGGTTATAATAATGTATTTATAGCAACATTTCGATGCAGGAAATTACGATTTGGTCCCTGTCTGCCCGAACATCAAAATTATGATGTTTAGGGTCAGCAGGTGTAGTTGGGCGGTATTTGGATATTTTTAGACCGTTGGCGGGTCATGATTGGAGGTTCAGTGGATTTCCGGGAATTCCGGTAAAAACCTGGTTTCGGCTAAGTTTCCCCATGTTAGCGTCATATTATTATAGTGTTGTCGGGATGGGTATGAGTGAGTCTGTTTCTGATTACAGTTTTTGTTCAGGGCCCAACAGTTCAGCACCAGCCTCCCAGTAGTCTAGCGGGAGTCGGGATCGGCCTACATTGAGGTGGGTTTATCTTCGGTCTGGGCTTTATCTTTTCGGCCCTCTGGTTGCTTTAGTCCAGTCGGACACTTGTTCTTGATCTAGCCCTGATTATGCCTGCATGTCTTATATTCCTAGATGATAGACATTTACTTGGACATTTCCTGTATATCTGTTCAGCAGTTCATATATCCCGGTACAGTTGACTTCATGGTCTGATCATGCTTGTTGATTGTTTATCATATTTTGATTATCATATTTGTTACCTTGTTATACTGCATTTATATCCAGAGATACTTGCTTTTACATTCCAGATATGCATGATAGACCTATGATTGATATATACAGACATCTGCTTCCCTGTTGGGATCTCGGCTTGTTGCCGACTACCCGGTCGTTGGACCGCGAGCTTGAGCATAGCATTATGATCGCCACGCACCGCTGTACTTCACGTACACTGACGGTTTGACCACCGTCACAGTGTTCTTTACCGGTAAAGTGGTCTAGAGGAAGGACCCGTGAGCCCTTTGCATCGGGAGTGCATTACATCTGTGAGTGCAGGGTTATGTCAGCCAGATATGGTGCGGATCGGTGGCATTAGCCTGAGGTTCTGTGAGACCAATAGTGGCATTGTGATTGGGTACTTGAGTTTCTATTCTTGACGCATAGCTTTTACTATCATGTTCTGTCACATGTAGCTATTTATCTTGTACCCTATATGCTCATTTTCTTGTTTGATTATTTACAGTCATGATTATCAGCTTATACTGACATATGCAGTTATACTCCTGTCATCATGCTTATTTCAGTATTATTATTGCTCTTTATTGTTTATCCAGCTTTTATCCACTGACCAGTTACTATCTGCAGATTTTAGTATCCAGTAGGTACGATTAGCTATTTCTCGGCTCGTCGTGCCCATTGGGATACACCGTCGATGTATCTCACACCCCCTGGGTGACCATTTTTCAGGTCCGTCGGGTGGAGGGATGTCGGGACATACGAGTGAGGCTGTCATGATAGAGCTGTCCCCCTGAGGATCATCACATCTTGGATTTGATCATTAGCAGTTTATTTTGTCATCATGATACATTAGTTTTGCTTTACATATTTTGAGGACTGTATGACTTATATAGATGTCTAGAACTGATTGGGTTTTATTATGTTATTTAGTTTAAGTTGTACTTGAACTCTGATTGTATGGTTTTGTACTTGCCGAGCCGTGCATGTATAGGGGAGACTCTGCCCGTGTGGTCGGAGGATTTCCTATATGTGTGGTGGTCTGTTACGCCCGATTTTGCGAACTCTGATTTAAAAAAAAAAAAATTCAGACTAGTTTTTAAACTCGGGGCGTGACACAACAACACACATACAAAAGAATCAAACAAATATTCTTTTAGCCGGGGTTGAAGTCGGATGTTAAGGAAATGATAAACAATTGTGCAGTATGTATCCGGAACAAAATCGACAGCACTCCCTATGCAGGACTACTACAACCACTACCCAGTCAACCTAAATTTGAAAGGAGATAAGTATGGACTTCATCGAGGGACTACCAAAATCAGAAGGGAAGGATTCAATTATGGTTGTGATTGATAGACTCACGAAGTATGGCCATTTCATTGCATTGACCTATCCATACACTGCTACTGACGTAGCTCGTGCATTCTTCGATACAGTTTATAGACTACATGGCCTACCAGAGGCAATAGTAACAGATAGAGAGAGAGTGTTTACACTACAACAAAATTAGGTTATAGGGACACATACTTGTGACACTTTTGTATAAGTGCCCTATCTATATTCCATCTATATCCAAAATTAGATTATAGGGACACATTTTTGGGACACATTACAAAAATATGTCGCTATACACCCTAGCGACGACACATATAGCAACACTAACAATAAGTGCCGGTATTTTTGCCAGCGATATTTTTTTTAGATTTTAGAAACACTTAAAAGTGTCGCTATAGCATAATTTTGTTGTAGTGTTACAAGCAAAATGTGGCAAGAGATCTTCCTGCTAATGGGCATGAAACTGCACATGAGTTTCGCTTATCACCCTCAGTTCGACGGGCAGACGGAAAGATTCAACCGATGCTTGGAGACCTACCTGAGGTGCTTATGTTTCTAACACCCCCACAAGTGGCATCGATGGTTGACGCAGGCGGAGTGGTGGTATAACACCAATCACCATACTTCCTTAGGAACTATACCTTATCAGGCCCTCTATGGACAAGCCCCGCCTAACCACTTAGTGGCAAATCTAAAACTGAGCACTACTGAAGCGTCACAAGAATGGGGTCGGGAGAGGGAGAGGCTAACCAGAGATCTACGGAACCAACTACTGGCTACCCAGCACAGGATGAAACAATTCACTAACAAGTGCAGGGTGGACCGCGAGTTCCAAGTCGACGACTTTGTTTATCTCAAGCTGCAGCCTTACCGGCAGCTATCCATCGATGTGAGAAAGAATGTGAAGCTCACCTCGAGGTACTACGGGCCCTTTGAAGTGGCGTAGAGGATGACGGAGAGGATTGGAGTCGTAGCTTACCGCCTGCGACTACCCAAAGGATCGAAGATTCACCATGTTTTCCATGTATCCCTCCTTAAGAGAAGCCCAGCTGAAGGGAGTCATGTAACTCCTAAAGTACCGCACGTTTGGGAACGGGGATAGTTGTTCGCAGAGCCGGAGTGAGTCCTGGACAGAAGGATGGTTCAATGCGGCATCCGAGCGATAACCCAAGTCTTAGTTAGATGGAGCAACCTGCCGGTGGAATCTGCAACTTGGGAAGATTGCTGGTTCCTCAAGTCGCAATTCTCGGCATTTGATCCTTGAGGACAAGGATTTCGCAAGGGGGAGGGATTGTAATGGCGGGAGCCAAGTAGATTGTATGGCGAGAGGCAAGTAGAGAAGGAAGAGGCGTTAGGGTTGAGGAGAAGAAGTAGATTCACGGCGTGAGAAGAGAGGATCCAAGAGCAGAAATGGGATAAGACGGTGGAAGTAGATTTATTAACGGGTCGGGCTGTCGGAAGGTGGAGTCGGGCTGATTACTCGAATATATTAATCACCTCTGAAGTGGGCGAGGCCGAGCAACAGGGAGGCCCATCTTCCCTAGGGTCACTAGGGGCCCTTTCTCTCAACAGGAGGCAGCCCAAGAGAGCCCCCCCTAATTACCTTCTTGCATTTTGATACTTATCCTTGTAACTCTTGCATTTGGGTCCTGAACTTTAGAGAGTATAAGTAATTATCCTTGTAACTCTTGCATTTGGGTCCTGAACTTTAGAGAGTATAAGTAATGAACTCATACCTGTAATAATTATGATAATTGAAATAAAATTCCAATTCTCACAACTCTCTCTCTTCCCCTTCTTCCTTCTTTCCCTTCTTTTCCTCCCTCTATCCCATCTCCTTATCCTCATCTCTATCTCCTATTATTTTCCCAATTCTCTTGAAATTCAGAAGGCGCATCCGATTGACCATCATCTCCTTCCGCTCACCGCTCAATCGAAACCTTCATTGGAGCTGAAGCAGCAAGGATCAAGAAACATCAAATTATCCATCATCCCCCCTAGCCTTATCATCAAGGTGTCATTCTCGGTTACTCAGAGGTAAGGAATTATTTTTTTGAATTTCATAGCCTTCCTTAGAATAGCATTCAGATTACTAAGGGGCCAGGTACATTACAAACTTACCCCACTCTCTATCTTGTGGTGGTCAATCTCCATGAAGCGAAACAAGGTGATCTTTCGAAAAAAAATGTTCCTACTTTAAGAATATTAATCAATTTTTAAGCTTTTGGGATAGTCTACACTAGTCAGTGTGTGTATGTTTTTTTTTTTTTTTTTTTTTTTTTTTGGAAGTCTATTTGACTTAAATGCTAAATTTATTTTTTTTTGTTAATAAATGAAGTAGGAAGCCTACTACCTTTTTGAAAAAAAGAGAATTTTTTTTGCAACTTTAGGCATATATATATAGGATATTTTTATTTTAAAGGGGTATTCATATAAATATAGACCTTTGGGAGGGTATACAAAAAAAATTTTCTCCTCTTTTTATACCTATTTCCGTACCCAAAATGGCTGCAGCATGTCGTCACTAATAAAACTTTTCAAACAGGCAAGCTATTTTCTTCTTATAAATCATAATTTTATTAGAATAAAAGAAAATATGCTAGATTATAAAAAATTTCATTGCACTTTAGTATTTATCTCAATTACCTCCTACATCAAAATTTGTAGTGATTCCTGCCCAGTGTCCCCACACTTTATTTGGGATAATAATTATTAAATTTAGCTACAAAATTTCATATAATAATAAATTTACAGACAAAATTATTTATAAGTAAAATAATATAATTATATAAATTAAATAAATTGTCTGATAAAATATTAATTTTAGCAGTACGGGCAAAATAGAATATCTTCCTTATCTATATTTTTTTTTATGTATTTTTGAATTACACATTAGCTATATATTGAGATGTAAAACAATATGATAACTCATTTTAATAAAATCTTACCGTCTAATTTATTAATTTTTTAAATTTATTTAAAATAATATCAAAATATAGAATTATAATTAATGTAATACTAATTGACATAAATAATTGAGACAGAAGCTAAATTGCTTTTTATTGCACCACTTTCTCCTCTGTTTGGATGGAACAAGCAGCAATTGCCGGCTTCGTTGGCAGCGGCAACGGCGGCTGGCGATGGGATTGGACGCGGGAGGAACGGGGGACCTTGGCTTCTACTCTCCTTTCTTCCTTCTTCTACTTCCCTCTCCATTCTCTCTTTATGGTCTGTGTGTGTGTGCGCGCCATGTGTGGGAGTGGGTCCTCGGATCTCGGCCGTTGATGGGCGACAACGACGGCGCTGAGCAGCGGGATTTCTGGCGTGATTTTCGGGTACGGCCGATTGGATTCCCCAGATTGACTCTCAGATTGCCAGATCGGTGGGATGTGATGGGTTAACGGCGCAGTATCTCCTACGAGATCTGCCGCGAGAAGTGGGATCGTCGATTTGGCAATGAAAATCCACTCTGATTATGGAATTTTTTTTTTCACCATTTTTCAAAGCTCATTCAATCTAATACAGAATAAGGCGCGACTCCAATACGATAATTTGCATAAAAATTTATAAATTTTTTTATATTAATAATTTTATATAAAATTTATTTATATTATTTTAAAAAAATTATATGCATTCATCCAAAAAATTAAAATATTTATTATTTTATATAAAAAAAAATAAAAAATGTATATACTTTTTTAATTATATATATTGTGGATCGACATTAAACGCGCGTCCAAAAAATATCAGCATCAAACACGAGTCCGATACAGACACGTGAGACTTATAGAAGCGTCGGCATAGCTTCCAATCAACTTCCTCACCCTCTTTTTCTCCTACAAACTAAAATTTTAATTAAAATTTTAACGTTCTTAACAGTTTAGAAATAAAATCCTAAAAGGTCTAAATATTGATATATCACTAAAATAAAGACCTTGCATAAAGGCGGGTTGAATAACTCGCAGCGGGTCATTATACCTGCGGATTATGTGGGTGCGGATAAAATTTATCCGTAAATATTTGGATAGTCATTATTATTATTGCTAGTGGGCCGGATCGTTACATTAATAGTAAAAAATTAGAAAATATATATAAATAATTTAATTTTTTTTTAAAAATAAATATAAAAAATTAAATTTGATAGGAATCGATATATTTACAGAAAGTTTTATAAAACTAACTTTTTTTAAAAATAAAAACTTAACTTATTATTTAAAATTTCACAATATACAATAGATAATAAAGAAAAAAAGTAAAATTATAAAAAATTAGTTTAGAGTTATAGAACAAATAAAACAAAAAAACCAAAATATCTATAATTTAGTGGATACCCGTCTATTTTACTCATAATTTTTTTGATAAGAAAAATTGATAAATTTACGAATAATCCGTAGGTATGAATTGAAATTGTCGGATTTATTCGTAATACATCAATAATTAAAATAAATTATTACTTTTATATTAATAATACGTTAATATTTACTAAATTAAATTAGATCTTAAGACTTAACAACAATATTTCTAAAAAAGCGAATATTAAATTAAACTTTAAGGGTCAAATATTACGCACCTTATAGTTTGAGAGCCAAATGCGCAATTTTCCTATTATATTAAGGGATAATTGCCTGTGTATCCCTGAAATATGAAAAAATATCTGATTTATCTCTCTTATTTTTTTCTTTCTAATATACCCTTCATACGTTCCACCGTTATTAAAAATACCCCTACCGTTTCCCTTTGTTAAGTTAACTAGGGTTAAACTAGAGTTAAATAATAATCGGAGTTGAAAACTATCAGATATACCTATTTTGCCCGGGTTTAGGGTTTAGGGTTTAAAATTTTTTAGGGTTTTAGGGTTTAGGGTTTAGGGTTTTAGGGTTTAGGGTTTAGGATTTTTTAGGGTTCTAGGGTTTAGGGTCTAGTGTTTTAGGGTTTAGGGTTTAGGATTTTTTAGGGTTTTAGGGTTTGGGGTTTAGGGTTTTAGGGGCCGTTTGGTATTGGTACAGAACCGGGAATAACGGGTTTATTCCCCTTATTCTCCCAAACGCTTCTGGAACCATCTGGTATTGCTTAACCCAGAACAAGGAGAATAGCTGGTATAACAAATCCCATCCTATTATTTTAATATTAAAATTTTTACCATATTACCCTTCTCCCCTACTTTATCTCCTCCCAATATATTATTTTAATAAAAACTCTCTCCTCTCCCCTCCTTTCTCTCTTCCCAATACACTTTCATCATCACAAATTCCTCTCTCCTCTCTCTCTTTTCCTTCATCCCACCTCCTTTCTCTCTTCCCAATACACTCTCATCATCACACATTAATATTATAAAATTTTAAATTTTAAAATTTAAATGTTGAAATTTTATGTTTGAAATTTTAAATTTAATTTGAAAAAATAAAATATTAAATTAAATATTATTTTTAAATAATATAATTTAATTATGATTATAATTTTATTTCTATTTTTTTAAAGCATTAATCCATTAATTAAAACGAGAAAAACGATTTTAGAAAATTTTAATCACATAATAAAGCTTGAGGGCAAAAATTTATAAATATTTAGCAAATATACGATTTTTCCAAATTTTTTTAAAAAATTTATGTTAAAAATTAATTATTTAAAATTAATATTATAAAATTGTAAATCTTGAAATTAAAATGTTGAAATTTTATATTTTAAATTTAAATTTTAAGTTGAAAAAATTAAATATTAAATTAAATGTATTATTTTTAAATAATACATTTTAATTATGATTATAATTTTACTTTTATTTTTTAAAACCATTAATCCATAAATTTAAACGAGAAAAACGAGTTTAGAACATTTTAATGACATAATAAAGCTCGTGGGCAAAAATTTACAAATATTTAGCAAATATACGAATTTTACGAAATTTAAAAAAATTTGATGTTAAAAATTAATTATTTTAAATTAATATTATAAAATTGTAAATCTTAAAATTAAAATGTTGAAATTTTATATTTTAAATTTAAATTTTAAGTTGAAAAAATTAAATATTAAATTAAATGTATTATTTTTAAATAATATATTTTAATTACGATTATAATTTTACTTTTATTTTTTTAAACCATTAATCCATTAATTAAAACGAACTAATTAATTTTTAACAACTTTTATCACATATTAACTCTTGGGGGGCAAAAAGGTAATTTACCCATCTTATCCTCTTTATCCCTCCTATTCCTAATTATTAAACCAAACACAAATTCTCTTATCCCTGGAACCATCCCAAACGCGTTTTCACTCTAGTTCCGTACTTTATACTTATCCCCGGTTTAGCCAATTCCAGCTTAACCCGATTCCAAACGCACCCTTAGGGTTTTAGGGTTTTAGGGTTTAGGGGTTTAGGGTTTTAGGGTTTAGGGTATATTTGAAAGGGCAAAATAGTAATTACACACAGATAACGGCAGTTCCAAACGGTACACTAACAGAGTTTAACTTCAAGGGTATTTTGGAAAGAAGTTGGAACGTAAGAAGGGTAGTTTTAATATTAGCCTTCTAAGAGGGGTAAATCTGAAAACAGGAAAATTTTTAGGGGTATGTAGAAAATTGCCCCTTATATTAAATATGAATAATTGTTATTACTTGCCCACCTTGTAGGGTGGGTTTTTCACTTGTAACTCTAATTGGTGTAGGGAGGTTCCTGTGACAGATAAATATGATTCAACATTAACGAAACTAACAGAAACCTATATTTAAAAAAAAATAAAAAAAAGTGGAAAAAAGAAAAGATAGAAAGCTACTGAGGCTTGAATCGTACATACATACTCGTACCAGATTCTCAAATATTCAACTTGGTTTGTTCTATCGAAAAAGGATTGTTGAAGTGCATCAAAAGGCCATGAAGCATAGAAAACTTTGCCTGTTTCCAAACATTCAGTTGCTATGCATGCCATGCGTTAATGTAACACCTGCGAATAAGGAGGGGTTGAGAGTAGGAGTAGTAGATTAGGGGAGGAGATCGTAGTAGTGCTTTTGTTCAATAAGAAGAAGGGAAAGAGGGAAGGGCCTTATCTAGGTTCCGCAAGGAGGGGAGTGCAGGAGAAGGATCGTCGGGGAGCGGCGCTACCAGGCATCGGCAACGACGGGCTAGCAACCAAGGCACTGCAGAGGAGGGATATGGAGAATGAAGCAAGGAGCTGCAGAGGAGTTTATGGAGCAAGAACCGAGGAGCCACAATGGAGGGTGAGGAGCCACAATGGAGGGTGAGGAGCAGATAAGCATCAGTTAGTGCGGTTGAGCTGGGGGGTAGGTGGAACAGTGCTGCTCAGCCAGGTCGGGCACGGGGACGCATCCGCTCCACCAAGCACAGAGTAACAGGGAAGCCCCCCAAATGGCCAATGCCCAACTGGCGAGAGGAGCCCACATCCCAAGGACTCAACACGAATAGAGGGCCCAAGCCCACATTCCATTTTTCCACAGTTTGCAGTTTAGTCCATAGGGATAGATAATTTACATAGTAGGAGTTTAAGCAATTGTAGGGATGTATACAAGAGTATAGAAATTGTAATAGCAAATTATGAATGAATACAATTAAGCTTTCTTCTCAAGCTTCCCCCTTCTCTTCCTCCCCTTGCACCTCTACTCCTCTTCTACTTTCCCCTAATTCCTCTATTTTCACCCCAATTGCTCTCTTTCTCACCACCGTCATCCTCCCCGCCAAGCCGGCCTCAGAGAATTCTCATCCTAGGCGGCTGCGGTTCGTCATGTGATTACAAATTGGTATCAGAGCGGCACGGCCCCAGGGACTGTGGAGCAAAACATTCACAGGCAACAACTGAAGGCAAACCCACAACCAACCTCAAGCAACAGTCGAAGGCAACACCACATCACATTCACATACAATAATAGAAGGCAAACCCGCAACCTACCGCAGGCAACAATCGAAGGCAACACCACAGCCCACCTCAGGCCAGCAGCAGGTGGAGCCAATGCTAGTGTATCCAGTGGAGACCTCGACTGGAGGAGGGGTAAGAACTCTGAACTCAACCTCGTAATTAGTTGAGTAGCTCCAATTCCTGCAAGGAGTGTTCATCAGTAAAGCCACAACAACCGCATTAAGATAGGTGGGAAGAAAAGCAACCGAATCAAGCTTGCGGGTAAGGGCACAGGAGCAGAGAGCATGGCCGAAGGAACTAGGCTAAGAGAGCTCAGTGACAACATGAAAACCATCGAGGAGAGAGTAGGGAAGCTTACCTCGGATAATGCCGAAAGGATTGAAGAGAAATTACAGCAGTTGGGCCTGGATTGCAATCAGAGGTTTAGTATGATAACACAGTAAATTGAAGCTATATAGAGGGAGGGCAACCAGAAATTCGAAGCCATGCAAATTGAGACTGCTAAGAGGTCTGAATTGATGATCCAAGAGAAAGGTATATCAGTGCAGGCCCTCAGCGGGGAGAACTAGTTGGAAACAATCAAAGTCCAAGGGGAGGTCGGATCAAAAACCCTCATAATACTCATCGACACGGGTAGCACCTACAGCTTTATAGATTTTCAAGTAGCCAAAGAGGTGAAAGCTGCAATAACCACGGCACCACCACTAATCGTCACTGTGGCAAATGGGCACAAAGTCTTGAGCAAGCTAAAGTACTCGGACTTTAAGTGGGTGATGCAGGGTGACTGCTATCAAGCGGACTTAAGAGTGATCAGACTAAATGGGGCGAGCATCATTCTGGGCATCGATTGGCTCAGGAAGTACGGGAGGGTCGTTTTCGACTACGACGACCAAGCTGTTTCATTTAGTAGAGATGGCAAGCAGCTGACTCTTAAGGGTATAGCGGAGGGGCCAAAGTTGAAAACCATTAGTGCGCAAAAGTGGTACAAAGCCGGCCGACAAGGGAATTGCTGTGCCATAGCACATGTTAGTAGCTCGAGTAAAGGGAAGGAAAGAAAAATTCTGGGGAAAATTTCTGAAGTGTTGAAACAGTACGAGGAGGTGTTCCAGGAGCCCAAAGGACTGCCACCAGCAAGGTCGTACGACCACAAGATACCCCTACACCCGGATGCAAGGCCCGTTAACCGGAGACCGTATAGGTACACTCATGAGCAGAAAGGAGAAATTGAAGCACAAATAACCGAAATGCTGCAGGCCGCCCTCATTCAAAAGAGCACAAGCCCCTATGCGTCACCCGTGTTATTAGTCCGCAAGAAGGATCAAAGTTGGAGATTGTGCGTGGACTATAGGCAGCTTAACAAGTCTACAGTGAGCGATAAATACCCTATTCCGATCATCGATGACCTACTGGATGAGTTAGGCGGATCTAAGTACTTCTCCAAGATTGACTTGAGATCGGGCTATCACCAGATCCGAATGCAGCCAGCTGATGTCCACAAAACCGCATTTCGGACACATTCGAGTCATTACGAGTTCTTGGTAATGCCGTTTGGGCTAACTAACGCCCCGGCGACCTTCCAAGCTCTAATGAACAATATATTCACCCCCTACTTAAGAAAATTTGTTCTGGTATTCTTCGACGACATCTTAATCTGCAGCCGAGATCTTAACGAGCATGCCACCCATCTGAGAGCAGTACTGGAGGTACTTTGTGAGAACCGGCTGTACGAATGAAGGGCCAAGTGTTTCTTCGGTCAGGAATCCGTAGAATACTTGGGGCATATTATCACGCAGCAGGGAGTCGCTATAGACCCGGAGAAGATCGAAGCAATGCTCAATTGGCCAGCTCCGACGCATATCAAAGGGCTAAGAGGGTTCTTGGGCCTAACCAGGTACTACCGCAAGTTTATCAAAGGGTATGGTGGAATAAGTAAACTGTTGACAGAACTCTTAAAAAAGGATAGTTTCATCTGGTCGGAGGCAGCACAAAGGGCCTTTAAGGAACTTAAGCGAGCTATGACAACAGCGCCCGTTTTAGTTATGCCTGATTTAGCCCAACCTTTTGTTTTGGAGGTAGACGCAAGCGCGACAGGGATAGGAGCTGTATTAACTTAGAACAGCCGACCAGTAGCCTACTTGAGAAAGGCCATAGGGCAGAGGCACATGGGCCTCTCGACCTATGAGAAGGAGTTTCTAGCGATACTCATGGAAGTGCAAAAGTGGAGGCATTACCTGAGCCTGCGGGCATTCACTATTCGCACGGATCACGAAAGCCTCAAGCACCTACTGGAGCAGAAGATCACTACCCCGATGCAGCGAAAAGGGATGATGAAACTATTGGGATTAGACTACATCGTAGTCTATAAGAAAGGAAGGGAGAACATCGTGGCAGATGCCCTATCAAGGAAGGAGGAGGCAGGGGTAGTTATAGCTGTAACTAGCATCATGCCAGCTTGGGTTCTAGAGGTGACCTCCAGTTACCACGGGGATAGCCACTGTGAGTAGCTACTAACCACCACATTACTGCAGCAACCATCACCAGAGCACTACTCCCAGAGTAATGGGATTCTGAGGCACAAGGGAAGAATAGTTATTGGGAAGGCTGGGGAACTTAGGAAGAAATTGCTAAAGCAAATGCACAATTCGGCTATGGGAGGGCACTCGGGGGTCCAGCACACCTACAAAAGGATGAGTCAACATTTCTGCTGGGTGGGAATGAAGAAGGATGTGGAACAGTGGGTCCAGGAGTGCCTAGTGTGTGCCCAGAATAAGGTAGAGAACCTCCCGAGCCCAGGATTGCTCCAACCACTACCCGTACCAGAACGGATTTGAGAGGATATAAGCCTCGACTTCATTGAAGCACTTCCTAAATCTGGGGGGAAAGATACAGTGTTAGTGGTGGTGGATCACCTAACCAAGTACGCCCATTTCATTCCGATGACACACCCATTCATAGCGGAGGGGGTCACAAGGGCATTTATGGACACGATCTACAGGCTACATGGATGCCCCAGGAGAATCGTAACCGATCGAGATAAAGTTTTCACCAGCCTATTCTGGAAGGAGCTATTCAAGCTCCTAGGCACTAAGCTGCAGATGAGCTCCGCGTACCACCCCCAATCTGATGGACAGACCGAGCGGGTTAACAGGTGCCTCGAGACCTACCTTAGGTGCATGTGCTTCCAACAACCGAAATCATGACATGCTTGGCTAACTCTCGCGGAGTGGTGGTACAACACCAACTTCCACACGTCGTTGGGCACGACTCCCTATGAGGCACTCTATGGGCAAGCACCACCAAACTATCTGGTGGCACCTGCGGACGGCACCGACCAACCAGAAGTGAAGGTTTGGGTTACTCAGAGAGAACAATGGACTAAGGAGTTAAGGGAACGACTAATTCTGGCTCAACAAAGGATGAAGCAGCAGGCGGATTAGCACTGCCGGGAGAAGGAGTACTCAGTAGGAGATTGGGTCTACCTCAAACTCCAACCGTACAGACAGACCACCATAGCTATGAGGAAAAGTTGGAAACTTACAGCGAGGTACTTCGGGCCATTCGAAGTGATAGAGCGCATCGGCACAGTGGCTTACCGGCTACGGCTACCGGAAGGGTCCAAGGTCCACCCAGTGTTCCACGTGTCCCTGTTGAAGAAGTGCTCCCCCTCGGTAGACCTAGTATCGCAAGCGATCCCTCTCGCTGGAGAGGACGGGCAGCTATTGGCCACCCCCGAGGGCATACTGGACCGCCGCGTGGTCAAGCAGGGGAACAAGGCGAAGACGGAGGTCTTGATCAAGTGGAGTAATCTTCCCAAGGAACAGGCAACATGGGAGGGGTACTGGGCTTTAAAGCAGCAGTTCCCTACATTTGATCCTTGAGGGCAAGGATCAACTGAAGCGGGAGGGGGTGTAACACCTGCGAATAAGGAGGGGTTGAGAGGAGGAGTAGTAGATTAGGGGAGGAGGTCGTAGTAATGCTTTTGTTCAATAAGAAGAAGGGAAAGAGGGAAGGGCCTTATCTGGGTTCCGCAAGGAGGGGAGTGCAGGAGAAGGATCGACGGGGAGCGGCGCTACCAGGCATCGGCAACGGCGGGGCTAGCAACCAAGGCACTGCAGAGGTGAGGTATGGAGAATGAAGCAAGGAGCTGCAGAGGAGTTTATGGAGCAAGAACCGAGGAGCCATAGTGGAGGGTGAGGAGCAGATAAGCATCAGTTAGTGCGGTTGAGCTGGGGGGTAGGTGGAACAGTGCTGCTCAGCCGGGTCGGGCACGGGGACGTATCCGCTCCACCAAACACAGAGTAACAGGGAAGCCCCCCAAATGGCCAATGCCCAACTGGCGAGAGGAGCCCACAGCCCAAGGCCTCAACACGGATAGAGGGCCCAAGCCCATATTCCATTTTTCCACAGTTTGCAGCTTAGTCCATAGGGATAGATAATTTACATAGTAGGAGTTTAAGCAATTGTAGGGACGTATACAAGAGTAGAGAAATTGTAATAGCAAATTATGAATGAATACAATTAAGCTTTCTTCTCAAGCTTCCCACTTCTCTTCCTCCCCTTACACCTCTACTCCTCTTCTACTCTTCCCTAATTCCTCTCTTTTCACCCCAAATGCTCTCTTTCTCACCACCGTCATCCTCCCCGCCAAGCCGGCCTCAGAGAATTCTCATCCTAGGTGGCCGCGGTTCGTCAGGTGATTACAGTCAACACAACCTACTCTGAATCCTTGAATCAGATTAGTATATGTTGTTAAATATGTTAGTCCAACATTAGATGAAATTAAAATTTTGATTTGTATATGTGCATGCGAGATATTTCTTTACTTATTAGCTGAAGTTTTTAGAGAAGGATCAATTAAAGTTCTTTTTTGATCCTTTAACATGCAGGAGATTTCTATCAGCTCATGCCCTATCTCAATCAATTTTGGCTGATTCTTAATTAACTTATTCCATTAAGTTATTTTGAGTGATTTCATCCGGTTCTTATCTAGCTGAGTTTAATTTCTTTCAAATAAGTTTCATCTAGTTAAAATGTGTGAGGAATTTCTTCATGTTAGCTTAAACTTTTGAGTTGGCGTGAACCATTTAAATAAAATATAAAGAAATTATTTTTCTTAATACTCTTTGAGAGCGAGAAAACAAGTATACTAAAGAGGAAAATAAAACTATAATTGGTCAAACTTGTGCTACATGCACTAAACTCAGTCGTTTCGTAAGGGTTTTTTTTTTAAAATTAACCCTAAAATTTTTTGATATTTGCAAACTAACCTTTGCAAATTTTTTTTTGTAAAACTAACCCTCCTTTTGCCAGCAGGGCGCCACGGAGGTGGGGCGACCTGAAGGCGCTGACTCGTTCAGCGTCTTCAGGAAAACCCTGTGAAGACGCTGAATGAATCAGCGCCTTAATAGTATATGCTGAAGGCGCTCATTCAGCGCCTTCAGCATATACTATTAAGGCGCTGATTCATTCAGTGCTTTCAGCCTGAAGGCGCTGATCCATTCAGCGCCTTCAACATATACTATCAAGGCGCTGAGGGCTTGGCCAATTTTCGCGAAAATTGGCTAAGTCCTCAGATATAACTACTAAAGGCGCTGAATAGTTCAGCGCCTTTAACATCATATGTTAAAGGCGCTGGTTGGTTCAGCGCCTCTAACAAATATGTTAAAGGCGTTGACCTATTCAACGTCTTTAATATATTTGTTAGAAACGCTGAATAGTTCAGCGCCTTTATCATTTATGTTAAAGGCGCTGAACGATTCAGCGCCTTTAACATTATATGTTAAAGGCGCTGAACGATTCAGCGCCTTCTTGTCCACTATACCCACCTGCGCGGGCAGCAGGCGCTCATTTCTTCTCTTCAATCCCGCACAGTTCCGATCTCCTCATTTCCCTCCGCTCCCGCATAGTGTCGTTCTCCTCTCGCCGTCGCCGTCGTCGTGCACCCGCATAGTACCGCGGAGCACAGTGCCGATCTCCTCTCCCGCACAGTGTCGTTCTCCTCTCGCCGTCACCGTCGCCGAGAGGAAGCACATTGTTGCCGTCGCCGTCTCTCTCGCTCTCTACATCTCTCACTGTGAGCCTCGCTCTCTCTCTCTTCTCTCTCTCTCTCTCTCTCTTTATCTCTCTCACTATGAGAGAGGGATCTCTCACAGTGAGATCGCTCACTGTGAGAGATCCCCTAACAGTGAGAGAGAGAGCTGTGAGATCGCTCACAGTGAGCGATCTCCTCACTGTGAGATCGCTCACTATGAGCGATCCCCTCACTATGAGGAGATCGCTCACAGTAAGCGATCTTCTCTCTGTGAGATCGCTCACACTGAGCGATCCCCTCACTGTGAGGGGATCGCTCACAGTAAGCGATCTCCTCACTGTGAGATCGCTCATAGTGAGCGATCCCCTCACTGTGAGTGAGAGATCCTCTGTTCTCATAGTGAGGGATCCCTCACTGTGAGGGATTCCTCTGTTCTCACAGTGAGGTCTGTTCTCACAGCGTCCCTCTCTGTGAGAGGGATCTCTCACAATGAGTGAGTTATCTCACTGTGAGAGATCCCTCACTGTGAGAGAACTCTCACAGTCCTCACTGTGAGAGAACCTTCACAGTGAATTCTCACAGTGAACTCTCACAGTGAGGGATCTCTCACAGTGAGGGATATCTCATCCAGTACAACGTCATCCGCTGACTTTTCATCCCCGTGGGCATGTCGAGAGGAGACTGGTATAATAATTTATATATATAAATTTAACATGTTCAACTTATTTAGTATAAATTTAATTTCTAAATTAAAATGCAGGCCGACACACTACGACAGGTTCATACTATTGTCGGCCAGTTATTGCATGACCGACCGCCGCCTGAGTTCGCATATGGGACTTTGACAGAAATGAACGAGAATATTCAGATGGTACTACAACATGTACCATCTGAACCTACGGCCAGAGTGTCAGGCGGACCTTCATATGAGGGAGCGTCCTCGATTCATCAGGTAGCATTTACGATAGAATTCAAATTAAGTTTTCAAATTCAAATTAACAAACTATTTACACTCTTTCAGGTGCCACGATCTCCATCTCCTATCATTCAGGCCCCGACGACAATTCCTTCGACGTCAGCGTCGCTCCCGCCACCAGTATCACGGACTTCATATGCTTCTACATATTCACGCCATCATCATCGCCACAGGAGATCCAGCATATTGCTGAGCAGGATGAGGGTGGTATCATCGAGGAGCTCGATCAGTTGGCAGCAGTCGAGCATCTCGATGATATACCTATTATCGAGCTTGTTGTTCTTCGTGGGCGAGGGCGAGGGCGAGGGCGTGGACGTGGGCATGGCCGAGGACGTCGAGGTCGAGGTCGTGCTCAAAATTGAGCTTTTGAGGTCAAGGTTGTATTATAGACATTTTTGTAATGTTCATTTTCACATTGTTACTCAACTGTGATTTATGAATGTCATGATTGTTGGACCTTCATTTGGTGTTTGTGAATGTTGTTTTAGAATTTTGAATGTCAATTCTCATTGTTTGCAACTTGTTGTACAAATTTGGGTTTTTTTTTAAGTACACTAAAACTATGTGTGCTGCTCTAGCTAAAGGCGCTGAATGGTTCAGCGCCATTAGTGTTCTACACTAAAGGCGCTGAGTCGCTCAGCGCATTTAGTGTAAAACACTAAAGGCACCGAATGGTTCAGCGCCTTTAACATATTTGTTAGACGCACTGAACCAACCAGCGCCTTCAACATATGATGTTAAAGGCGCTGAACTATTCAGCGCCTTTAGCAATTGTATCTGCGGACTTAGCCAATTTTCGCGAAAATTGGCCAAGTCCTCAGCGCCTTCATAGTATATGCTGAAGGCGCTGAATGAATCAGCGCCTTCAGGATGAAAGCGCTGAATGAATCAGCGCCTTCATAGTATATGCTGAAGGCGCTGAATGATTCAGCGCCTTCAGCATATACTATGAAGGCGCTGACTCATTCAGCGTTTTCACAAGGTTTTTCTTAAGACGCTGAACGACTCACACTACAACAAAAATGGCTTTTAGCGGCAATTATTTTTTACTTTCCCAGCGATTATAATTGTCGCTAAATACTTTTACGGCAATTACAATAATCGCCGCTATTGGTAGGGTCACTAAAAGTTATTGCGGCATTTGTTTCTGCGGTTGGTAAAAGCCTAAACAAATGCCACTAAATACTATATAATAGCAACTATTATAAATGCCACTATAATTATCTATAATTGTCACTAAAAACATATTAAATGACTAGTAAATAGGACCTATAGCGGCAATTATTTTGAGACTCATTAAATTGACATTTAAAAATAAATTACTCATGCAAACAATTTTAAATTTGATTACATACAACAATTGTCAAACAAAATAAGCCAAATTATTTAGCCAAATAAGAATTTGCACAGTAAAAATATAATTGTCAATTAAAAACTACATTCAAAGCTTTCAATCTAAAAAAATAAATAAAACCTAAAATGAAATAAATCAGAAGCATTTCAAGCTTCTGATTCATGCAAGCTTTAGCAAGTTGGTTTTTCACACTAGGGGGTGCTACTCGTTTTGTCGAAGCCTTTCGTGTTTTGGGTGTCAAGGATACGTTATCTGCAAATAAATAACAAGGCCGATATAAACTGTTTATTAGATGCTTTCAAGCAAAAGACAATTTATGCATAAGAGATTACTTGAAGAACATCTTGAAGTTAAACAAAAGATGAGTTCTTTCATACTTATATATATATATATATATATATATATATATATATATATATATATATATATATATATATATATATATATATATATATATATAACTCTGGTTTAAAATTGGCAGTGAATTACATGCAAAATGTCAAATTATCATCTCTAAGCTATGTTCTACACAAAGGTATAAAGATTCTAAGCTCCTTATACAACAGGCTTAAAATCCGGGGAGAGATATATAAGAAAATGCAGAACGAAGAATATCAAGTATGCTAGCATATATAGGATGATATAGTTATATAGCATTGGTTTTCCTCTTCTCGGAGGAAGCCTTCACATTGCCAATTCTTGTTTTAGTAAATCTGATCCAAACCTAACTTCCTCCACATAAGGGCAAAATCTAACTGTGTACCAATGGTCTTGTTCATGGTCAACTAAGTATTTAAAGCATTGACTGTCTATAAGTATACTTTATAGAAACATACTAAAGCATTACAAACCTCTTCATAGATCCTTCGTAAAAAGCTAGCACATTTTAGGGCCTCCTGCAGTTCACAAGCAAAATAACCTTTTATGCTTACTAAGGTAGCATCCAGAGTCTCCAAACAGCTAAGAAGAGTAGTTGCTGAATTTTCAAGTTGGGGGATGCATCTTTCAATCTCACTACATGCGGGGAATAAAAACTGATGTTAAGGAAGAAGCATATTATAGCTTGGCTTGCAACAATTACACACTAAGCTCTATAAAACAGTTAAAACTGTAATTTTGGGTTATAAAGTTGAATTTACTCTTTTTACGATGGTGAATCTTGACTAACTCTTTTACTGCATCCAAACTATGAAACTGAAAGTGTTTTAAGTTCAGATGGTTAACATACCTGAACACATAGAGCAATAACATCTGCAAACCTAGAGAGAGATTTTGCCGGGTATAACCCCTGAAGGGCCGGATCAACTATCCGGTCTAAAGCATCGATGTCGTGCAGCTGAGGAGTAGCCCACCGAACCAACGACTGCTCAGATCGCGGTCTAGAGCTGTAGTAGTTTGTCAGAACAGACAGCATTTCAGTATATCAAATTTTGGGTCGAGGAAATTACACATCAAATTTGAATTAGCTTTTATAATATTTATTTTCATGATCTAGAAGAGTGCTGAAATGAAGATTGGCGCGGATCTAACAGCATTAAAATCACAGGAAATGTTGAGGTTTCGAATTGATGAAAGCTGTACCAGTTGTAATACCCATGCCATAATTTTATCAGGTAAAGCAGGACTTTAGATCCATCTAGAGTTAAAAGTACATAACAAACTGTACTTAAAAGTAGGTGAAGTACAAACATTTTGTGATAATTAGAAATGCAGTATTTGCCAACACCCTCATAAGCATTTTCCAATTGTTTGAACTTCTTTACAGATGAATTTGAATTAGAAAAAAATAATAAAAACACAAATTGGTAGGACTTCAGGTCAAAACACACAATGCCCACTTAGTAGCAGTCGTGCATTTGGCAAAAGAAAAGTCTAGAGCTTTTTCTGTAACAAGATAATGAAATGAGCTTATGGGCAATAAAAGCAAAAGCTCCAAATTAAAGCTTTTGCTTCTATGGTAGCAAGATGCCTACTAAGTGCCTTTTCAATGAGCTCTGTTCCAACAGGGCTACAAAGGCCCCTTGGGGAAGAGAAAACTTTTATGTGCCAAAAGCCCGAAGATATGAACTTTAAGATAAAAAATTACAGAGAAATAAATTTCACAATCAGCATATTGTCCAAATTTATATATAGAGCATAATACTACATCAGGGAAATAAAAAGACAGAAAAGCCTTCTAGTTAACTTTCCATTATGACAAAAATAAAATAATTTGCATTAGCTATAGTAAGCATAAGCTAATTATAAACAATCGAAAACTTGAGCAACAGAGCAGATCATTAGTGCTTACATCAACAAACTCAACGAATGCAATACGTGTGGAATGCACATTATCTCCAAGAAGCCTCAAACGAGAAACCTGTGCAGAAAAATAGAATGAAAAATCAGAGGAGAAACTATAAAAAAAGCTTAAAATCCCAAACAATAAGAAGTTCAATAGAATGAAAAATTCTCCACAAGAAATTTAGTAGTTGTTTTGTCTGGCATCATGAATTACTGTGCTCTAAGAAGCAGCTTTTAAATAAAAAAGACATTACTGCGTTCTACTCATAAACTGCTTACACGGAGGCTCCAAAAAGGTCAAACAGCTAAGCCCTTTACTTTGTAAATCATTACAACGAGAAAATTGACAGAGTAAGACTGTGTGTACTTACCTCACCACATTTTCTTTCAAAAAAAGCCTGCACATCTGTTTGAGTAGCCTGTGAAAGAGAAACTAGTTAGCCTGAAGAAGCTTCATTTGATCACCAGGAAACGATGAGATTCATCTTAAATTCAATTAATAAAATGAGTAAACACGAGGCCACAATCACAGTAAACCAAAATAAAATCCAATAATAATTTTAGAAGCATTTGTAGCAGAGATGTCTGCTTACCATCTTATCTATGTTTGTACAGTAAACTGTCCTTACAACCATTTCCTTTTCATCCTCCGACTGTGTTCAGTCACACAGTTAGAAATATGGAAACAAAATAATGATAATGAATAAAAGGAATATTAATGCAATCACCACAAGGAAAATGAACAGAAAAGTGAGAAAATATTAGTATTGATAATTGCCCCATTCGAATATACATCCGTGCAAAATCATTTTATATACACATATACCCTTGAAAATGATGAATTTTCTGCATACACCTTGAAAATGCTGTTTCTTACAAAATTCACCTTAGCTTAAATTGGAGAGTCATCCAATTCGTGGGGGAGAGTTGGCTTGATTAGAAAAGGTTCTTAAAGAAGGAGTTTTTGAAAGTAGAAGAGCATATGTGCACGAAGTTTAAGTTTTGGCTGAAATGCAGACAACCTAATGAGTACATAAAATTTTGCACTTAAAAGTTTTAAAGCCTCTCGATAATCAGAACCTCTCTTCTACAGGGGTTAAAGTGAAGATTCTAACAAATCAAGGTGGTATCAAGGGGGATAAAGTGTGAGTTGCAAAATATTCAAGGTATTTTTCAGATATTTAGCATGACGTTTTTGACGGAGATATATAAAATTCAGATTTTGCAGGGATATATATGTAGACAGATAATGTTGCAGGGTAACAAATGTAAATATCTCTTCTAACTTACTCGTGGAAGGAACTTGGGATTCACAGGCAAAATGGCAGTCCTCGATGGCAAGACTCTAAGAGGGTAGTAACCCAGCATGGTCCCACGAAGACTTAATGCGGCCCTTGCACCATCTAGCAGTAAACAACAAAATTCTATCTTTTGATTAATATATACAGCTCACAAATGCCGCACAAATCTCAAGACTCAGTTAACTAACATGAAGTTAACTTACCTTCATCAGAGAACTCAACAAACGCAAACCTTAGAATCGAGTTTGGATCGCCACAAACCCGACAGTCCACAACCTTTAAAAAAAAATGTCAGGGAAATCCATATCTACTTAATGTATTTTCCTTGCGATCAAATTATTTGATTATCAGTAAATTACAGCATCACTTCCAATAAAAATATCCTAGATGAATCAGAAAATTGAGTCCACCATAGCATACCACATATTGCAGCTTTTTAGGGTGGAAATGAAATATTTCTGACAGCACTGAACACCACAATATTTCATATTTTAGTCTGTGATAGAAGTTAGTTCTATTGTTAGAACTTAGAAAAAAAAAATTACCTCAAGCAACTGCTTCATGAATTAGTGCAAGTTCTTTGACTGATTAGGCAATAAGGCCTACATTACAGTTTACTTTTCATTGTAGAGAGTCAGTAGATTTTCCATGCCCTAGGAAAAGACTGAAGAGTTATTATTCATCCAATGATGCTTTCATAATCGATTCACTGGGACTCCAAACCTCATGGTGCACAATAAAAAGGAACCATCTTCTTAGCTTGCACATATATTCAACATGTTTTCCTTACCAGTGCAGTTAATAATCAGGTATAGAAATAATTAATAGCTTATAGCTGCAGAATAAAAGCTTATTTGTGCATTATTTTATGTATATATGTCTACAAGTTGAGTATTTTGGATAGCAACAACTTGCAATACTCATACCTTAGCTTGCCAAATAAACTAAAGAAACTCTCACAGGATTCTGCATTTCAAGCCTTCAATTAGACATAACTTTACTACGGATTTATACCTTCCCAAAAACCACAAATTTAATCGCATTTCCATGGGAAAGCTCCCTTCATCTTTAGAGAGCAGTGACATGTGTTTTAAGATTCTGTATCATGAAAGTGACCACACAAAGGTCGCAACTACAAAAAAGTTGTACTTCAAAAAAGTTGGAATCTATATTAGTTGGTCGTTAGTTAGTTAGGCAAAACAAAAGTTCAACATAACAGAACCAAAGGCAGTTTCAGTTTTGAATTCCACATTTTTGAACTAAAGACAAGAATCTGGTAATGGGAAGTGATGCCAGTTGCCAAATGAGTTCTGATGGGTCTGCAGAAGATAGCATCTAAGATATATCTCTCAATACATCATGAACTTAGTTTTAGCTAGAAAACCAACTCATAAATGTTTTGCAAGTATAGCTTGAGAAATAATTGGACTTCTTCATTTTAAAAATGCCCGAAAACAGCATGATACCGCATAAAAGAGCTACACTAGAATCGGTACAAAAAGAGAAAACAAGTATCATACTTTCCACACTGCATTCTTTATTTCTAACTCAACCTATAGATCAAAAGCATATATAACTTCACTGCAAGTTGATTAAAGAAGTCCACATCAGTCTAACAATCTTCATATAATAACACACATGACAATTACCAATTTACCAACTAGAAATTAAAGAACATGACAATTGCCCGTGTTCATTACAGTAGCCAACCATCTCGGTTAGATTCGGATGATGCAAGCATGAGATGTTTGAGACCAACTCAATGAAGTCGTCAGATGATTGATTGGGAAGAGCATTAAAGTTTTTTTTCTTCACAGCCAGAACCTATAACATATAGACACACTTAGAGTTTGCTTTGTTCCTGTCTTGCATTTGTCAATAAATGAAAATTGATCAGTGAAAAGAGCCATGCTTAATTCAAAATATCATGAGCTTAAACTGTCCAACTAAAAGACCAAAAATCTATGCTAAGGAACTGCAAAATATGAATTATAATTTGCTTCTTTCATAGGTAAAATTATTGAAACATTATCCCTTTTCTTATATTCAACAAAATAGCGCTCTTTATGCACGGAGAATGAACCTCCTATAGTATTCGACAAAGAAAAGAATACTAATTTTTAAGCACTATATAGTAACTAAACTTCTTTAGATACTGCAACAGCAGAGGAGAATAATTCCAAAACCAATAGAGAAGCAAACCTTTTCATCGTCGAATTCAGCCCTGTAAACACGCCCAACGGACCCTTCTCCAACAAGATTGTCTACACTGAAGCTGTCGGTTGCCACTTGCAAATCAGCTATCGAATACACAGTTGCTTTTATGGGAGCCAAATCAGTTTTCTTTGCAACAGGCTTGTTCGAGGTGTCATTTTCATCAAATGACTTGTGGATTTTAGGAGGAGGTTTAAGGCTGATTGGAGCACTAATTGAATGAGATTAAGGTCAACTTTGGTGATGTAATAGAAAATAATATGAGCACTAATTGAATGCATGCCACTCTTTCTCTATCTAGGCATGCCTCCACCGGATTGATGTAATAGAAAATAATCGAAGCTTCAAACAATCTATATCAAGTGGTGTAGCTAAAGATGTTTCAAAATGCAAATATTACAACTGTAGTACAGAACTAAATTCAGAATATTGATAATAAACTCTTTATGGAATATAAATACAGATAAATCAGCTGGTGCACATAAATGGTGGTCCTAAGTTTGTCTCATTCCTGAGGTACCTCTTTAAGCCCAGTAATATCTGAGAGGGTAAGGGCCCCACCAGTGCTATGTGACAGAGTAAGGACAATGCATATTTTAGTGATCCAACTAAGTTCTACCAACAGTTTTGAAGACCCATAAGAAAATGAATCTGACATCATGTATGACATTTTCCAATCTCCAATCGTGGATTTGAATTAGCTCCGTCACTTTGTTTTGTGACATGAGAAAAAATACAGCAGCTATTCTCCTATTGCTGTCTCAATTTCTCCTTACAAAATGCTGCGCGGAACTGATCTCATTTGCTGTAACTTGATTGATTAATTATGAGCTCATTTGCTGTAAATTTAGTAAGAATATTAATACTAGTTTTATTTAATAGCATATTATCTGGGTATTTCATTCCTAATCGTGTGTGTGTGTGTGTGTGTGTGTATTTATATCTCATACCGAGCATGTTAATTTACAATGCTCTAAATAACATTTAACGGCTTTTCCTACGAAAGAATGGAGAATACACATGCATATCAAGGAATGACACTGGATGATTTAGGGTAATTTCAAACAGTTGTATACTTAAAAGTGGGAGAAGCAACCAAATTGAAATAAAATTTGTTTGAACTTCATTACCAAACCTGCATTTTATCTTGACAACATTTTACAGTTTTGTTCTGAAATTGGCCCATGTAATCTCCAACCTGGTCACCTAAGAACTGACTTAATGGTCCCCAAACTACCCGGTTAATTTGTCGTTAGCTACGGCTAGAAACCATGGATAGAAACCACTTCTGACACAACATCAAATAGAAATTTCGTATAGACGTTCATCATGTATTCATGTAAATAGTTTATCTCGAGATCCAGTTGCCTCTTTCTTAGAAGCTTTTGTGCCTTTACATTCTTCCCTTGAGTTCTTCTACAGGTTTTCCAAAATACTGCATTCCTTTATTTGTCGGTATAACAATTGATCTTTATCGGCATAATAAAAATGATAAAATTACTGATTTTATAGCCTACTCAACAAAGAGTAGAAAATGCTACAAGCAACTAATTTGTCATTATTTTCCAAAGAAGTTCTAGATCAAATTTTCTGAACCTCTTTAGTTTTGTTTTATCATCTAAGCTAGTTTTCATATCAGAAGTACCCAATACATGTACAGATGAGCTCCTCATCAACAATCACTAATTGCATCATTCCCCAACACTCCCAAATAAAATACATAGCCTAAAAAAAATAACCTACCAGATCTGGAGAAATACAAATCAGATCTCGGCAAATCTCGTTAATAATTCGCAAAATTGAGGAGAGAGATCGAACCTTTTGAATGGTCGGCGAATCAAAATAGTGAGAATCGAATCCGAGAGAGAGAGGCCGCGGCAGCGGAGCCGGAGTGCGGAACACTAACCCTAGATCGTCGTCGTCGTCATCGTCGGAGGAGGAGGAGGCGGAGGAGGAGTTGGGGGGACCGAGCTCGGAGAGGGGAAGGAGGGAGATAAGGAGGAGAGCTCGGAGCTCGAGTTCACGCGGAAAAGAGGGAGATAAGGAGGAGAGCTCAGAGCTCGAGTTCGCGCGAGAGCTCGCGTCCGCGGAGGAGGGAGATAATATTGTTCTTAGGGTTAAAATTTTGAAATTTGAAATTTGAAATTTAAAATTTAAAAATTTAAAAATTATAATTTGAAAATTAAAATATATAATTTTTAATTTTTAATTTTTAAATTTTATCTTAAAATTTAAAATTAAAATTTAAACTTTAAAATTTTAAATTTTAAATTTTAAATTTTTAAAATTTTTAATTTGAGATTTTTAAATTTTGATTTTAAAAATCAAAATCACTTCTTAAATGTTCTATTGAGCTAAATGTCCAAAACCACTTTTCAAATAATAGCCAAACAATCACATATTAAACATAAAATTATTTGTCGGTAAAAAAATAATGTTTATAATAATTGCCGCTAAATTATAATTAGATATTATTTAATAGCGGCAATTTTATAATCGTCGCTATTAAATTGCCGCAAAAGGCCTATTTTGTTGTAGTGTCAGCGCCTTCAGGTCGTTCCGCCTCCGTGGCGCCCTGCTAGCAAAAGGAGGGTTAGTTTTACAAAAAAATTTTTGCAAAGGTTAGTTTGCAAATATCAAAAAATTTTAGGGTTAGTTTAAAAAAAAACCCGTTTCGTAACATGTAATCTATACATGTCTAATTAATGCAGAAAAATTAGAAAGATGGCCATGTCTGTTCAACTATATATATTTCTGTTTTTATTTCTGCCAGTAGTAATCTTAGTAGGTAGAGTGTTTAATATAGAAAAAAAAAAAAGAAAAAAAAAAAAACTGAAACTGAAACTTTTGATGCTGCAAACAGCAGAAATTAACCAAACATCAAAACAAAATCTTCAAGTCGGTTCTATTCTGATTTGTTATGCATTTGGAGAATATAATTGATATAGTGTTTTCACTCATAGCACAACCCAAACATCATGCCAAACAGGCCATAAAAAAGTTGGATAAAGAACACAATCAGATCAGCTGAAGCAAGTAAAGTATACATGTACCAATGTAGTATGAAGTGGCAGAAGAGTGAGAAACTGAGGCTTCAAGATGCATGGTTTACTCTTATGGCTGCATTTGCCACTGCACCTGCAGATTGAGAACAAATCACTGACCATCTCTTCTACTCCCTCTCACTCTCTGTAGGTGCAGGTGCAGGTGCAGGTGCAGGTGCAAATGCAGCTATAAGACAAACCATTAGCACACAATTAGAGAGAGAGAAAAAGAGAGAGAGAGAGAGAGAGAGAGAGAGAGAGAGAGAGAGCAAAGTGTGTTTGCCTTTGATGCTCAACAAAAGATCCATTTATGGAGGAGAGGAATATTGAAATAAAATAGGCATGTGCGGTTTTATCGGCAAAACTGTGCCTCAACCATGAAAGAAAATTTACTAATATTTCTTATTGGCACTTTACCCATCTTTTTATTACCTACAGAGTGATTTAATACAAATAAATGAAATATATTTTATTAATTTATAAAATATTTAATTAAATTTAATAATTTTAAAAGGTAAATTTTAATTATTCCATTTTTGATCCACCATATTTTTACTCTGCCATAATATGGATTGAAATGTTTCACTTTACTATTCTAATATTTTTGTTTTGTTTCACTGAAAATGTTTGCACTTAAATAGTGTAGCACAATATTATATTTCCCAAATATAAGATGGTAATTATAAAGTGCAAATCCTATGCTAATTAATGAACTACTACTTTTTAACTCAGGGTGTTTTGTAAACTTGAACACTTTGTTACCATATGGTTTGCAAATTGTAGCATATATGTTCTTAATTTATCAGTGGTCTACCTGTATGGTAAAATAAAAAAAAATATTATAAGATATTAAAGTGAGTAGAGTAGTAATCAAAATTGTGCTAAATCCTATTTATTCGCCTATAAGTGTTTTTTAGATTGAAAATGACTAGTCATTAAATTAAAATTTAAGTAAAAATTATTTTTTACCACTATTTGTTTGATGAGAAATTAATGGCATGGGCTAACACTTTTTTTTGGCTGTTTCATAGAAAAATTTCACACTTGTACATAAGAGAGAGGAAAAAAATTATAGTTGTTAACTTTTTATTATTATATATCTCTCTAACTTGTAGTTGACTTGGCTATCGGTCAAAAGAAGATAAATTATAATAAAAATAAGCATTTACGAGAAAAAAAAAAAAAAAAAAAACTATATTCGGCTCCACTTTTGGTAAAAATAGGTTGGAAAGGGCTAAAATGCATGTACTCGCTAAAATAAAAATACGCTAATTGTGGAGAATTTATTTAAATTTTTATTCTGAAAATAATTTGAAATATAGAACAAAATGCATAGAAAATTTGTGTAATTAAGTCGAAAATTAATAATACTACTCATACACTTATACACATATAGTATAGATATAAATCATACATCTCAATCTTTTCATTGTCTATATTAACTTATTTGTTTTATAAGTATTTTTAGTATTCTTATATCTCATTAATTTATCTAATAAATAAAATATTTTTAATAGTCAAGTTAACTGACTAGTGAGTGATCTTATCTACTAAATCGATTAAGCGCAAAATATGCATTCATTTTTACATGTATGAGAAGTAATGCCCCACTTCTATAAAAAGTGTAGAAATAATATTTGTTTAAATAAGATTTGATGGTTCTATTTAAAAATGGGGCCTAATTTGCTTGTTGTATTGGGAGGAGAATAGGAGATGGATAAGGATGGGGATCGGGCTGGGGTATTATGGCGGTCACTTCAAGATCGATCACATGTTGGAGATGGCATATTCACGTGGGAGACGGTACGGCGAACCAATAGATGCCTGGCAACTGGGGTTTTACCAAGTGGAAACCGTTGTTTCTACTTGTTATATTGGTAGGGTGATGCTGCTGCAGTTGCCCGTTACCTCCATGAAGTGGGCGAAAAGTCCTAATCAAAATGGGCACACAAACCATTTAAACGTACCGACGATAACTCTAGCGTACCCACTATAACCAGTATTATTATTGGCTAAATATTTAACATATTTAAAATTTTAAATTTAAAAATAAATTATTTTGACAGTAAATATCAATATTCATATGTAGTTTACCATAAATTTATTTTACTTTTAACTTAATTTTTTAAAAATATAATAATTGATTTCGTTTTGGATGGTGTTGAAATCAATTGCGGTTGAAAAAAATAATATATTACAGTAAATTTTTTAGTAAAATAAATAAAAAATTGAATAATTAGTTAATTATAGTTTTAAAGTCATTAATTTTTACTAAATAAACAATGATAGAAAGCAGCTTTCAACATAAACTTAGGTTTAAATAAAAAATTATTCTCAACCTAAATTTATTTAGGACTAAACATGCCCAAATTTATCCTAATTCAATTATATATTATGCAAACAGAAATAGAAAAAAAACAATCAATAAAAATTATAAATTCTCAATTTTTTTTGTGCCCGCGTGGCCCTTTCCAGGCATCCTGTGCCGATGTGGCGCCCTCTTCGCGCTCCTCCCTATGCACACCTTCTGCACATGGGTTGTCCCATTTACCCTACCTCCTCCTCTCTCCTCTCTTCTCTCTCTTTTCGCCCAGCCGGTTTCTCCGCGCTCCCTCTGCACATGGAGGCTCTTCTCTCTCTTTCGCCCGCGCCGGTTTCTTCGCGCTCCCTCTCTATCACGCCCCGAGTTCCAAAAAGAGAGTCTAAGTTTTTTTTTTTTTTTTTTTTTTTTTTTTTTTTTTTTTTCAATCAGAGTTTAAAACCAGATAGGGCACAACAGATCGCCACATGTATAGAAAATTTTCAATCCTTATTAGATTGAGCCTTTCCTATACATGCACGGCTAAGCACTTACAACCAATACCAGAGTAGTCTAAACTATGCATACATCATTAATCATTTTACAATATTTTAAAACATAATGCGGAAGATAAAGTATACTGGTGACATAAGGGTCGGCACTATCGCAACAGCCTTACCAACGTGTCCCGACATCCCAGCACCCGAACGACCTGGTGCACAACCATCATAATGCTAATGCTCAAACTCACGGTCCACAGACCGGGTAATCGGCAACATGCCGAAAATTCCCACAGGGATGCAGATGTATGTATATCAATCATGGTCAATCATGCATATCTGGAATATAAGTACAAGAATAACTCGACACAAAAGCAGTGTATCAATCAACAGGCATGATAAGACCAAGTAAGACTACTGTACTGAGATATATAAATCTGATGACAAATAAACAAGATATGTCCAAGTAAAGCAGGATATAAGCAGTCTATGATGGTATATCATAAATGCAAGATCAGGGCTAATATCAAAAACAGGTGTCCGACTAACTAAAGCACCCAGAGGGCCGAAAAGATAAAACTCAGACCGAAGATAAACCCACCTGTGTGTAGGCGGACCAACGACTACAACAGAAGGCTCGTGGGCCGGAGTTAGACTGCAAGGACCTGAATCATGAATACTGATCAGGGACGGACTCACACATTCCCCAAACCACAGACCCACACTATACAGATAGTTTAAATAGGGAACTCCCCTAACCTTTTCAAAATTGCATATTATATATATATATTAAAGCTCACTAATTAAGCCACTTTGCTAAAATCGATGCTCGATCGGAGCCATAATTACTTCAACACTTCCGGAAAGGCTGACTTGGCACCGAAAGCCACCGACTTGAAACGAAAGCCACTGGACCAGCCAGGACAGCGTCGGGAATAACCAGGGATAGGTAACACATCTACTAACAGACTCATTATCTCGAAATGCGCGAAACTCGCGCCGAAAGCCGTTAAACCGACGATTTCGTCGATTTATGGTTCGTTACCCGTTTCCTGCTCAGCGAAAACCAACGGACCTCTAATCAAAAAGCTTAGAGGTCGTGTACACATTGTCCAAGATAGCCATGAAGTCGCTTTTGCAATTTGGTCCCTAATGTTCTTAAAATTGCGTAATTACACTCGAGTAACCACTATTTTGACTCGATCTCCCAATCCGGGATGTTTTAACCTACGCCGTAAATTCCAGTAGATAGATCTCGACGCAAGCTAACCCGTGCTCACTGGTTTGATTGGACACGAAGCCCGAAAACACAATCGGGTCCATGATTACATAGTTCACAATAGCTTGGTTTACCACACTAACCTAACTACTTGATCAACTCATTATAAAGCATGAGCATCATGTTCAGGAAGGACTTCAGAGTCGAGGGCTCACCTCAGGTATGACGCAGACCTGCCGGAAAGGTCGCCAGAGTAAGGTGACTGAAGTTGCAACCTTGCAAAAGCTCAGTTTGGCCGAGGCTAGGTCAGTTCGGGATCTATATGCAAACTGAGGCGAGCAGCAGCAGGAGGACAATCACAGAGGTGGCTAGGTCACTTCCCGACCCAACTCCGGCAACCCCGAGCAGTGGTTGGCCGGAAAAATACTTCTTGCGGTCACCTTGGGTGCAACATGGGAACATTGGTAAGCAGAGCTCTTATGCTACATGCAAAGGCATATACGAGGTGCCCTTGCCAAAGAGACCTTACCTGGGTGGTTGGCTGGCGACTGGAAGCGGCGGCGGCGGCCGGAGAAGCTCGGCCAAGAAGACAACCACGCGAAACTAGGGCTTCTTCGTTCTGGCTCGATCCTCAACCGATGGTCCTCAAACTTTGTGGAGAGGCTGCTGTCGACCAGAGGAAGAGTTCCAACGTGGCTGATCTTGGTTTCAACGGTCGGATGGAGCTCGGGAACAGATCTGGCCCGAAACTAGGTTTCCGGCGACAGGTTGCTCCCGCCGGTTAACCAGAGCACGGGAGGGTCTGAGGCTTCACAGGGAGATTACTCTCGACGTCAGAAGGAGACTGAATGGGTTCAAGACCCAACAAAAATGAAGGAAAGACATGATCTCACCTCGTCGGAAAAAGGAAGAAGAAGAAGTCCTCCGCCGGCGGCGCACGGCGAAGCAGGGCGTCGGGAACACCTCGGCTGGGTCTCTCAAGCACATGGGAGGTTCCAGAAGAAGTCTGGTGCAATCCTAGCCCCGATGCTGCTTCCTTCTCCAACGTAACCAGAGATCAAAGCTTCCTCTTTGTTTCTTTGTCTTCTCCGGCGTGGGACGGCGACGCCCGGCGGCGTAACGCCCGTGGAGAGAGCAGAGGGAGATGAGAGGTCTTGTGGGCGCGGCAGGGGCAAAGGGTTTCTGGGATTAGGGTTTCAAAGAGAACCCTAATGCAAGTTATATAGACTTGCAACAAAATGCCAATAACTCCCTCACCCATTGATATTTCAAGCCAAGGCCTTCACAGTAATTTTCTTTCGCAAAAATGTCCCTCTCCACAAATTTGCACGTATTTCAGAGCATAAAATATAGGGGTCTCTGTGTACAATACAGTATTTTTCACTATTTTTCACATTTTTCGAGATGATCGGGTCGTCAAACGAAAAAACGGACACCACCACGACATCCGGCTCGACGAAACCTATAAAGTAGTGATTTTGGTTTGTCGCATTCAATCCCCTATAATTTTAAAATCCATAAAATACTGTAAATTACACAGTTCGGCACGATTTACGATACTTTAGGCTAGCCAAACGCAAATTTCGTCAGCAACACTTCGTTCAGAACGACGACACTATTCAAATTGACTACTTGGATCGTCAGATTCGGACACCAGACAGTGAATCGGCCGACGTTCACCAGCGGAGAATTCGAAACAGGGGTTACTATTCATTGGTACTATTCATTTAAGTCGCGGGTCCCACCAGCTTCTTCGCTGATCTCTGGACGATCCGACCGTCGGATCGAAAATTAGTTTATAACATTTTCAATCGATTCAACGAGACGGTCGCACTGGCGATTTCAGATTTTCGAGATCAGACTCGGATATGAAAGGCAGAAATAGTGCTCCGAAAACTGTGCAATTTGCACACCGGTATACAACCACTTAGGTTATATTTTGCATTTAAATTTCACGAGTCATACATCACTTACAACTTAAAAGAAGTTTCGTCCCCGAAACTTACAACTTAGAATCAAACTTACGAAATGCTTATAATAGTTTACTCAGACTAGGTTTTGTTGCCCACAAAACTTAACATACCGGGTTTGGACATGTCATCCAATTTATAGCTTAACGAGGGTGTTCTCCATCGTCGAACTTACGCCAATACTCGGGGTTTTGAGCAGCACGCTTGACGGGCCACTAAGTTAGGATGCGGGTTCAACCTATTTACAACGATAATCAGTCGCAATGTACCAACACTGTCGGGAAACAACTCCAAAGGCTAATCGTAGGAAGATACACATATAGACCCAATCTTGATATTTTCCTTTACAGGGTGGAGTATTTCCTCAGTTCTTTCGACAGTACGTTGTTTGCAGCCAACGTGTAGCGTTCTGGTTTTTCCCATGCAACTTTCCGATGAATCCACTGTGTAGAACACCTAGTGTTTGTGTGTCTGGCCCATGGTTCATCGAAGGGGTGCCACAGATGGACCTTGTGAGACTTTGATAGCGGATTTGGCCTTCGGCTACATTTGCCGAATTTTAGAAAAGGTTTTGGGCCAATCTGAGGTTGGATTTGGATTCAGCGCGGAAAAACGCTTGAAAACGACTATTTTCTTGTTAAATTTGGAGTCCGGATGACCAAAAGCGGGCTTCCGAAAGTTTTCAGGGATTTTCGGTGCATGGGGGAGACTCGTGGACCGGCCTGAGCCACGTGGCGGCCTATTATTGGCCGGCTCACGCAGCTCGGTCCACGGGGAGGCGCGGCGGTGCATGGACCGCGGGCGGGGGACGCGTGGCGTGCCCTGAATGGCTGGCGCACGCGGCACGGCTCAGCGTTTTTGCGGGGTTGCGGTGGACCGGGCGCATGACACGTGGCGGCTTCGGATTTGCTGGCTCACGTGGGCGCGGTCCACGGTGTGCGCAGTGGGGTGCCTCGGGACGGCGCGCGCACAGTAGCGCCAGGCGGGCAGTCGGCCGCACTCGAGTGCGCCACGTGTCGCCTCGTGTATGGGCGGCCGTACCTACCCCCGCTGACCGCGGGGGGACACGCGGCGCGCAGCGGGCCACCTTGCACCGCTGTCCCCTGTTATGGGGTGATGTGGGATCACCAGGGGATTTCGGGCACGTCGGACGGGGAGTGTGCGATCGGGTTTTCGGGCGCAGTGCGCCCGAATCTTGCGCCCGAAAACCCGGCCCGTTAGTGTTGTGGGCTGGGACTATAAAAAGGGGTCTTTGGGTCACTTAGCTCTTTTTCTGAGCGGTTTTTCACAGGGATTTCTCTTGGGCGATTTTTCCTCTACTTGTTCCTCATTCAACTGAACATCCCTGGGATTTTTAGGGGCACGCATCCCGAGGTTAGCGATTTTTCGGCGCGGCGCGACACTTGCTCTCCGGCGACCCGCTTCGCCCCTTCTCAGTGTTTGGGCTTCCCCCACTCACCCCGACATCCGATTTCGCCGATTCTTCCGCTGTTGGACTCCTGGCAGGTAGGACTTCAACTCCTGTGTTTTGAGGTTCCTCGATTTCCATGCTGATCTTGGAGTTTTCTGAGCACCCATTTGACCCATTTTTCTTCGCGGACTTTTGGACAGCACCGCGGTGTTCTTGCCGTATCTTTTCGCTCAGACGTCGGATCGAGGCGATTCAAAAGGCATTTTTCATCTACATTTCGCAAGGAGTCTCCTGGATTTTTCTCAGATTTTTCTGGATTTTGCACGAGGGTGAGAATCTCCTTTTTCTGTGGTTCTTTGTTACAGAAATTTGGTACAGTTTGGAATGGGGTGTTTCCCTTGCCGGATTTTTATCTCAGCGTAGGAAACTCCGATTTGGGCGTGCAGGTACTCGTTTCAACGGGTTCGTCGCGAGGATCGCGATAGTATTTTTCTTGGATTTTTCTGGGCATTTTTCGCAGGTAAAAATTGGAGAATTCTGGACTGTAGTATTAAGGGACAGATTTTGGAAATTGTGAATGATTAGCTTATGTACTTTCCTTTGGGGTATTTTGTACAGATTGGTGGTGAGTATTTGGACTGAGCTTGGGTTTCACTTTTGGGAACTTGGATTAGCGCTCGAGGTGGGTGATGTTGTGAACCTCCTACTTGTGAATGTCACTAGGCCTATTAGAATGCCTTGATCATGTGCTATTAATTGTGAATGTATCTAGCATGCTTGTATGAGATTAAGGTTCCTTTGTTAATATTTGCATTGTTAGCAAGCTACAGGTTAGTAAGTGGTGTTTCCATGTTTTAGATATGCAGTTTAATTAGTTGGAAATAATACTAAAGCCATATCATGTCGTATGTTAAGGGAAGGTTTGGGCATGTGGTTAGAATGCATATTGTAAAAAGGGTACTTGCTAGTAGATTATGCATCTAAATTGTATCATGTATCATATATCCTGCCACATGTACATCGGAGGTTCCAAAGACTTAATGTTGCATATGTTAGAATAATTGAAATGATTTTATCAAATAAAGGACTTTGCATGCTTGAATGGTCATCTAGCTAGGCCACCTTTTTCTGCTACACAAACATGTTGGAATTGACTTAGGAGAAACCATGCTTTTATTCGTTCTCCTGTCGTCTAGTCTTAGGGGATTGTGTAGTCAGATGTTCAGAGTTGGGACAGTCGGGGATCGATGTTTGGGTGTTGCGGCAACCGCGGACTGTGGGCGGTTGACCGGCTTATTATTATTATTATTATTGCATCAGATTGGAGGTAGGGGATCGAGTTTCCCTTTAGTGGATGGGTTTTCCCACTTTGATCAGAGTCGTGACCCAGTCCTGCTATTTTATGATACTGACGATACTAGTTACAGTGATACTATGCTCGTGTGGGTCGCTCCCCTCGAGTGCCACTCCGGAGTAGGTTTCAGACCGTGTTGGGTGCCGGTCAGACCGTGTTGGGTTCCGGTCTTTTGGACAGGGGAGATACTGAGTTGTGAGGCTGACAGCAGAGCAGGCAGTACCAGTGTTTACTGGTGTTTTGATTGGGTTGGTCAGGCAGTCTTTGACGTTCTGGTGCATGCTTTCAGCTATTCTTTTAGCTAGGCACCTTAGAGGCATGTTAGTGGTAGCTCTTCATCAGTAGTGTTACTTGTAGCTTACCACCTTTGTTTTCATTTTCGCCTCTGATAGTCCTAGTGGGCATGTCTGAGTTTGAGGTCTACCCACTAGGGGAGGCTACTATTTTTATAGTAGTTCTCACCCCCCACTGCTTTCTCTTTTCTTTTCCCCTTTGTTTTGCATAGTCCTCTGCGGGAGTTGCGGGACCATCTTCCCTGGATCGAGGTAAGAGGATCGCTGATTAGATAGCTACTGCCCCGAGTTTGAGTTTTGTAGTTTTGATGTATCCCCTGTACACTCAGACGGTTGTATTTTCTTTTATTTTGGGTCTGGCTACGGCCAGCTGGTTGTATTTATTTCGTGAGCTGGGAGAGACACTTGTATATTTGTGAGAGCTTATTGTACTTTTATTTCCAGCATTTGTCTGAGATGTATTAGTTTTAGTTTAGCTCTGTTTTATGCTCCTTTATTATATATTTTATATCTGAGCAGGTTACCAGCGCTTCGTGTACACGGAAAATTCCGTATGCACGGCGGATCTGTGGACGGGCCCGGGTTCTGGTTTACACCCGGGGCGTGACAGATTAGGTGGTATCAGAGCTTAGGGATAGGTCAGTTGGGACTTAGGAAACCCTAGGCTTTTGGTAGACCCTAGGAAGGCAGAGCGTGAGTGACGCGATATTTTGCGAAAGTCGGCAATTAGTTGTTAACTCTTCCTGTGAGTGGAGAGGGATTGGCATAGCCTATTTCTGGGGGACTATTATGTTGGCTGCAGACAACATAAGGTTACAGAAATAGGGGAATGTCCATGACTTTCGCTGGATTGGGTCGAGAGTGGTTTTGTTTACTGACCCGTGGATTCTTGTGTGGCAGGATGCCTCCTAGGCGGCAGATCCCTACTCGGGGTACTCCTACACCCCCGGAGGAGCCGGAGCAGTTCGGGCCTTCTGAGATCAGTGAGCTGAGGGCCATGGTGGCCCAGTTGGCGGAGAGCCACCGCCGACAGGAGCAGAGGTTCGAGCAGTTATTTGCCTAGGTTGCGGCACCTCCCCCTACTACTGTAGAGGCCCCCGTACCACCTGTTGTACCGCCGGCTATTCCACCTGCCCCTACGGCGCCGTCGTCGAGCAGTGGGGCCCAGGGGATGTTCAGGCCATTGACCCCAGTGGAGGAGCGGGAGTTTTCTGACAAACTCACACAGTTCTGTAAGCGAGGACCCCCTAGGTTCTCGGGGCGGAGCACTCACCCATGGGAGATTGGATCGTGGCTAGCATCAATGGAGAAGTTGTTTCGGGACTTCTTCATTGACCAGAGATTCAGAGAACATTTGGCAGTACACTGTCTAGAGGGGCATGCAGATGCTTGGTGGCGTCGGGTCGAGCCCTTAGAGTTTCAGGTCACCCGACAGCTACCCTGGTCGGAGTTCAGGAGGATGATCCTTGACACTTACTTCTCCACGAGCGTGAAGAAGAAGATAGAAGATGACTTGAAGAACCTTCAGCAGGGTGATCGCCCAGTGTGGGACTATTTCCAGGAGTTTACGCAGTTGCTCAACTGCGTACCCTATGTTGTCAGGGATGGGCTGCACCAGGTGGAGCTGTTTGAGACAGGTCTGCGCCCTGAGATCTATACCTTGGTGCACGCCCAGAGGCTTCAGACTTTATCAGAGGCAGTGGATCATGCATAGTGGGTCGAGAGGGGAGATCATGTTGTTTCTAGACGCGGAGGTCTGGTCGCTCAGAGTTCTGAGAGGAAGCGACCAGCGTCGGATGAGGGGGGACAGGCCAGTTCCTGGAGGCCGCCCCGACCGCCACCGCCTCAGTTTACGGGCCGTGGGCGTTCGGAGCGGCGAGGGCCTGGGGGATCCCAGAGGCCCCCACAGCATCAGCAGCCCCAGCGACAACAGCAGCACTCGCAGCAGCAGAGGTCGCAGTCGCGACAACAGGGATCTCAGCGGCAGTCGCACAGGCAGCAGCAGCAGCAGTCACGGCAGTTGCGGGCCCCTGGCAGTTGTATCTTCTGCGGGGGTCAGCATTTCCCCGGCACTTGTGATTAGAGGTGGGGGCGTTGTTATGGCTGTGATCAGGTCGGGCACATACGATCTTCATGCCCTTTTTCGGCATCAGTGGCACCTTATTCGGCCTCAGTTTCTCTTCCACCTCAGCAGCGACCGCCAGCTCAGCGGCCCTATGCTCCAGCGAGCAGGGCTCCTTCCTCCCACCCTACAGACTACCGACCACCAGCTCAGAGCGGGCGAGTCTACGCCGCTCAGGTAGGGGACTCCACGGCAGCCGACCACGTGGTGGCAGGTATCACTTTACTTTTTGGTATTAGAGCTCGCACTTTATTTGATACCGGTGCATCACATTCTTTTATCAGTAGAGCATTTGCATCATCTCATGGACTAGAGTTAGGTCGGTTGCCACATGCATTAGAGGTACAGATTCCCGATCATATATTGCATGTAGAGGAGTGTTGTTGGTCTTGCCCTGTACAGCTTGAGTCTTGAATTTTGCCAGCGGACCTGATGGTCCTTAGTCAGCTGCGAGATTTTGACATTGTACTGGGGATGGATTGGCTGGCTCGCTATTTCGCGACGATTGATTGCGCCGCGAGGACTGTTACTTTTAGCGAGCCAGGCCAGGAGGTGTTCGTTTTCGGGGGGTGCCAGAGTGCTTTCTTTGCCTCTGTGGTTTCGACTTCTCGTGCGAGGCAGATGATGCGCAGTGGATGCGTAGCCTTTATGGCATCTGTGGTTAAGGAGCCTACGGCGGCTCCGGGACTCGCGGATATCCCGATTGCCCACGAGTTCCCGGATGTGTTTCCTCCAGAGCTGATTAGTATGCCGCCGGATAGGGAGGTTGAGTTTTTGATTGACGTAGTCCCAGGAACTGCGCCAATCTCTAAGGCTCCTTACCGAATGGCACCGGCTGAGCTGCGAGAATTAAAGGCGCAACTCCAGGATTTAATGGACAAGGGTTTTGTGAGACCGAGTGTATCGCCTTGGGGAGCGCCGGTGCTATTTGTGAAGAAGAAAGATGGTTCGCTTCGACTGTGCGTTGATTACCGGGAGCTGAATAAAGCGACCATCAAGAACAAGTACCCTTTGCCGCGCATTGATGACTTATTTGATCAGCTACAAGGGTCTTGTGTCTTCTCCAAGATTGACTTACAGTCTGGTTACCACCAATTGAAGGTGAAGGCCGAGGACATCCCAAAGACGGCATTCAGGTCGCGGTACGGGCATTATGAGTTCACCAACATGCCTTTTGGATTAACAAATGCCCCTGCTGCTTTATGGATTTAATGAACAGGATTTTTTGACCATACCTGGATCGATTCGTCGTTGTTTTTATTGATGACATCCTAGTTTATTTCCCGAAGCGATGTGGAGCACGAGGAGCACTTGAGGATTGTGCTACAACTTCTGAGAGAGAGGAAGTTGTATGCCAAGTTATCTAAGTGTGATTTCTGGCTTCGGGAGGTTGTCTTTTTGGGCCACGTGATTTCAGCCGCTGGAGTGGCAGTAGACCCGGCGAAGATCGAGGCAGTCCGGGATTGGCCCCGACCGACGACGGTATCAGAGGTCCGCAGTTTCATAGGCTTAGCGGGATATTACCGTCGGTTTGTGGAAGGTTTTGCGAAACTTTCCACACCCCTCACTCGTTTGACGCGAAAAGGGATTAAGTTTACTTGGAGTGAGGATTGCCAGAGGAGCTTTGAGGAATTAAAGAACAGATTGATGTCGGCTCCTATCCTTTCCCTCCCCGTTATGGGGAAAGGATACGTGATATACAGCGATGCATCGCACAGTGGACTTGGTTGCGTGCTGATGCAGGAGGGAAGGGTAATCGCTTATTGCCTTTCGGCAACTGAAGTATTATGAAAAGATTACCCTACCCATGATTTGGAGCTAGCTGCAGTGATTTTTGCACTAAAGTTGTGGCGCCACTACCTGTATGGGGAGCACTGCGAGATTTACACCGACCACAAGAGCTTGAAATACCTGTTCACCCAGAAGGAGCTCAACTTGAGGCAGCGCAGATGGTTGGAATTGTTGAAAGATTATGATGTAGACATATTATACAATCCTGGCAAGGCCAACGTGGTTGCTGATGCCCTGAGCAGGAGAGCAGTACAGAGTCTATCTTTGATGATCACCGATCAGGCGCCATTACTTGAGCAGATGAGGCGGTTAGAGCTCGAGGTTGTGTCCCCTGGGGTCTCTGCTAGACTTATGTCTCTAGTCGTGCAGCCCACTCTGTTGGACAGGATTCGGGAGAGACAGAGTGAGGACCCCCACCTGATGAGGATTCGAGAGCAGATGCAGACTGGTTGATAGGGGACTTTCAGTTGATGCTGCGGGAGTATGCGGTCAGGGGACGAGCTGTGTGCCAGGATGCAGAGATCCGAGAGCAGATCTTATGGAGGCCCATATATACAACTTATACCCTCCATCCTAGTGGGACTAAGATGTATAGGGATCTTAAGGCACAGTTTTGGTGGAATGGGATGAAAAGAGACACGGGAGATTTGTAGCACATGTCTAACTGTCAGCAAGTAAAGGCTGAGCATCGGTACCTGCTGGCA
>CM055069.1:37753220-37802469 GCA_029204045.2 Tillandsia leiboldiana
ACGCGATATTTGCGAAAGTCGGCAATTAGTTGTTAACTCTTCTTGTGAGTGGAGAGGGATTGGCATAGCCTATTTCTGGGGGACTATTATGTTGGCTGCAGACAACATAAGGTTACAGAAATAGGGAAGTCCATGACTTTCGCTGGATTGGGTCGAGAGTGGTTTGTTTACTGACCCGTGGATTCTTGTGTGGCAGGATGCCTCCTAGGCGGCAGATTCCTACTGGGGTACTCCTACACCCCGGAGGAGCCGGAGCAGTCCGGGCCTTCTGAGATCAGTGAGCTGAGGGCCATGGTGGCCCAGTTGGCGGAGAGCCACCGCCGACAGGAGCAGAGGTTCGAGCAGTTATTTGCCCAGGTTGCGGCACCTCCCCCTACTACTGTAGAGGCCCCCGTTACCACCTGTTGTACCGCCGGCTATTCCACCTGCCCCTACGGCGCCGGTCGTCGAGCAGTGGGGCCCAGGGGATGTTCAGGCCATTGACCCCAGTGGAGGAGCGGGGAGTTTTCTGACAAACCTCACACAGTTCTGTAAGCGAGGACCCCCTAGGTTCTCGGGGCGGAGCACTCACCCATGGGAGATTGGATCGTGGCTAGCATCAATGGAGAAGTTGTTTCGGGACTTCTTCATTGACCAGAGATTCAGAGAACATTTGGCAGTACACTGTCTAGAGGGGCATGCAGATGCTTGGTGGCGTCGGGTCGAGCCCTTAGAGTTTCAGGTCACCCGACAGCTACCCTGGTCGGAGTTCAGGAGGATGATCCTTGACACTTACTTCTCCACGAGCGTGAAGAAGAAGATAGAAGATGACTTGAAGAACCTTCAGCAGGGTGATCGCCCAGTGTGGGACTATTTCCAGGAGTTTACGCAGTTGCTCAACTGCGTACCCTATGTGTCAGGGATGGGCTGCACCAGGTGGAGCTGTTTGAGACAGGTCTGCGCCCTGAGATCTATACCTTGGTGCACGCCCAGAGCTTCAGACTTTATCAGAGGCAGTGGATCATGCATAGTGGGTCGAGAGGGGAGATCATGTTGTTTCTAGACGCGGAGGTCTGGTCGCTCAGAGTTCTGAGAGGAAGCGACCAGCGTCGGATGAGGGGGGACAGGCCAGTTCCTGGAGGCCGCCCCGACCGCCACCGCCTCAGTTTACGGGGCCGTGGGGCGTTCGGAGAGCTGGCGAGGGCCTGGGGGATCCCAGAGGCCCCCACAGCATCAGCAGCCCCAGCGACAAACAGCAGCACTCGCAGCAGCAGAGGGTCGCAGTCGCGACAACAGGGATCTCAGCGGCAGTCGCCACAGGCAGCAGCAGCAGCAGTCACGGCAGTTGCGGGCCCCTGGCAGTTGTATCTTCTGCGGGGGTCAGCATTTCCCCGGCACTTGTGATTAGAGGTGGGGGCGTTGTTATGGCTGTGATCAGGTCGGGCACATACGATCTTCATGCCCTTTTTCGGCATCAGTGGCACCTTATTCGGCCTCAGTTTCTCTTCCACCTCAGCAGCGACCGCCAGCTCAGCGGCCCTATGCTCCAGCGAGCAGGGCTCCTTCCTCCCACCCTACAGACTACCGACCACCAGCTCAGAGCGGGCGAGTCTACGCCGCTCAGGTAGGGGACTCCACGGCAGCCGACCACGTGGTGGCAGGTATCACTTTACTTTTTGGTATTAGAGCTCGCACTTTATTTGATACCGGTGCATCACATTCTTTTATCAGTAGAGCATTTGCATCATCTCATGGACTAGAGTTAGGTCGGTTGCCACATGCATTAGAGGTACAGATTCCCGATCATATATTGCATGTAGAGGAGTGTTGTTGGTCTTGCCCTGTACAGCTTGAGTCTTGAATTTTGCCAGCGGACCTGATGGTCCTTAGTCAGCTGCGAGATTTTGACATTGTACTGGGGATGGATTGGCTGGCTCGCTATTTCGCGACGATTGATTGCGCCGCGAGGACTGTTACTTTTAGCGAGCCAGGCCAGGAGGTGTTCGTTTTCGGGGGGGTGCCAGAGTGCTTTCTTTGCCTCTGTGGTTTCGACTTCTCGTGCGAGGCAGAGATGATGCGCAGTGGATGCGTAGCCTTTATGGCATCTGTGGTTAAGGAGCCTACGGCGGCTCCGGGACTCGCGGATATCCCGATTGCCCACGAGTTCCCGGATGTGTTTCCTCCAGAGCTGATTAGTATGCCGCCGGATAGGGAGGTTGAGTTTTTGATTGACGTAGTCCCAGGAACTGCGCCAATCTCTAAGGCTCCTTACCGAATGGCACCGGCTGAGCTGCGAGAAATTAAAGGCGCAACTCCAGGATTTAATGGACAAGGGTTTTGTGAGACCGAGTGTATCGCCTTGGGGAGCGCCGGTGCTATTTGTGAAGAAGAAAGATGGTTCGCTTCGACTGTGCGTTGATTACCGGGAGCTGAATAAAGCGACCATCAAGAACAAGTACCCTTTGCCGCGCATTGATGACTTATTTGATCAGCTACAAGGGTCTTGTGTCTTCTCCAAGATTGACTTACAGTCTGGTTACCACCAATTGAAGGTGAAGGCCGAGGACATCCCAAAGACGGCATTCAGGTCGCGGTACGGGCATTATGAGTTCACCAACATGCCTTTTGGATTAACAAATGCCCCTGCTGCTTTTATGGATTTAATGAACAGGATTTTTTGACCATACCTGGATCGATTCGTCGTTGTTTTTATTGATGACATCCTAGTTTATTCCCGAAGCGATGTGGAGCACGAGGAGCACTTGAGGATTGTGCTACAACTTCTGAGAGAGAGGAAGTTGTATGCCAAGTTATCTAAGTGTGATTTCTGGCTTCGGGAGGTTGTCTTTTTGGGCCACGTGATTTCAGCCGCTGGAGTGGCAGTAGACCCGGCGAAGATCGAGGCAGTCCGGGATTGGCCCCGACCGACGACGGTATCAGAGGTCCGCAGTTTCATAGGCTTAGCGGGATATTACCGTCGGTTTGTGGAAGGTTTTGCGAAACTTTCCACACCCCTCACTCGTTTGACGCGAAAAGGGATTAAGTTTACTTGGAGTGAGGATTGCCAGAGGAGCTTTGAGGAATTAAAGAACAGATTGATGTCGGCTCCTATCCTTTCCCTCCCCGTTATGGGGAAAGGATACGTGATATACAGCGATGCATCGCACAGTGGACTTGGTTGCGTGCTGATGCAGGAGGGAAGGGTAATCGCTTATGCCTTTCGGCAACTGAAGTATTATGAAAAGAATTACCCTACCCATGATTTGGAGCTAGCTGCAGTGATTTTTGCACTAAAGTTGTGGCGCCACTACCTGTATGGGGAGCACTGCGAGATTTACACCGACCACAAGAGCTTGAAATACCTGTTCACACAGAAGGAGCTCAACTTGAGGCAGCGCAGATGGTTGGAATTGTTGAAAGATTATGATGTAGACATATTATACAATCCTGGCAAGGCCAACGTGGTTGCTGATGCCCTGAGCAGGAGAGCAGTACAGAGTCTATCTTTGATGATCACCGATCAGGCGCCATTACTTGAGCAGATGAGGCGGTTAGAGCTCGAGGTTGTGTCCCCTGGGGTCTCTGCTAGACTTATGTCTCTAGTCGTGCAGCCCACTCTGTTGGACAGGATTCGGGAGAGACAGAGTGAGGACCCCCACCTGATGAGGATTCGAGAGCAGATGCAGACTGGTTTGATAGGGGACTTTTCAGTTGATGCTGCGGGAGTACTGCGGTACAGGGACCGAGCTTGTGTGCCTATGGATGCAGAGATCCGAGAGCAGATCTTGAGGGAGGCCCACTATACACCTTATACCATCCATCCTAGTGGGACTAAGATGTATAGGGATCTTAAGGCACAGTTTTGGTGGAATGGGATGAAAAGAGACATTGGGAGATTTGTAGCACACTGTCTAACTTGTCAGCAAGTAAAGGCTGAGCATCGTGTACCTGCTGGCAAGTTGCAGAGTCTCCCAATCCCCGAATGGAAATGGGAACTTGTTACGATGGATTTTGTCACTAGTTTGCCGAGAGCACAGACGGGAACGGATGCTATCTGGGTAGTCGTGGACAGGCTTACCAAGTCCGCTCACTTTTTACCGGTTCAGATGACTTGGCCGATGGAGCGACTGGCACAGGTGTACTTGGCTGAGGTGGTTAGATTGCACGGGGTACCCGTTTCCATCGTATCAGATAGAGACCCGAGGTTTGTCTCGCATTTCTGGAGGAGTTTACAGACAGCCTTGGGGACGCAGCTCCGATTTAGTACAGCATTCCACCCACAGATCGATGGGCAGTCAGAGCGCACTATTCAGACCCTCGAGGATATGTTGAGAGCATGCGTTCTGGACTTTGGAGGAGGATGGTACCAACACTTGGGATTAGTTGAGTTTGCGTACAACAACAGCTATCAGGCGAGCATTCAGATGGCTCCGTTTGAAGCGTTGTATGGACGCAAGTGTCGGTCACCCCTATATTGGAGTGACGTGGGTGAGAAGAAGACTTTGGGTCCTGATCTACTATTAGAGGCAGAGGAAAAGGTCAGATTGATACGACGACATCTCGAGACCGCCCAGAGTCGACAGAGGAGTTATGCTGATACTCGACGGCGAGACTTAGAGTTTCAGGTGGGTGATCATGTTTTTCTGAAAGTCTCGCCTTCGAAGGGGACTCGGAGATTTGGCATTCGTGGGAAACTGAGCCCTCGTTATATTGGACCTTTTGAGGTGTTGGAGCGCTTAGGGCCAGTTGCCTACAGGCTTGCGCTTCCTCCCAGGCTTTCAGGTGTTCATAATGTTTTTCATGTATCGACTCTGAGGAGGTATGTTCATGACCCGTCCCACATCATCGATTTCACCCCATTGGAGGTTGCTGAGAACCTGAGCTATGTTGAGCGGCGGTTGAGGATCTTGGACCGTGAGGTTAGGGAGTTGCGCAGTCGGGCCATCCCTTATGTGAAGATCCTCTGGAGCAGTCATGATGAGCGCGAGGCTACCTGGGAGCTGGAGTCAGCGATGATGGATGCTTACCCCCACTTGTTTGAGGCCCCTGCTTGAGGTATGACTTTTGTTTCGAGGACGAAACTTTTTCTTGTGGGGGAGGATGTAGTGTTCTGGTTTTTCCCATGCAACTTTTCGATGAATCCATTGTGTAGAACACCTAGTGTTGGTGTGTCTGGCCCATGGTGCATCGAAGGGGTACCACAGATGGACCTTGTGAGACTTTGATAGCGGATTTGGCCTTCGGCTGCATTTTCCGAATTTTAGAAAAGGTTTTGGGCCAATCTGAGGTTGGATTTGAATTCAGCGCGGAAAAACGCTTGAAAACGGCTATTTGCTTGTTAAATTTGGAGTCCGGATGACCAAAAGCGGGCTTCCAGAAGTTTTCGGGAATTTTCGGTGCATGGGGGAGACTCGTGGACCGGCCTGAGCCACGTGGCGGCCTATTATTGGCCGGCTCACGCAGCTCGGTCCACGGGGAGGCGCGACGGTGCATGGACCGCGGGCGGGGGACGCGTGGCGTGCCCTGAATGGCTGGCGCACGCGGCACGGCTCAGCGTTTTTGCGGGGTTGCGGTGGACCGGGCGCATGACACGTGGCGGCTTCGGATTTGCTGGCTCACGTGGGTGCGGTCCACGGTGTGCGCAGTGGGGCGCCTCGGGACGGCGCGCGCACAGTAGCGCCAGGCGGGCGGTCGGCCGCACTCGAGTGCGCCACGTGTCGCCTCGTGTATGGGCGGCCGTACCTACCCCCGCTGACCGCGGGGGGACACGCGGCGCGCAGCGGGCCACCTTGCACCGCTGTCCCCTGTTATGGGGTGATGTGGCATCACCAGGGGATTTCGGGCGCGTCGGACGGGGAGTGTGCGACCGGGTTTTCGGGCGCAGTGCGCCCGAATCTTGCGCCCGAAAACCCGGCCCGTTAGTGTTGTGGGCTGGGACTATAAAAAGGGGTCTTTGGGTCACTTAGCTCTTTTTCTGAGCGGTTTTTCACAGGAATTTCTCTTGGGCGATTTTTCCTCTACTTGTTCCTCATTCAACTGAACATCCCTGGGATTTTTAGGGGCACGCATCCCGAGGTTAGCGATTTTTCGGCGCGGCGCGACGCTTGCTCTCCGGCGACCCGCTTCGCCCCTCCTCAGTGTTTGGGCTTCCCCGACTCACCCCGACATCCGATTTCGCCGATTCTTGCGCCGTTGGACTCCCAGCAGGTAGGACTTCAACTCCTATGTTTTGAGGTTCCTCGATTTCCGTGCTGATCTTGGAGTTTTCTGAGCACCCATTTGACCCATTTTTCTTCGCGGACTTTTGGACAGCACCGCGGTGTTCTTGCCGTATCTTTTCGCTCAGACGTCGGATCGAGGCGATTCAAAAGGCATTTTTCATCTAGATTTCGCAAGGAGTCTCCTGGATTTTTCTCAGATTTTTCTGGATTTTGTACGAGGGTGAGAATCTCCTTTTTCTGTGGTTCTTTGTTACAGAAATTTGGTACAGTTTGGATTGGGGTGTTTCCCTTGCCAGATTTTTATCTCAGCGTAGGAAACTCCGATTTGGGCGTGCAGGTACTCGTTTCGACGGGTTCGTCGCGAGGATCGCGATAGTATTTTTCTTGGATTTTTCTGGGCATTTTTCGCAGGTAAGAATTGGAGAATTCTGGACTGTGGTATTAAGGGACAGATTTTGGAAATTGTGAATGATTAGCTTATGTACTTTCCTTTGGGGTATTTTGTACAGATTGGTGGTGAGTATTTGGACTGAGCTTGGGTTTCGCTTTTGGGAACTTGGATTAGCGCTCGAGGTGGGTGATGTTGTGAACCTCCTACTTGTGAATGTCACTAGGCCTATTAGAATGCCTTGATCATGTGCTATTAATTGTGAATGTATCTAGCATGCTTGTATGAGATTAAGGTTCCTTTGTTAATATTTGCATTGTTAGCAAGCTACAGGTTAGTAAGTGGTGTTTCCATGTTTTAGATATGCAGTTTAATTAGTTGGAAATAATACTAAAGCCATATCATGTCGTATGTTAAGGGAAGGTTTGGGCATGTGGTTAGAATGCATGTTGTAAAAAGGGTACTTGCTAGTAGATTATGCATCTAAATTGTATCATGTATCATATATCCTGCCACATGTACATCGGAGGTTCCAAACACTTAATGTTGCATATGTTAGAATAATTGAAATGATTTTATCAAATAAAGGACTTTGCATGCTTGAATGGTCATCTAGCTAGGCCACCTTTTTCTGCTACACAAACATGTTGGAATTGACTTAGGAGAAACCATGCTTTTATTCGTTCTCCTGTCGTCTAGTCTTAGGGGATTGTGTAGTCAGATGTTCAGAGTTGGGACAGTCGGGGATCGATGTTTGGGTGTTGCGGCAACCGCGGACTGTGGGCGGTTGACCGGCTTATTATTATTATTATTATTATTGCATCAGATTGGAGGTAGGGGATCGAGTTTCCCTTTAGTGGATGGGTTTTCCCACTTTGATCAGAGTCGTGACCCAGTCCTGCTATTTTATGATACTGACGATACTAGTTACAGTGATACTATGCTCGTGTGGGTCGCTCCCCTCGAGTGCCACTCCGGAGTAGGTTTCAGACCGTGTTGGGTGCCGGTCAGACCGTGTTGGGTTCCGGTCTTTTGGACAGGGGAGATACTGAGTTGTGAGGCTGACAGCAGAGCAGGCAGTACCAGTGTTTACTGGTGTTTTGATTGGGTTGGTCAGGCAGTCTTTGACGTTCTGGTGCATGCTTTCAGCTATTCTTTTAGCTAGGCACCTTAGAGGCATGTTAGTGGTAACTCTTCATCAGTAGTGTTACTTGTAGCTTACCACCTTTGTTTTCATTTTCGCCTCTGATAGTCCTAGTGGGCATGTCTTAGTTTGAGGTCTACCCACTAGGGGAGGCTACTGTTTTTATAGTAGTTCTCACCCCCCACTGCTTTCTCTTTTCTTTTCCCCTTTGTTTTGCAGAGTCCTCTGCGGGAATTGCGGGACCCTCTTCCCTAAATCGAGGTAAGAGGATCGCTGATTAGATAGCTACTGCCCCGAGTTCGAGTTTTGTAGCTTTGATGTATCCCCTGTACACTCAGACGGTTGTATTTTCTTTTATTTTGGGTCTGGCTGCGGCCAGCTGGTTGTATTTATTTCGTGAGCTGGGAGAGACACTTGTATATTTGTGAGAGCTTATTGTACTTTTATTTCCAGCATTTGTCTGAGATGTATTAGTTTTAGTTTAGCTCTGTTTTATGCTCCTTTATTATATATTTTATATCTGAGCAGGTTACCAGCGCTTCGTGTACACGGAAAATTCCGTATGCACGGCGGATCTGTGGACGGGCCCGGGTTCTGGTTTACACCCGGGGCGTGACACAACGTGCTCATCAAAGGAAAAGCGAAATACCATAGATCTGTCGCCAACGTCTAGTTGGGGACACAACTTTCATCTGAAGGTATACTACATACCTTCCAACACAATCTTTTATGTTGATAACATGACCTATGTCAATGGTCAGGCTACCTTGTGGTCAGGGGTGCCACCTTGGCTACACACAGGAACCTAGAATCATGTTCCAATGTCTATCAACAGCTACAATCGCTGTATACTCATAGGAGAGTTCGAGATGGTCCACAAAATTCGCGCAAGAGGTAGGGCCAAAACTATATCCAACTGACAGGGCTTTCATATGATAAGTATCGTCAGAAGTTATTTTATCCAAAGCAACACGATTACACACCTATTTTTCGTCCTGATTTCTTTTATCGAGGGAATCATCAATAGTAGCAGCCACCGACGTAGTTCCGATGATCACGGCTGCGGCAATGGTTGCTATATTATATGACACGGGGAAACTGGAAAATCAACAACTTCCTCGAGCATCTGGGCTAGTGGTGGGGCCGGTGCAAAAATAGCAGTCATCTACTGCTGTGCCATCCTTGGCTTTCTTGACGAAAGCGGTGAGCTCCAACCGCAGCAACCGATTCGAGCCTTTTGGCTCCACTGAAACATCAAGCACATGGCACGTACCACGGCCGCAGCTAACACTGCACCCACAACAACCCCAAAGCCCAGAGTGCGTGCGAACACCATTCGTAACCACAACAACGAGACTCAATAGTGCGTAAACACACCTGAGTTCCTAACCACTATACAAATACCCCGCGCTCTCATGTACGCCATAAGTCATCCAAGGGCTCAATCCTAACCAAATACCTAGGCATCGTGTACCTATGCTCCAATACCATAAAATCAGTCACGCCCCGAGTTCCAAAAATAGAGTCTAATTTTTTATTTTTTTTTTCAATCAGAGTTTAAAACCAGCCAGGGCACGACAGATCGCCACATGTATAGAAAATTTCCAATCCCTATTGGATTGAGCCTTTCCTATACATGCACGGCTAAGGACTTACAGCCAATACCAGAGTAGTCTAAACTACGCATACATCATTAATCATTTTACAATATTTTAAAACATAATGCGGAAGATAAAGTATACTGGTGACATAAGGGTCGGCACTGTCGCAACAGCCTCACCAACGTGTCCCGACATCCCAGCACCCAAATGACCTGAAAAATAGTCACCCAAGAGGTGTGAGATACATCGACAGTGTATCCCAGTGGGCACGACGAGCCGAGAAATACCTAATCGTACCTACTGGATACAATAATCTGCGGATAGTAAATAGATCCATAGGTAAAGCTGAATAATCAATAAAAGGCTAAAGATAAGTCAAAGATATAACTAAGCAGATATGGGTACAGAATGAATCAGTAAAGCATGCTAGAACACGGAAATATAAACTATGCATCAATAATGAAAAGTAAGTACCCAATCGATGCCACTATTGGTCACGGGGACCTCAGGCGAAGATATCAAAGCAGAACCAACCACAACCATACTGGATTCCACCTAGCCGAGCTGAATAGCAACCCCGTACCATTGATATAGCCACGAGGATCCTCGTACCTAACGGTACAGCTGAGAGTTTCCTCATATCGGTACAGCCAAGGGCCTCCCCGTACCCAGTGATACAGCAAGAGGGGATTGCTCACGGGTCAACCGGACCCTTTACCGGTAAAGAACGCAATGTGGGGGATCAATCCCACAGCGTACGCGAGTGAACAGCAGGTGCACAACCATCATAATGCTAATGCTCAAGCTCACGGTCCACAGACCGGGTAATCGGCAACATGCCGGAAATCCCCACAGGGATGCAGATGTCTGTATATCAATCATGGTCAATCATGCATATCTGGAATATAAGTACAAGAATAACTCGACACAAAAGCAGTGTATCAATCAACGGGCATGATAGGACCAAGTAAGACTACTGTACTGAGATATAAAAATCTGATGACAAATAAACAAGATATGTCCAAGTAAAGCAGGATATAAGCAGTCTATGATGGTATAGCATAAATGCAAGATCAGGGCTAATATCAAAAACAGGTGTCCGACTAACTAAAGCACCCAGAGGGCCGAAAAGATAAAACTCGGACCGAAGATAAACCCAACTGTGTGTAGGCGGACCAACGACTCCAACAGAAGGCTCGTAGGCCGGAGTCAGACTGCAAGGACCTGAATCATGAATACTGATCAGGGACGGACTCACACATTCCCCAAACCACAGACTCACACTATACAAATAGTTTAAACAGGGAACTCCCCTAACCTTTTCAAAATTGCATGTTATATATATATTAAAACTCACTAATTAAGCCACTTTGCTAAAATCGATGCTCGATCGGAGCCATACTTACTTCAACACTTCCGGAAAGGCTGATTTGGCACCGGAAGCCACCGATTTGAAACGAAAGCCATTGGACCAGCCAGGACAGTGTCGGGTGTCAAGCCCCGCGGTCGAAACTGCGACCCGGGTTCGCCAACAGATCCGTCGCCTGCACGGGACTTCCCGCACAGACGAAGCGTCTAACCTGCAAGAAGATCTATGGCTACACAAATATCAGAGCTGAAAAGAAACTAAAGCTATAGAAAAAAAAACTTAACAGCTGAAATCAAATACATCCAAAGATCCAAAATACATAGTCCTCTCACTATGACATAAAATACAAACACCACTATCCAGTATAAAAGTGAAAACTCAAAATATAGGGTAACTCTACCTCTGACTCATACAGACTCGGGTAAGAAACTAGTCGGCCACACCCTTACCTCGGTCTGCTGTCTCCGCACGAGCTGAACCTGGAACAGCCGTCTCAGGAAAACCTGTCACCACAGCGGGTGTGAGAACTACTGCAGAAGGTAGTTCTCAGTGGGTACCGTCACCAATATCCACGGTATGCCCACTAAGTCTACTGGAGGCAAAACAGATAGATATGCAGATAGATAATATGAAAGCTGGAAATAACTACAGCTAATATGCCTCAGGTATCATGCTCAAAGGAAAAACTCATCTAAGAACATACTATGCATCCACTCGCTCACATAACCCAATCTCAGTGACTGCCACATCGGGTCCAGTCAAGCCTGCGCCCCCTGGTGTATCAACCAAGGCGTCCCATCGGACTATCTCAGTATCACGCAAAGCGACCTCTAGTGTATCAACTAGGCGCATCATCATCATCGCATCCGGAGCGTAACTCGAGGGGAGCTACCCCACCGAGCTCCAACGTGCCTCATCAGGCATAAAAAGCGGCATCTGCAGGCTACAATCCACGATCAAACAGATCGGAAAACTCGAATACCAACATCCCACACTCATGTCTAGGTAGGAGAACACTCCACGACTCAATCTGATAGGACCCCACCAACCCCAAGACACTAGCAACACATCTACTAAATCCAATAAAAATCCACTTGGCCACCAGGCACGAGGACATATGCACCCTAAACCCATGCCATCCCTCTAGCGATCTCACAATTTAAAAATCACTTTTAAAAATGCCGGTTTTCCTTAAAACGGTTTTTCTTGATTTTTGAAATGATCCAGGTGCAAATATAATGCTATCTAACCATGAAATCTAGTGTCATACAGTACCAGGAGTCTACTAAAAATAATCTGGGGTTCCAATGAATTTTCTGTAATTTTCTTGGCAACTATCAGATTTACCAACTGTAAAAATAACATACTAGACATGATCAATATGCATACAGAAGCATTAGAGGGCATTCCATTTAGTTTGGAAGAGTTCCCAACCCACCTAAAATGCTTTCCGTAGGCAAAGCCGAAGTCGGGGAAGCGCCAAGCCCTCAAACTGCCGAAACTCCGAAACCCCGCGCGGGCACATTATCGCGTACCTCAAAAAAATCCCCGGAAGCTCAAACAATCACCCGAGTCCGCCACAAAAATCCTGCGCGCTCCGGCTCACTCCTCTGTCAGCTCACAGCACGTGCGCATAATTGCATGCACCTCGGCTCCGCGCAGTGCAATAATCCAAACTCTCAGCCAAGCAGCACTTCAAGGTGAGTGTAGAAAAGAGAGGAAGAAAACAACCAAAACCAAGTTCAATACTTCAATCAAAATCCATAATCAAATCCAAAAATCCAAACTTGGAAAATCTGCCAACTTACCTCGCATGCAGCCGACGCGCGCGCGACTCCGCTCAACACCAACAGCAGGACAAGTTCCAAACATCACACTCCTTCACTTCTCTTTTCTCTCATTCTCTTCTTCTCTTCTTCTCTTTTTGTCTTTTTCCTCTGGTAGTAGTGGAGAAGAAGAAGGGTGGCTGGCTCTATATAGAAGGTGGCGTGGGGTACAGGGCAGCTGGGGAGGTGAAAAGACCAAAGAGCCCCTCAAAAAAAAAAATCCAAAATCTGCTCAAATCTCGATTTTTTTGAGGCTGGGTACCGGTACCACAAGCTGGGTATGGTGACCTGGATCTCTGCAGGGCTACTATAATATGACCAGCAGCTTCTGGAGGCTTACGTGGTGTGTCGGTGGTGTTTGTGCACAATTTGGACACAAGTGATGGACTTCGGGCTTAAAATGGATCACGTGAGTGATCGGAGGACCCCGTCGGATGTTTAGAAGTGATTTCGCGCGAAACGGATATTAAAATTGGACTCAGCGTGAAGTTTGGACAAAAGAACACCTTTCCGGATGCCTTCGGCAATTTTTAGAGTTGGAATTGGGCAAAACGGACAGCGGATTTGGATTCAGCGCGCGAAAACGATGAAAATGGACTATTCACTTGTATTTTTTGGAGCTCGGGTGCCGTGCACGGATTTCGAGACAAGGGGGGGGCACTGTTCCGGCGGAGGCGGCGGGCAGCGGCGGCGCGGGCTCGGGCAGGCGGCGGGCGACCGCTGGCAGGCGCGCGAGCGCGCGGGCAGGCGCGCGGTCCACAGGCTGGCGTGCACCGGAGGCAGGCCACGTGGCGTGACTAGATTGGTGGGTGCTGTGGTCTTGGTCCACGGAACAGGCGGGGGGCTTCCTCGGGCTGCGTGCCGGTCAGAGTGGCAGGCGCTGCGCTGGGAGCATGCAAGCGCACGTGGGCCGCCTCTGAGTGCGGTCCACGTGGCCGCGTGTGGTTAGCGGGTGCAAAGCACCAGCATGCGTGGACCATGCCACGTGGCAGGGAACAAGCGGCTGTGGTCGCTGTTCCCTGTTATGTGGGTGACGTGGCGCACCCGGAGTGTTTCGGGCGCACCGCGGGGGGGACTTCCTAGTACACTGTGGGGCCCGAAAGATTCGGGCGCCCGGAAAGTGCACCAGGAAGTGTATTTTTGGACCTGGATTTCAGCCTATAAATAGGCAGCAAGAGGCTTGTGAGCGGGGTTTTTGGCATTTCTGGAGCTCCCCTCTTTCACAGAGGCTTCTACACTGTGTTTTCTACCCTCCCTTGGATCTTGGGCATTTTTGGAGACTCCGGCTTCGGCATTATCTGCGACGCGCCGCACAGCGACGCACTTTGGATTATTGGCTATTACCGTCGCTCTTCAGTCCGCGAGGCACACCGGATCACCCCGATGGAATTTTGAGCCGATTTTTGCGGCAGCGCGTTCACAAGAGGTAAGGCTTCGTTTTCCGTGTTGTTCACTTCTCCTCGTTTTGTGCTTTCGGCACTGTTCCCGAGGTGTTTCTGTGACCCCTTTTCCTGTTGTGAGGTTTTGGACAGCGGAGGCTTGTTGATTTTCTATCTTCGCGCTCAGGCATCGGATGGAGGCGTGCCTATAGTCGTTTTGCATCTACTCATCACAAGGAACGTCCTTGTAATTTTTCTGGATTTTACGAAATTTTCCCGAAGGTAAGAAAATTCCATTTTTCTGGACTGAGTTGTACAGTTTTTGTACTCGGGGAATTTCGAGATGGTTATCTTGTGGAATTTGTAACTTGGGCTACAAAACTCGGATTGGGACGTGGAGGAACTCGTTTCGAAGGGCTCGACGCGACGAACGCAGCGGTTATTTTTCCAGATTTTTTCGAGTTCATCTCGCAGGTGAGATTTAAGTTTTTTCGGGGTTGTATCCCGCAGTTTTTGCAGTGTTGTGGATTGTCGGCGCCCCGCATTGTATAATTTGTAACTCGGCCTACAGGTGTCAGAACGGGGCGTGTAAATACTCGTTTTGGGGCTACTCGTCGCGAGGATCGCAATCGTGAATCTTCTAGAATTTTTGGAGTGCTTCCTGGAGGTGAGGATGCCCTTCTTTGTGCTATTTTGGAAAAACAACAAGTGTATGTTTGGGAGTATTGATTAGTAAGTTGTGTTGTTTGTTGGTTGTTGGGGTGATGTTGTTTGGAGCCGAGACTTGCGCGACATGTACCGTGGGTGCGGGTTCAGCAGATTCTGTTAGCAGGTGGCCACGCTCTACACCGACTTCAGCTTTGCCTGCGGAAAGCGTTTCAGGTGGGTGCTTTGTTTCTAGAACCGGTGGACGGTTCTCTAATTCTTTATGTTAGGATGCATGCATGTCTAGGGTACATGTTTTGTGATTGAGAGGTAGGTAAGCTTGGTAATAATAATTGTGTAAATAATTGCAAGAATAGTATTTATGAGGTATACTGAGGACTTGCATGATTTGGATATCTATGTCGATGATTAGTGTAAGCTTACCTAGGATAATATTACCCTATGTGATTATGTAACATGCCATGTTAGCACATAGCCCTTTTTGTGGTTAGTTTATGCGATGGGGCAGGATTATATAGCTATGTACGGATTTTTACTCTGAGGAGTTATTATGATCGAGGATTATGGACAGGTGTAGGCATTGGTGATTTTGGCATGTGGTTTACTCTCTTACATTCTTCTTGAGAACAAATGCATGCTTGTATGGACATATAGTTTGGCCACCTTCTATCGCTAGACTACTTATTGGAACTTGACTTAGGAGAAACCATGTTATCCTTTTATCCTTCTTTGTTAGTCAGGCGGTTTGTGTTGCTCGGGTGCGAGCAGGGGTTTGGGGTAGTGTAGCCGGGACATTGGTGTCAGGGACGGGTTGTGCTGGATTGCGGTTGGCAGGGTTTTGCGGTGACCGCGGACTTTGGGCGGTTGACCGGAGGTCGACTATAGGACTTGGTTATAGATGACAGGGTATTGCGGCAACCGCGGATATTGGGCGGTTGACCGGATGTTTACTTTTGCATCAGATTGGGTATCAGTTTCCTCTAGTGGACGGAGATTCCCACTATTTGAGTAATTTTGCTTCTGATTGAGGACCGAGGCTTTCTTTAGTGGTTGGGCTTTCCCACTTTGATCAGAGTCATGATCCAGTCTTGCTGATTTATACTTATATTACTGGTTACTGAGATACTTTACTCGTGTGGGTCACTCCCCTAGAGTGCCACTCCGGAGTGTTATACATACTTTGAGTCCTTGAGACTCCTTTTCATCGGTGTTATGCGTCGGCCAGCATACCCGATACAGGCAGGCACAGCAGGCAGTACCAGTTTTACTGGTGGCATTAGATTGGGTTTATTATAGATATTTGCTTATTGTTGCACTCGTGTCAAGGGGACCGAGTGGAGTCTAGTAGCTGTGTTTAGACCAGTGCTAGTGTTGTTGGGAACCGTTTGGGGATTGACGGTGGTCCCGAGGTCGTTGTGAGTTAGTCGACCGTTGTGCGAGAGGTTTGGTGATCTTGAGGCTATCCGTTCTGAGAGAGAGCGTGGATTTTGACTATAGCCTGCATGAGCCACTACTCGATAGCGAGTTAGTCCGTTTGGACGCCCTACATAATTCCTGCCCGTCAGCGGGAGGTGGTTGTAGGTGGGCGCAGGTTTGACTGGACCAGATGTGACAGTCAACTCGATTGGGTCGATTGTGCACTTCATGTGCTAGTGGTTGCATACCATTCTTTGGTTCTCCCCTTTTGAGCATTTAGATAGAGGCATAGTAGCTGTTGTGAGTCTCCAGCTTTCTTATTTCAGTCTTTACTGATTTGGTTATCTTATGCCTCTAGTGGACTTAGTGGGCAGATCGTCGGGCCTGGTGGCGGTACCCACTGAGGACTCCCTTTTTAGGTGTAGTTCTCACACCCATTGAGGGTTTTCCCCCTCCCCTTCTTTTCTCTCATTTGTTTTGCAGAGTCTTAGCGGGTGTTGCTGATTCTGCGGTTGTTGATCGAGGCGAGTGAGTCACGTGCTAGATCCCTACCCGTCATTGGAGAGTAGCGATACCCCTTCTGAGGAGATCTTCAGTAGATTAGCTATTTTATTTTTCTCTTTTGAGAGACTGATGTAGTGAGGATATGATATGTATTGAGAGCCTGTACACTGATGTATTTATTGGAGATACCTCCCTGTTGAGTTCTGAGTTTTGTATATGAGGATATTGTATGGTTATCATTTTTGGGAGATGGACATTGTTGTATTATTTCCAGTTGTACAGTGATTGATTTTAGTTTACAGCAGATTTTTATTTATAGCTCTGATATCTGTTCAGCTGTAGTACTTTTCTTGCAGGTAGGACGCTTCGCCTATGCGGGTTAGCCGATTTGGCCGAATTTTAGAAAAGGTTTTGGGCCAAACTGAGGTTGGATTTGGATTCAGTGTGGAAAAACGCTTGAAAACGACTATTTGCTTGTTAAATTTGGAGTCCGGACGACCAAAAACGGGCTTCCGGAAGTTTTTAGGGATTTTCGGTGCATGGGAGGTGACCGTGGACCAGCCTGAGCCACGTGGTGGCCTGTTATTGGCCGGCTCACGCAGCTCAGTCCACGGGGAGGCGCGGCGGGTGCATGGACCGCTGTGCGGGCCACGTGGCGCGTCCGGAGTGGCGGGTGCGCGCGGCGCGGTCCAAGGAAAACTGCGCGGCTTCGGTGGACCGTGTGCACGACACGTGGCGGCCTGGTATTGGCTGGCTCACGAAGTCGCGGTCCACGGTGCGCGCGGTGGGGGCGCCTCTGTACGGAGCGCGCAGAGATGCCTGACGCGAGGTCGGCCGCACTCGAGTGCGGCCACGCGTCGGCCCGCCATTGGCGGGCCGTACCTACCCCCGCTGACCGCGGAGGGACACGTAGCACGCAGCGGGACCCCTTGCACCGCTGTCCCGTGTTACGGGTACACGTGGCAGCACCAGGTGGTTTCGGGTGCGTCGGACGGGCATCGTGCGACCACTCTGGCGGATTCGGGCGCCCGAATCCGGGCTAAGGTGTTTGCGGGCAAGGCCTATAAATAGTGGACCTTGGGCTCACCTAGCTCTTTTTCTGGGCAGTTTTTCACAGTGTTTTCTTTAGGGATTTTCTTCCTCCACCTGAGATACATTTCACAGAGCATCCTTGGGATTTTTAGGGGCACGCATCGCGAGGTTCGCGATTTTACGGCGCGGCGCGACGCTTGTTCACCGGCGATCTCTGGGAAATGACAGATAAAAATTAACGGAGAAAAACTTAGAGATCCACATATAGAGAAGAAAGGAAATAACTAGATTTAATTCTATGTTTCTTCATCTATATTAATTAATTTGATTCTAGGTTTTCATACTCAGAATTTGAGTAGAATCAAATTAATGAATACTTAGATGGTATTTCCGATCTATCTTTGATCTAAGTATTCGGCGCATCATCACCACCAACAAAACAATGATTTTCCACAAAATCGGCGCGTGGATTCGCGTGGCCTTGTGGATTCAAGGTGCTACCGTTCTCGTGGATTCGGAGCGAGGTACGTTCGTGTGATCGAGACGTACTACCTGGTGGAGACCGTGGATTCGGTCAGACGTCGTGGATTCGACGTTGGACGCCGTGGATTCGGCGTTGGATGCAAATCGTGGATTCGAGGCGCGTTGCGGAGCGAGCGGAGAAGATCAACTCGAAGCATATGGAAAAAGGATGAGTCGTCTGTGAGTGCGTTATATCACCTTTGTACGTGTTATAATCTTAGTTGATTTCACCGTGTTATCGGTCCCGTGGTTTTTTACTCCTGGTTTTGGAGTTTTCCACGTAAAAATCTTGCGTGTTATTTTCATTTCCGCATTGGGTTTTTATTACGCAAAGATTTTTGAGTGTTTATCGTTTACACCTATTCACCCCCCCTCTAGGTGTTTTTTCCCCCTATTTAGATCCTTATTATAGAGGTGACCCAACACCGTGGGCCGCGGTTCACGGCGGCCAGCCGGGTCGCTGCGCCCGCCAATGGGCGGGCAACACGTGGCCTGGCGGGGTCCACGGTGCGCCGCGCCTGGTGTGATGTCATGCGTGCATTGACCGCCCAATCAGCGCGCGACACGTGGCACGCCCGCCGTTGGCTGGTCCCGGTGCACGCCAAAACCCGTGGACCGCCCTGCCCGCCGCCGCGCACACGCCTGCCCGCGCCCCTGCCGCCGCGCTCCGCCTCTGCCCGTCGCTGCCGGCGCTGCCCTGGCCTGCCGGAACAGTAAAATCTTGCCTCGAAATTCGTGTTTTGGCATCCGGCTCCGAAAAATACAAGTAAGTAGTCCATTTCATCGTTTTCGCACGCTGAGTCCAAATCCGATGTCCGTTTTGCCAAATTCCACTTCTAAAATTGGTCGAAGGCATCCGGATAGGTAATCTTAATCCAAATTTCGCGCTGGGTTCAAATCCGAGGTCCGATTTGCGCGCAACCATCTCCAACACACATCATAGGCCTCCAGAAGCTACAATTCACACTGTAAGACCTTCGCGGAGATCCGGGTCATCACACTGCTGGCACTTCTCAGTCCAAACATATCTCGTCCCCTTCCTAGTAAAATGGGTGAGGGGAGTAGAGACCTTCGCAAAGCCCTCTACGAACCGACGGTAGTATCCTGCTAAGCCCAAAAAGCTCCGAACCTCTGTCACCGTCGTAGGTCTAGGCCAATCCCGAACGTCATCAATCTTCATCGGGTCCACTGCCACTCCTGCGGCCGAAACCACATGGCCTAAAAATGAAACTTCCCGAAGCCAAAATGCACACTTCTTCAATTTGGCATACAACTCCTTCTCCCTCAGAAGTTGCAGCACTATCCCCAAGTGCTCCTCATGCTCTAAGTCGCTTCAGGAATACACCAAGATGTCATCAATGAACACCACTACGAATCGGTCCAAGTACGGCTGGAATACTCGGTTCATCAGATCCATAAAGGCGGCAGGGGCATTAGTCAATCCAAATGGCATCACCGTGAACTCGTAATGCCCGTACCGGGTCCTGAACGCTGTCTTGGATACATCCTCGGCCTTCACCCTCGACTGGTAGTAACCGGACTGGAGGTTTATCTTCGAGAAGACCGTAGCTTCCTGAAGCTGATCAAACAAATCATCAATCCGTGGGAGGGGATACTTGTGAGGTCCCGGAATACCCCGCGTAGGGTTTGCTGGTTGTTGGGCAGCTTTTAGTGGCCGTTGGGAGTGTTTGTGCGCATGTCGGGCCCGAGAAATGAATTTATGGTGCAATTCGGGTTTTAGTTTGCATCACTGGAGGCCTGCGTGATGTGTCGGTGGTGTTTGTGCGCAATTTGGACACAAGTGATGGACTTCGGGCTTAAAAAGGGATCACGTGGGTAATTAGAGGACCCGTCGAGTGTTTAGAAGTGGTTTCGCGCGGCACGGATGTCAAATTTGGACTCAGGGCGAAGTTTGGATAAAAGATCACCTCTCCGGATGCCTTCGAGAATTTTTAGAGCTGGATTTTGGCAAAACGGATTTTAGAAATGGACCCGGCGCGAAAATCGGATCAAGTGGGCTTTCCGGGGGCAATCGGCAAAATTTTGGGTGAGAATTTGGCCAATCGGACATCGTTTTCGGATTAAGCGCGCGAAATAGTTGAGAATGGACTATTTACTTGCTTTTTTCGGAGCCCGAGTGACGCGCGCGTTTTTCGAGATGTGTGCGCGGATCTCGAGGTGCGGCACGGATCCCGAGGCGGCTCAAGGCGCACGGCGCGCAGTGCGATGCGCGCAGCTGGCGCGCGTTAGGAACGCGCGCCTGCGCGGGTCAGCGCAGGGGCCGCCACGTGGCGGCCCCCCGTTGGCGCCCGCGCGGGCGTGAGGGGGCGCGCGCCCGTGTGGCCCGCGTGGTGTCCCGCGCCTGCGCGGGGCGCGGTGTCACGCGCCCGTGTGGCGCGCAGCCTGCGCGCCCGCGTGGCGTGCTTAGGTGCGCGCCACTTGGCGCACGGGGCGCGTGTGTGGACCCGGTGCACGCGCCCCGGCTTCGTGGACCACGGATGGTGGCTCCCCATTTGCTGGCGCCGTGGACCGGATCCGTGGACCACCCTCCCTCCTCTTTTTCTTCTTTTTCTTCCTTCTCCCCCGCGCCATTTCTCTTCTTCTTTTCCTTTTCTTCTCCAACCGAGCGCAAGAGGAAGAGTGAGAGAGGGGAGTTCGTAGGGTGCGGCGGCGCGTCGGCGACCTCGTGGAGCGCGCTAGGCGTCCCATTTAGCCAGATGGGCGGGCGGCGCAGTCGAGGTAGGTCCCGCACGTTATTTTTGCGGTATTTTTGGCACAATTTTGGGGCGTTCTTTTGGACATTGGATTGACCCCTTGTTCTTATCTGTGTTAGGGACCATATTTTTACTGCTCTGTTTTGCGTGCGGACCCCGACGGCGTGCTCCGTTTTGCGTGCGGACTCTGTTTTGCGCGCGGATTTTGGCACGGTGCATCGTTTTGGTGCGAACCTCGTTTTGCTCGCTGGTTTCGGCACCGTGCTCCGTTTTGCGTTCGGACTCCGGCGGCGTGCACCGTTTTGCATGCGGACTCCGTTTTGCTCGCGTGTTTCGGCATTGTGCTTCGTTTTGCGTGCGGACTCCGGCGGCGTGCACCGTTTTGCATGCGGACTCCTTTTTGCTCGCGTGTTTCGGCATCGTGCTCCGTTTTGCGTGCGGACTCCGGCGGCGTGCACCGTTTTGCGTGAGGACTCTGTTTTGCGCGCGGGTTTCGGCACCGTGCTCCGTTTTGCGTGCGGACTGCGGCGGCGTTCACCGTTTTGCGTTCGGACTCCGGTGGAGGCAAGGAATCGCCTGGAGGCCAATTGCAAGTGTCTACGAGCAATTGGTGGCTTACCGAGGTGGGTTGGTTTTTATCTCCAAGTCTGCGGACTTCTCTCTAATTCTATTATGATAGGATTTTGCATGCTAGTTTAAGTGTTTCATTGGAACTTTGACTAGCACCCCCGTCATATGTTGCATGTGTAACCAGACCAATAGAGAACCTTAATCTGGGCTAGGTTCTTTTATGCTTTAGACATCCCACACAGTGCATTTCTTTCTGGACTTAGAGTTCCTCGCCCGGGTAGTGGGCCGAGTGGTCAGGACATTGTGAGACGTATGTTGCACTCGGGCCTGGGGGCCGAGTGGAGTCTGGTAGTTAGAGCCAGTCGTTTAGTTCTGGCGGGAGCCGTTCGGGTAGACGGTGGTCCCGAGACACGTTGTGTTCTTGAGTTGGTTGTCACTACAGTGGTAGTGGCAGTGGCGTACTAGTGACAGCAGGACCTTGAACCCAGAACCTTTTTGGGCGCACACATGATTTTAGTCAGCCAATGTTTTCTTCCAAGCCTCGCAGGGTCGCCTGAGTCTGTTCTTGTTTGATAGGACGAGGGCATTAGCTCTTCGAGGTTTGGACATAAAACTTGTATTTTAAATTGTTTTCCTAAAAAGACTAAAAATCATTAAAAAAATGGATTTCTCTTAGATCAAATGGTTTTCAGTAATAAATGTCACTGTTGCTTATAAACTTACCCACTTGAGATGATTCGAGTGGTCTGGGTTCTAAGGGCTGATTTCTTTATGGGGTCGAAAGCGAGTCGGAAGCAACGGGAGGCTACGCCTATAGCCTGTTCTTGTTTGATTGGGGTCGTAGGTATTAGTCTCCCGGGGTTTTCGGACTCTTCGTGGATCTGGCTGTAGAGCATCTCCAGCCCGTGAGATTTGTAGGTTGAGATGGGTTCCCACTTTAACCGAGAGGGGCCGAATCCCTGAACGGTAAAGGATCGAGAACTTCGATAGGCTGAGCCTAGAGTCTGTTCTTGTTTGATTGGGGTTCTAGGCACCAGCCTAACGGGATTCTCAGACCTTTGCTGCGTCAGTCGGTTCTTCTCGCTTATGAGTGGGGAGTCATTTTGGGAGCCGTTTGGAGTGACGGCGGTCCCAGCTGTGTTGTACCTTCTTTTAGTGGGTTAGTGTTGTGAGATCGAGTCGTGGAGTCTTTCTCCGACTGAGTTATGCTAGTTGAGCATTGAGTACCGATCTGTTTGATCGAGGATTATAGCCTGCTGAGCCTGGCATTCTATGCCAGTTATGAGATACTTGAGATACTTGAGATACTTGAGTTCGGTGGGGTCGCTCCCCTCGAGCTACGCCCTGGGTGCGATGATGATACCGAGCCTGACGAGCCTGCGATGATGCGACTAGTTGATACACTAGAGTTCGCTTGAGATTGAGTTAGTCCATGTGGGACACCCTACGTAAGACCAAGTCCTGTTTGGGCGTAGTGGCAGTAGGTTTGGCGCAGGCTTGACTGGACCCTATGTGGCAGTCACTGAGATTTGGGTTACTGTGAGAGAGTATGCATATCATGCGTCTTAGTGAGTTTTCCTTTGAGCATTGTACTTGACATATTGTCAGTAGTGAGTGGTTGCATACCATTATCTGTGTTTTTCCCCTTGAGCATAGTAGATAGAGGCATGATAGCTGTTGATACTTATCCAGCTTTGTTTTCCTATCCCAGTCCTTTTCTGTTATCTTATGCCTCTAGTAGACTTAGTGGGCAGACCGTGGGTCTTGGAGACGGTACCCACTGAGAACTACTGTAGGATGTAGTTCTCACACCCTCTGTCGGTGACAGGTTGCTGAGGCTTTTCTTCCGTTCCTGCCCGAGCTGGCTTGACGGACCGAGGACAGGGAGTCGCGTGATAGTTCCCTACCAGCATAGTTCCTTTAGAGCGGGGTAGATGTACCCTTTTTATATATTGAGAGTTTCTTGTTGAGAGACCTTTGTTGTGAGGTATAGAGTTGTATTTTATTTTACAGTTTGAGAGGCTGATGTAGTGAGGATATTGTTGTATTGAAAGCTTGTACACTGATGTATTTATTGGCGTTATCTCCCTTTTGAGTTTTGTATCGGAGGACTTTTCATACGATCGTATTCGGGAGATGGATATTGTATTATTTTCAGTTGTACAGTGTTTGGATTTCAGTTTTTAGTAGTTTACTTTCAGCTCTGATATCTGTATACTGTAGTTGATTCTTTTTGCAGGTTAGTCGCTTCGTCTATACGGGGTTTCCGTATGGGCGACGGATCTGTTAGCGAGCCCGGGTCGCAGTTTCGATGTCGGGGCGTGACAATACTTATTCCGGACGGTCACCTTATTTAACTCTCGGTAGTCCACGCACAACCTAAGTGACCCATCTTTCTTCTTCACAAACAGAATTGGCGCTCCCCACGGAGAAACACTGGGTCTAACAAACCCTCGATCTAACAAGTCTTGCAACTGAGCCTTCAGCTCTCTCAACTCTGCAGGTGCCATCCTGTAGAGTGCCTTAGAGATTGGTGCAGTTCCAGGAACTACATCAATCACAAACTCTATCTCTCGGTCCGGCGGCATAGAAGATAATTCTGGAGGAAACACATCCGGGTACTCTCGGACAATAGGGATGTCCTCGAGTCCGGGCATCACCGTAGGCACCTCTACCACAGTCGCTAGAAAGGCAATGCATCCACGACTCAACATCTGTCGTGGTCTGGCAGAAGAGATCGTCGCCGCAAACAAAGTACTCTAGCATCCCCTATAAACATACTCCTCCTGACCCAGCTCACAGAGGGTCACTGTCCTCTCTCTACAGTCAATGGTAGCATAATACTGGGACAACCAGTCCATACCCAACACTACATCAAAATCTCGGAGTTGACGAAGGACCAACAGATCAATAGGCAAAATCCAGGGTCCTAACTGCACTGGCAAGGATCGACAACACTCGTCTACGTGCAACACGTGATCTGGAATCTGAACCTCACGAGCACAAGCTAACAGTCCTATCTCTAGCCCATGCAAAGATGCAAATGCCCTACTGATGAATGAATGCGATGCTCCGGTATCAAATAATGCTCTAGTGTGTGTAGAGGAAAAAAGAATAATACCTGCTACCACCTGGCTGGCTGCCAAAGAATCCTCAATCTGAGCGGTGTACACTCGCCCGCTCGGAGGTGGTCGCCTATCTGGCTGTCGTGACGAAGTGGCCCGATCCCCCTAGCCAAAACTCGGCGAAGCTCCTACCATCTGCAAAGGCGGAGGATGAGTCGATGCTGTCGATGGTACTGGCGACCCTACTCTCGGACAAGACCACGCCATGTGTCCCGGCTGTCCACAACGATAACACCGGCTCTGTCGCTGCTCACACTGCTGAGGTGTATGAGGTCCGCCGCAAATAACACACCTGTCGGGACGCCTCTGCTGCTGCTGTGGCTGCTGCTGTCTAGGCGGCCGAAAACCTCCAGGCCTTTGTCTCCCCTGAGACCCACGACCCTGAGACTGGTGTCGTCGTGGTCTCGATGGTCTCGGCCTACTCGGCTGTCCAAAATCCGACGGCGCTGGACGCTTCTCCCCGGAGCTGGTCCCTGGCGCTCCATCCCTCTCCGACATAATCACCGATCCTCGGGCAACCCACCGAGCATGCTCTATAGCCACATCCAGAGTCGGCGATCGATGCGAATGCACAAGGTGATAAATGTCCTGATGTAGACCTCTCTCAAAAAGATCAACCCTCTGAGCCTCATCCTAGGCGACGTGGGGTACACTGCTCAACAGCCGGTAAAACTCGCGAACATACTCATGAAGAGGCCGACTCCCCTGCTGAAGACGTCGCAAATCCCCTTCCAGCTTCTGCTTTGCACTGTCGGGAAAATAGGCCCCAAGTAGGTAAGCACGAAACTCCGTCCAAGTCAACAACTGTACTCCCGGTGGTCCAACTAGACGAACTCGACGCCACCAAGTCTCGGCGTCCTTCTCTAAAAAGTGCGTGGCCAAATGCACCAGATGTTTCTCCTGGATGAACAGATTCTCGAACAGCTTCTCCATTGCTGCAATCCAGTTCTCTTCCTCCCAAGGCTCCGAACTCTGCCCTGAGAATCGTGGAGGATGAAACTAACTGATGTATGACAACCGGTCAGTGAGCTCTCTCTGCTCCAGTACTGCCAACGGAGCAATCTGAGTCGAGGTCGACGATGTCGCAACCGGAGGTACTACTGGTGGTGCTACAGGAGATGTCCTCTGCTCAAGCAAACGCATCATGCGATCCATATTCTCCTCCTGGCGCTTGGTCGCCTCCTCCTGGCGCCGTAATGCCTCAGACATCTGGGCGCCGTAAAAATAATCTTGGGTTCCAATGAATTTTCTGTAATTTTCTAAGTAACTATCAGATTTACCAATTGTAAAAATAACATACTAGACATGATCAATATGCATACAGAAGCATTAGAGGGCATTCCATATAGTTTGGAAGAGTTTCTGTCATGCCCCGGGGTCGAAACTGCGACCCGGGCTCGGCAACAGATCCGCCACCTATGCCGACCTGCATAAGCGAAGCGTTGCACCTGCAAGAAAAGTACTACAGCTAAACAGATATCAGAGCTATAAATAAAAATCTACTGTATAACTAAAATCAAACACTGTACAACTGGAAATAATACAACAATGTCCGCCTCCCAAAAGAATAATAATAATACAATATCCTCAAATACAAGCTCTGAACCAAACCGGGAGGTAACTCCAATGAATACATCAGCGTACAGTCTCTCGATACATAAGATATCCTCACTACATCAGTCTCTCAAAAGAGGAAAAAGAAACAACTAATCTACAGAAGATCTCCTCTGAAGGGGTACCGCTACTCTCCAACGACGGGTAGGGATCTAGCACGCGACTCCCTCGCCTCGATCAATAACCGCAGAATCAGCAACACACGCAAGACTCTGCAAAACAAAGGAGAGAAAAGAAGGGGAGGGGGAAAACCCCCAACGGGTGTGAGAACTACACCTAAAAAGGGAGTCCTCAGTGGGTACCGCCACCAGGCCCGACGATCTGCCCACTAAGTCCACTAGAGGCATAAGATAACCAAAGCAGTAAAGACTGAAATAGGAAAGCTGGAGACTCTCAACAGCTACCATGCCTCTATCTAAATGCTCAAATGGGGAAAACTCTGATAAAGATATGCAACACTCGCACACGAGGTGCTCAATCGACCCAATCGAGCTGACTGCCACATCGGGTCCAGTCAAACCTGCGCCCACCTACAACCACCTCCCGCTGACGGGCAGGAATTACGTAGGGCGTCCAAACGGACTAACTCGCTACCGAGTAGTGGCTCATGCAGGCTATAGTCAAAATCCACGCTCTCTCTCAGAACGGATAAACTCAAGATCACCAAGCCTCTCGCACAACGGTCAACAACTCACAAAGACCTCGGGACCACAGTCCCCAAATGGATCCCAACAACACTAGCACTGGTCTAAACACAGCTACTAGACTCCACTCGGTCCCCCTGACACGAGTGAAACAAGAAAGGCAAATATCTGTAATAAACCCAATCTAGTGCCACCAGTAAAACTGGCATTGCCTGCTCAGTGGAATCTGCACACAAGGCTCGAAACCGCGGGATCAGCCTGCACGGCTCGCATCCCAAAACAAGTATCAGACCGGCACACAAGGCTGGGTCCGAAAAGCCTACCTCCGGAGTGGCGCTCGAGGGGAGCGACCCGCACGAGTAAAGTGTCACAGTAACCAGTATCTCAGTATAGCAGGACTTTGATCATCAATCTGATCAAAGTGGGAAAACTCAACCACCAAGGAAAGACCCGACCTCAATCGGATGCAACTGAGCGATAAGTGGGAAACTCCATCCACTAAAGAAAACTGACACCCAATCCGGTGCATAGAGAAACATCCGGTCAACCGCCCAATATCCGCGGTTGCCGCAAAGCCCCACAACTAATCCAACCTATCCCAGACACGAAGTCCCGACTACACTATCCAGACCCCTGCTTGAACCCGATCAACACTGACCACCTGACTAACAAGAAGGAGAAAGGAAAAGCATGGTTTCTCCTAAGTCAAGTTCCAATAAGTAGTGTAGCAATAAAAAGGGGGCCTAACTATATGTCCATACAAGCATGCATTTGTCCTCAAGAAAGATACAACAAGTAATCCACATACCGACACCAGACCATAATCCTCGATCATAATCACTCCTCAGAGTACAAATCCGCACATAGCTACCAAATACTGTCCCCAAAGCATAAACCAACCATTTGAAAGGCTATGTGCTAACATGGCATGTTACATGATCACATAGGGTAACATCAACCTAGGTAAGCTTACACTATTCACCAACATAAATACCCAACTCATGCAAGTCCTCAATATACAACATGAATATTATTCGTGCAATCATTTATACAATTACCATTATCAAGCTTACCTACCTTACAAACATAAGTCATGTACCCTAAACATGCATGCATCCTAACATACAGAATTAGAGAACCGTCCACCGGTTCTGGAAACAAAGCACCCACCTGAAGCGCTTTCCGCAGGCAAAGCCGAAGTCGGTGAAGTGTGTAAATGCTCACAGTCCAAAATTCGCCAAAACAACACCCTCGGTATAAGACGCGAAAGCCTCGGCTTCAAACAGCTGAAAACACCCGGAATCCACTATGTCCAATATTCTCCAGTTCCAATAGGTCCAGCAACACTTGCAAACACCCCTGGGTACAACAATAAGGTCCAACATTACACTTAATCCAAAATATTCCAAGTATTCACTATCTGCGAAAACATCCTCAAAGATGTGAAATTTCCACCTGCAAAACGAACTCGGAAAAATCCAACAAAAATACTGTCGCGTTCCTCGCGTCGATACCTTCGAAACGAGTACCTGCACGTCAAATTCCGAGTCACGTAGGCTGAGTTACAAATTCCACAACACGGGGTGCGCAAAACCACACAGCAACATAACTGTAATCCCATGCACAGATAAGGGGGAAAACATATACCTTCGGGCAAAACTCAGAAAAATCCAAGAAAAATACTCTGATAATCCTTGCGTCGAGTAGATGAAAAATGTGCAAAGGCTCGTCTCAATCCGATGCCCGGTTGCGGAGATATCCCCGAAACAACCTTCCGCTGTCCTCAACTCCTTCACAGAAAAAGTGTCACAGTAAATATGGAAGAACTCCTCGAAAAGCGCGAAATGGGGGAAAGCTAAAAATACCAAGATCGTAGATCTGTCTGTCGCGGATCCAGCGGCGCAAGAATCTCCTAAAACGGTGGTCGGAGTAGGCCGGGGGAGCTCACGCACCGAAACGCGACGAAGAGGAACCCAAATGGACGAGCGTCGCGCCGCGCCGAAGAAAATGGAAACCTCGATAAGCGTGCCACCAAAAATCTCAAAACTTTGCAGAAGGATGCAGCATAGCTCGGGGATCATCTTTGCTGAGGTCACCATGGCGAGAGAAGGCTCGGAAATGCTGGAAAAAGGGGAAAAAAAGAAGCTCGGATCGCTTTTATAGGCTTCAGAAAACAATTGAAGAAATACCGGATAAGTCCGGATTTCCGGGCGCATGGGACTTTCGGGCGCGTACTGTAGCAGCCCGAATGTCCCATGGGCGCGCACTGTAGCAGCCCGTAACTCCCCTGGGCCTCCACGTCGCCCGCCCAAACAGGCGACAGCAACTCCCGCCGCTCACAACGCGCCACGTGGCGCCCCCAGACGCCGACACGTGGCCGCCCACGCGCGGGGACAGCGCGTCAACGCGCCCACGTGCGCCCTGCGCCCGCCGCCTGCGCCTCTGCATGCACGCTTCCCGAGGCGCCCGCACCTGCACCGTTGACCGAGTACACGTGGACCGGCCAACCGGTGTGCGCCACGTGTCCCCCAACCGGTCCACCGTACACCCGCCTTTCCCGTGGACCGCGCCCGCTGCGCCGGCCCAACCGGGAGCCGCCACGTGGCCCGCGATCGGTGCATGCCTCCGCGGTGGACCGCGCACCTGCCCGAGCCTGCTCCGCCGCGCTCCGCCGCTGCCCGCCGCCGCCGCCGGTGCCGGAACAGTAACCTTGCCTCGAAAAACGTGCCGAATCATCCGGGCTCCGAAAAATGCAAATGAATAGTCCATTTTCATCGTTTTCACGCGCTGAATCCAAATCCGAAGTCCATTTTGCCAAATTCCAACTCTAAAAATTGCCGAAGGCATCCGGAAGGGTGTTCCTTGATCCAAACTTCGCGCTGAGCCCAATTTTAATATCTATTGTGCGCGAAACCACTTCTGAAGCTCCGACGGAGTCCACCGATCACCCACGTGATCCATTTAACACACTGAGCCCATCACTTGTGTCCAATTGGTGCACAAATACCACTGACACGCCCCATAGGCCTCCAGGAGCTGCTGGTCAACCAGTAATCTCGTCGTGGGGATCCGGGTCCTCACATCCTCCCCCATTAAAGAAAGTTTCGTCCTCGAAACTAGCTCAATTCCACCAGGAGTCACAAACAACAAGGGTAAGTACTCAACATCATCATCATCATCAGCTCCTAAGTCATCACTCACTCCCCGTGATTACTCCTCAACAACAGTAACAGCAATATCCACTACGGCATAGCCCGGTTGCGCAATTCCTCCACTCACGAGCCAGAATTCGCAACGGGCATCCCTCGTACTCCAAACACGCATAGATCTCAAAGGGGCGAGGTAATCACGGGCGAGGAATCCAAAAACACATCACTCATGAGCTGAGACGTGAAATACCAAAGGGCTCCAATAAAAGGCTGGGGTAAACGGAAACAACCACTAGTGCAACACGCACCAAACCACATCCTGTGTCTACTCAACCAAGGCCACCCGAAGTATACCCACACTTTTATCCAATAAGGAAAAGAATCCAATAAGCTGGGGTCTTCACTCAGTTACTTCCCGATCCAAAATCACCCGAGTGGACTACTCAAGCGCGGGCTACCCTCAAATGGGATCCTCAAGAGACAGAATCTCATGCCACAGTTGGTCACTCAACATGCCAACATAACCCCAACGGACCCACGGGTCGAAGTCGATCTCTCAACTAATAAAGGACACCCTGACGGGGACCAAACCGTCGGTGAACGGGACTGAATACTAGCTCGAACGGCGATCATAATGCTGATGCCTAAACTCGCGGTCAAAAGTCCGAACCATCAACGACAATCCGCATAAACCCCACACAAAATGCTGAAAGCTGTAGGCTCCACTGATGCCACCTGGTAGAAACTGTAAACTGAAGCTGAAATCTTAATATATCACATGGTATAGAACAGAAATGCTGAGTAATCAACACCGATAGCCAAGCAGGCATGGCCTACGCCCAGGTATATCAATCAAAGCTGGGAATAAAAGGCGTACTGAAAGGCTCAACTGTGGGATCCAAGCTGCCTGCAAAACAGCGGTTCGTCCTGCCACAACACTCATAAGGTTGGACTAATGAAGTGTGGACCGAAAATCAACCCACGGTAACTCTACAGCCACAATGGGAGGCATCACTAAAACACACAAATCCATCTCTCAACACTGGAAACACTAGCATTGGCGCTGGCATCAGTCTCATTATCCATTGGCCATGCTCTCCCAGCACTGCCAAGTCTAAGAAGCTCCTCACCTCAAGGATAAATGTTGGTTTCAGCCAAACTCGAATAACATCCATTTGGTCGGATTCCACCGCCGCTCCAATGGCTAGGATAAGGTGACCCAAGTAGGCATGCACATGGAGCTAAAACTCGTACCTCAATAGCTTGGCATACAGCTTCATCCACACAGGCATGGTAGCACATCCACAAAGTGCTCCTCGTACTCCAAGTCGCTCTGGGAGTAAATCAAATATCCTCGGGAAACACTACTCCCAGTCCGTCCAAGCACAACTAGGACGTACAATTCCTCAAATCTTGAAGTCAACGGGGCATTCGTCATTCCATTGGGCCTCGCTATAAACTCATAATGCTCCTGCCGTGTCCTGAACGCCGACTAGGCGAAGTCCTCGGCCATCTAATTCCAAGTAGGTACTCGCATCATACAATAACTGCCGGAGTATAGCTCCATCAAAAGGTCCTAGATACCACCCGGACCTGTCTACACTCGAACCATAAAAGGACCCTCACAGTCGTGTATCAACGACGTGGCATCACCACCATATACCAACGGCGTGGCACTAGGTCAAACAGACCCCACGATCCATCAGATCCTACAACTGTGCCATCTGCTCTCTCAGCTCTACAGGCGATATCCAATGAGGTGCTGTCGAGGGTGGCGCGGTTCCCCGAACCACGTCAAACGCAATCTCTATCTCCCTAACCGGCGGCATTACTAACAACTAAGGTGAAATCACACCCGGGATCTCGTGGGCAACAGAGATATCCCTGAGTCCCGGTGCCGCCGTAAGCACCTCTCACCCTCTCGCTAAAACCTGAGTGCTCTAACAATCTCAACGAGCAAGCCTCCTCTTGTTCACCTCGCCGAAGATCAATGTCCTCTCTTTCCGCAGTCAAACATCCTGTGGCATTGTGCCAAACCATCTCAAGCATAGGGTCAAAACACCGAATTGCTACAATTTCCAATGATTCTGCCAGTAACTCGTGGTCTCGGCCGCACTGGACATGATCCAAAAGCCTCCTCCACGTGCACAACAACAACAGGAACCAGTACCTCTAGTGCACGTGGTAACAATCCTGCCTCTAGCCCATGCAAGAGTGGAACATGCTCTAACTCCGACTACTGTGGTGAAATCCCACCTGCGACACTCGATCCACTACCGTGGCGCCCTCCAACCGGGCGGCACAGATTCATCCGCTCAAAGCAAGTGGTTGTCGCTCAATCTGCTTGAAAATCAGGACTATCCAAAAGGGAGCACGACCTCTGTCTCTGATCACATTGAGGCGACGAATAAGGTCCTCTGCAGATAACAAATCCATGCTACCACTGCGCCACTCTGATATAAATACTGATGCTGCCTTCGGGGTCCACCCGATCTCTGATATCTTAGAAATCCAATACCAGGGGAAAAAAGGAAGCAGAAACGCCTCTGCCGGCCGATCTGTCCTCCATCACCCGGCGCCAAGCACCAAATCCAGAACTCGCCTCTGGCGGCAGATCCCTCTCCAAAGGAACTACAATGCCACGCTCCATACACAATGCCTACTCCAACGAGGCGTCCAAATCTACAATGGAGGGACTGAATAACTGAAAGGTGTCCTGGCGCAATCCACTCCCAGTCTCATATATCCTATGCGCCTCGTCCCTCGAATCTGGAGCGAGCAGTTCAACAACTGCATAAACTCTCTGGCACAGGGAGGCTCTCAATTGATCAATCCATCACCACCAACCACGACTCTGCCTCCAAAGGCTCCAAACTCAATCTTACGAGTCGGGGTGGATCATCAGCCGAATCTGGCTCAATAGTTCGATCATGTCCCCAGCTCCTCTGCTGTCAACTATCCACCCTGCCTCGGTGCCCCGACCCAAAACATTGGCACAGAGTGGGTTACTCAGTGCCCCGACAACAGTGTCACCAAGACTAGCTGCTCACTCAGCCGCTGATAAGCCTCTGATAATCCTGTCATCCGGGTCCGGAGTTCTCTGATCTCAATCCGGGTATCCGGCCGAAAACCAACTGCTCAAGCTCAACTGCTATGACAGGATTGTTGGGTTATGTATAATAGGATCTAAATAGGGGAAAAAAACACCTAGAGGGGGGTGAATAGGTGTAAACAATAAACACTCAAAAATCTTTGCGATATAAAACCCAATGCGGAAAAATAAATAACACGCAGAGATTTTTACGTGGAAAACTCCAAACCGAAGTAAAAAACCACGGGACCGATAACACGGTGAAATGCACTAGAATTAAACACGTACAAGGTGATATACCGTACTCACATACGACTCAACCTTTTCCATACGCTCCTAGTTGATCTTCTCCTCTCGCTCCACGACGCTTCTCGAATCCACGATCTGCGTCCAACGCCGAATCCACGGCGTCCAACGTCGAGTCCACGACGCCCGACCGAATCCACGGTCTTCACCCAGTAGCACGCTTCGAATCCACGAACGTACCTCACTCCGAATCCACGAGAGCGGTAGCACCTTGAATCCACAAGGCCACGCGAGTCCACGCGCCGATTTGGGGTAAATTGTTGTTTTTTGGGTGGTGATGATCCGCCGAATACTTAGATTAGAAATAGATCGGAAATACCATCTAAGTATTCATTGATTTGATTCTACTCAAAAATGTGAGTATGAAAACCTAGAATCAAATCAATCAATATAGATGAAGAAACATAAGATAGAATCTATGATTTCCTTTCTTCTCTATATGTGGATCTTAGGCCGTATATAAGATGACGGCTTTTAGGTTTAGCGGCTTCTTTTTGGATTAACCCTAGAAAAAGAATCATAGGGTCTATTTATAGGTTAGAAACCCTTGGAAGAAGATAAGGATCAAAAACTATCTTTTTCTGGAATTTTACATGACGACGATCCGGATCGGAGATCGGCGATCCGGATTGCAGTAGCGAGAAAAACAGTTTCCAGAAAAACGAAGGTTCGGGATCCGGATCGAAGTGCCTGATCCGGATCGTTCATACAGTTCACCAAACATCAACGTTCGGGATCCGGATTGAAAAGCCTGATCCGGATCGTTCAAATAAAATGGTAAACCCAGTGTTCGGGATCCGGATCAAAGGAAGCTACGATCCGGATTGAACTGGTGTATGAACGAACAACCTTTGGGATCCGGATTGCAAAGTCTGATCCGGATCCTGAACATGTCCCATGTCCAGTTTTTTATATTTATGCAATAACAAGTTCATCCAAGTGTTTCTACACTATAAGAAGTATTCGGATCACCAAAGATATTAAGTTAAACATACCTGATCCTTTTGAATTCTTCTTTCTTGAGATTGAGTTATATGATCCAACCTTCTTTACCTTCAATCTTCAAGACTTAACCGAATTCACGAAATACGCCAACTTAAATTTCGTAACAATCTCCCCCTTTGGCGGTTTCGTGACAAAACATAGATCCACTCAAGAAAATTCAAAAAGATATTTTTGTTGCTATCACCATACAACAAAAATTTACAATGGAGATCCAAAATAAAATACATGAGTTAAACTCCTAAAACAGACTCTAGACTTAGACATCTGTACTCTCTGCAAAAGAAATCATTCTTGACAAAAGAAATCGTTAGATACCTCAAGAATTTTATATCATTCAAAAACCACATACAGAGATGAAGTTTATACTCATTTATACTTACCATGACATTTATACATTCAGATATGTAAATTGATCATAGTTAAAACACCAACATATCTTCTATGCAATCAAAATCCAAATGTCATGTTAGTGAACATCAACTTATTAGTTATATTACATGCCCAAATAGTTAGTCGAAAAGTTAGTCGAGGCATGCATTCAAACACAAATGAAAACCGAAAGTTGAAGTTCTACTTACCTTTCAAGTTGAGGTTATACTTACCTCTTTCAAGTTGACCTTTATAGTTTCAAGTTTCTCACAAACATTGTATCATTGTTTATACTTCTCTCTCCCCCTTTTTGTCACAAAAATTAGCCAAAAATTACCAAAATGGAGAGAATAGTTAACTGTTCAAGTACCAAAAGTTTGAGAACTAAAAACTAAAAACTAAAACTTAAAAAACCTGCACAAGAGAAAATTATTAGAAATCAGCACAAGTCAATCATCTGAGGCAGAGTCTTCAGAGCTCGTGCAGCCCAGCTTTTTCAAAATTCCTTTAAGCATTCCCGAAATCGTAGAACACTCTTGTTTCATCTGATGTATGTCCTTGGACATCTTTCTGAGTTCTAGAGCCATTTTATCTTGTTCTTGGTTGATGGAAGACTCTAAGTTTGCCTTTTAGTCAATTCTTCTGGAAGTTGAAGAACGTTGTGTGACGACTGACGGAGCAGTCTGACCTTCATTCCGAGGAGATCTTCTTGGCAGAGAATGTGAATTGTCAAGAGGTTCATTGCTTGGCACATTCTTTTTCCTTGCTTGCTGCTTAAGTATTGAGGAAGACTTCAGTAGCTTCTTGTTCTTTAGGTAAACCTTATTTTCTTCATCAATACCTTGTTGTACTTCAGTAAGAAATGTGTCCCAATCTTCTTCGTCTTCAGATTCATTTTCAGTTTGAGGGATATTCTTTGTTTCATCTTGACATGTTTCATTTATTTCAATACCTCGAGCTCGTCCAAGCCGTCGAGCAAGTCTTTTTCTTTTTGTCTTCCCAGAAGTTTCTTCCATTGGAGCTTTGCCCTTTTCAGCAGCAGTAGGCGGAGCCTTTGATGCTTCTACAGGCGCTTTTCCTTTCGAAGCAGTGGGTGCTGTTGCTTCAACTTGCAACTCATCCCAATCGATCGATTCCATCTCAGATTCCGTATCGGAATCATCTTTTGCTTTCTTCGCCTTCTTAGCCCTCTTGGACTTGACAGTGTCTCTAGTATGGACCATAGTAGCCAGAAGAAGAATGATCCAGGTGATCACCATTGCTATTGGTTTCTTGTGAAAAGAAATCCTGTGAGCAACACCTCAAGAACACGAAAAAATTGTCAATTTTCAAAAATTAGAAAAATTGTACCCAAACAATCATTATCGTGTAGAGAGACTAAGAATCAAATTAGTTTTGCAAAAGGAATTTTAAAAATAGATCAATTGCAAGATTTTCGAAAATTCCCATTATATGCCCTAAAACCGAAATTTTTGAAGTCGAAGCCCAAAAATCCGTTTATCTTGAGAATACCAAGCATATAATCAAAACTAATCTACCCAGAGTTCTTATTTCAAAAGAAATTTGATCAAAAACCATCCACAAACGAAATAGATACAATAATTTCATCACGTTTTGAGGAAGAATATGAAAAACTGTGAAATACTGAGATTTGATCAATAAAACTTACTTGGAATCGAAGAACTTGAGTTTGAAAGCTTCCAAGATGGATGAATTCTAGAGAGAGAAGCTCTGGAGACTTTTGAACAAAAGATTGGAGTAAAAAGAATTCAAAACCCTTTTGTTCTATATAAAACCCTAGCCGCGATCCGGATCAGTTCGTGATTACGATCCGGATCGGCTGCCCGCAGAGAAAATCTGCGTTCGGAATCCGGATCGGCAAGTCCAATCCGGATCGTCTGCCCACAGAGGAATATCTGCGTTCGGGATCCGGATCGGCAGGTCCAATCCGGATCGGCTCCAACTTTTTCTTTAAAAAATTTCAGAGAAATTCTAGAAAAACCAGAAAAAGATTGTAAGCACTTTTGTGTATCAACTTTAAACGAAAATCATCGTTTCATACAACAAGAAATAGATTATGCCAAATCTATCAATAACATCCAACAAATGAAATGAAAATTTATAAAAATTAAATCCCTTAAAGTTGAACAACTTCAATTACATCTAACTTGATCTTATGAGTAATGCCTTTATCAAATCATCAATTCGGTAAAGAAAATGAAATACAAAGATCAATAGATGTCTGAAATCGCAGATAAGTTAGATAATATATCTAGTCAATTTATTGAAGAGAGTGGCTCTTTGAGCATCTTTCATTAAAATTCCCACCTTATACTGTGACACCCCCGGAATTTGGATTAGTCCTCTATATAAATGATATAATAGGACTAAATCTCTAACCCGGCTATAGCATTTTGGATGGTAGCAAGATCCAAGAGGAACATGAGAGTTAAGCGTGCTAGAGCTAGAGTAGTTCTAGGATGGGTGACATGTGACACCCCCGGAATTTGGATTAGTCCTCTATATAAATGATATAATAGGACTAAATCTCTAACCCGGCTATAGCATTTTGGATGGTAGCAAGATCCAAGAGGAACATGAGAGTTAAGCGTGCTAGAGCTAGAGTAGTTCTAGGATGGGTGACCCCCTAGGAAGTGGGGCGTCACAGTTGGTATCAGAGCCATTCACCAGCCGGAAATGTGAGATGAGTCTCGGCTGAGCCAGGGTTATATAGCGGGTAGAGCGAGGCTCCCCCGGCTAATGACCGTTGTGAGTGGAGTGCAGCTCCTCACAAGGTCGGCTAAGGCTAGCGAGACGAGTCTCACATCACCTGGTGCTTGTGAGTGTGCTTGAGCCTGACGTGGACGTCAGGGCTTAAAGGGGGGAAGAATGTGACACCCCCGGAATTTGGATTAGTCCTCTATATAAATGATATAATAGGACTAAATCTCTAACCCGGCTATAGCATTTTGGATGGTAGCAAGATCCAAGAGGAACATGAGAGTTAAGCGTGCTAGAGCTAGAGTAGTTCTAGGATGGGTGACCCCCTGGGAAGTGGGGCGTCACATATACCAACCTTGAAATTTTGACAGAGTCAAGTATTTCAACATGCGTTTTATTAATCAAACTTGAAAAACCTTGCTTGGTATACATGTGGTAGCTGCACACAGTACTCGGACGACTGAGGTGGTAGCTCTTTTCTCCATGTGGTGGTAGTTTTCACACTCCTCATTGGGATGTAACTCTTTCCACATCTTTTGAGCATAATACTTTTTCTTTGACTCCCCCTCAATTGGCTATCAATTATTTAAGATATAAAGTATTCAGCCAAATATTGATCTCGATTTCATACTCGACTAAACAGTCAAATAAGATAAAAACTATACCAAGAGATCATCGAGAGAGAAATTGACTTTGATCAAAACAAAGATGAGTTAATTGACATAAATGATCATTGCATCAAATGAAATATTATGATATCTAAAGCATAATAGATTTCTAAATATATAAAAGGATGCAGTTAAAGTCAATAAAACTAATGCTCAATTAATGTTCTATGTCTAAGCATAGATGATGAACAAAAACACAAAAACAAAACCTAACCTAAACAAAAGTTTCAAAAAGAGGTTATTTCAAGGAAAGCATTCCAATTGCTTTACGCAAATGAATAAAACGTTTTTGATCCAAAGGTTTTGTTAAAAAGTCAGCTAATTGATCTTCAGTTGAAATGTAGGAAATTTGAAGAATATTTGATTCAACTAGCTCTCTAAGAAAATGATATCTAAGTTCAATGTGTTTTGTTCTAGAGTGCAACATAGGGTTTTTTGAAATGTTTATAGCACTAGTGTTGTCACATAAAACAGTTACCGAAGTTGCTGAAATCCGGAAGTCGCTCAACACGCTTTTCATCCAAATGAGTTGAGTTGAACAACTACCCGCTGAGATGTATTCCGCTTCGGCAGTCGAGAGTGCAATGCAGTTTTGCTTTTTACTATGCCATGCAACAAGACAATGGCCAAGATAAAAACATGCACCACTCGTACTTTTCCGATCATCCACAGATCCTGCCCAATCGGCATCTGAGTATCCAATAATATCTAGACTTGTTCCCATAGGATACCAAATTCCGAAATTAATGGTTCCTTTGATGTACCGGATGATCCGTTTCACCGCTTTCAGGTGAACCTCCTTTGGTGCTGATTGATATCTCGCGCAAATCCCAACACTAAAGGATATATCCGGGCGACTAGCTGTGAGGTAAAGTAGACTTCCAATCATGCTGCGATAAAGTTTCTCGTCTACATTCTCACTAAGAGATTCACTTCCTAATCCCTTATTGCTAGTTCCCATAGGAGTAGGAAAATCTTTAGAATCTTCTAATCCGAATTTCTTTACCAACTCCTTTGCATACTTGGATTGACACAGATGGATGCCTTCACCATTTTGTTTCACTTGCAATCCAAGAAAGTATGTCAGTTCCCCCATCATAGACATCTCAAATTCGCTTTCCATGGTTTCTGCGAATTTAGAAGCATCATTATCCTTTGTTGCTCCAAACACAATGTCATCGACATAGATTTGTGCAACAATGAAGTTATTTTGATAATGCTTCACAAAGAGAGTCCGATTTGCTCCCCCTCGAGTATAGCCCTTCTCCAAAAGGTGCTTTGTCAACCTTTCGTACCACGCTCGCGGTGCTTGTTTTAAACCGTAAAGAGCCTTTTTCAAACGAAAAACATGGTTAGGTAGTTTACAGTCTACAAAACCTTTCGGTTGAGCCACATAAACTTCCTCATTTAAAAACCCATTTAAAAACGCGCTCTTAACGTCCATTTGAAAGAGTTTTATTTTAAAGTGACAAGCAATAGCGAATAAGATACGAATGGACTCGAGTCTAGCTACAGGGGCGAACGTTTCATCAAAGTCTATACCTTCTATTTGAGAGTAGCCTTGAGCAACTAAACGTGCTTTGTTCCTGATGATGGTACCATCCTCATTTTTCTTGTTCTTGAAAATCCATTTAGTACCGATCACATTGTGTTGCTTCGGAGGCGTCGTTAATTCCTAGACTTTGTTGCGTTCAAACTGATGGAGCTCTTCCTGCATTGCTTCAATCCAGTAGTCATCCTGAAGAGCTTCATCGACATTCTTTGGTTCGATCATGGAAACGTAACAAGCGAATCCACAAACCAACTGTCTCCGAGTTTTGACTCCTTCTTGTGGGTCTCCAATGATGTTTGATTCAGGATGATCCTTGGAGATGCGTAACGTTTGATGTAATGGAGTAGTCGGAGGTACATGAGATGATTCCTGCACATCAGATAAACTAGAAGAACCATTAGGTGCATCATTAATATTGGAAGTATTATCATGAGAAGATGCACTTACAGGAGTATCATCATCAAGAGAGATATCAGGGGTAGATTTATCAGATGCAAAGTGGAAAGCTTCATCTACTTTAACATTTATAGATTCTACGATTGTTTTAGATTCCAAGTTAAATACCCGATATGCTCTACTATTTGTAGAATACCCCAAGAAAATCCCTTCGTCACTTCGAGAGTCAAATTTTCTAAGATTTTCGCGGTCACGTAAAATGTAACATCGACTCCCAAAGATGCAAAAATATTTGATGTTGGGTTTTCTACAACACCATAGTTCATATGGTGTATTTAACGTTCCCGGGCGCAAATAAACTCGATTAATAACATAGATTGCAGTGTTCACAGCTTCAGCCCAAAAATGTAGCGGTAAATTCCGGCTATGAAGCATAACACGTGCCATCTCTTGAACAACCCGGTTTTTGCGCTCGACAACACCATTCTGTTGAGTTGTATAGGGTGCTGAGAATTCATGTTTGATGCCATTGGAAGTGCAAAAATCAATGAATTTAGAGTTTATGAATTCTCCACCTCTATCACTTCTAACACGAATGATCTTTCCATTCTTTTCAATCATAATACGAAGGCAAATCTCGTGAAAAGAATCAAAAGTATCAGCTTTCTCTTTTAAAAATGCTACCCAAGAATACCTAGAGAAATCATCAACCAATAAGAAAATATACCATTTACCTCCCAAGGATGGTTGACGTGTCGGCCCCATAAGATCCATATGCAATAATTCCAAGGGCCGTTTGGTACCGACGTGATTCAAGGATGAAAGAAGAATTCACCTTTGCGTACCCAAACCTTTCGAGTTTTGGTGTACGTCGGAAATGATTGTGAAGTTGATACCTTTGGTGAAAGCGTCTTGTTTGATCCATTGCTTTTCCTTGACGTCGTCGTCTTGTTTGATGAACTACCGAGGCTCTTTTCCTTCAAAGAATTTGCATTTGATTTCCGAGGAATCACCATTTTGGTAGTCGTTGCAAGAAGTGCTTGAGTTGAGCGTTTGGCTCCCATCTTGCAATTTCTCCTTATGTGCCCTGCAAAATTACAACGAAAACATACCTTAGTGCTTGACGATTCCGAGGAGGGTGAAGTAGGCTTGTTGTCGTTGCTTGTCGTGAATTCCGGTGTCGGAGGAGGAGATACCGACTGAGGCACAAAAACTGTCCCAACCGAACTAAAATTGTCTTTGTCACGCCCCGGAACCCGGGCTCGCCAACAGATCCGCCGTGCACACGGGATTTCCCGAGTACACGAAGCGCTGGTAACCTGCTCAGATATCGGATGTACAATAAAGGAGCATAATACAGAGCTGAAATAGAAGAACCACATAATATCTTATACTGGGACTAAAAATAAACTGTAATATGTACAATAATCTCCCAGCTCACCAAAATAATACAACCAGCTGGCGAAAACCAGACTCAAAATAAAAGGAGAATATCACAGTCTGAGTGAAGGGTACAACGTCTATCTACAGCTCTCAGTCTCCCAGGAGATCTATCTACTCAGCGATCCCCTTACCTTTATCAGCCGCTGATAGCCTAGCAGCTCCCGCAGACGACTCTGCAAAATAAAGAAGAAGAAAGAGAAAACAATAATGGGGGTGAGAACTACCAGATAAACCAGTAGCCTCCCCTAGTGGGCAAAACCTCAACTCTGACGCACCCACTAGGACTACTAGAGGCCAGAAAGGAAAAAGTGGTAAGGCTGTAAGCAGAACTGCTGAATAAAGGGGAAACCACCACTAGCATGCCTCTAAATGCAGTGCCAAAAGGAATGACTGTATGTATGCCTCAGTATCTAACATGCCTGCCTGAATAAACCCAATCTTATGTCACCAGTAAAACTGGTACTGCCTGCTGCGCCTTGCCTGCCCAAATCGGGTATGCTGGCCAATGCATAACACCGATAGGGAATGAGAGTCTCAAGGACTCAAGCCTGCCTGTAACACACTCCGGAGTGGCACTCGAGGGGAGCGACCCACACGAGTAAAAGTACCTCAGTAATAAGTATCATAAGTGTCGTAAACAGCAGGACTGGATCATGACTATGATCAAAGTGGGAAAAGCCATCCACTAAGAAAAACTGATCTGATGCCATAGTACTTAATAAGTGGGAAAAACCATCCACTAGAGAAAAACCCGATCCCCAGCTGATGCCTAAAATAGACCAGACTCAACCCCAGTCTGATGCAAGGATAAACATCCGGCCGACCGCCTACAGTCCGCGGTCACCGCAACACCCCACAAGTTTATAATCTAACATAACCTTGGCTATACTATCCCAAACCCCTGCTCATACTCGAGCGACAAGCAACTGAAAGCAAAAGAGAGCAATAAAACATGTCAAGTCTTAATATGATAGTGCAGCAATAAATAGTGGCCCTACCTGATGTCCGGGCATGCATGCAACTGTCTTTATTTTAAAAGTTGTAAAATAGTGTCAAAGATTTGAAAAGATTGATTTACTGAATAAAAGTCATTTGCATGCGAGATTATAGCCTTTGTCTCAATCACAGTGTCCCAATATAAGTCATCATATCATCTGTGGGGTTATATTAATTTTTAGGAGAGTTCGTCCCAGCGGTTCTCATCAATTGTCCTGTTAGTAGTCCCAATAGTTCTCATCAATTTAGTTTGTCCCAATTGTTCTCATCAATTGTCATATTAGTTTGTCCCAATTGTTCTCATCAATTGTCATATTAGTTTGTCCCAATTGTTCTCATCAATTAAATTTTAGGGGAGTTCCAGTAATCCCAGTGAGCTTGTCAAAAATGAGGTAAGCAACAACCGCCCACCTCGAGCAGCTCAAACTACACCTCAGGTAGTCTCCTGGTTGTCCACAGTCCCCTAGAACTGCTGTCTGCCGAAAACGGTGCCCTACAGCAACACACATTGCACAGGGTGTAACTATAGTATTCATAAAAATACAGCTTTTGCTGTTTTTCAAATGGCACGAAAAGAGAGGAGTTTTTCACCTCTGTATAGTGCTCAGAAAAATCCAGAAAAATTACGGTTGCGTTCCTCGCGAAGAGTAGATCAAAATCGACTCTTTAAACATCTCGATCTGATGCTCCTACGCCAAGATAAAAATCGGAGAAGTTGACGCTGCCCAGAAATTTCCACAGCAAAAAGGGGGGTCAAAGAGACCTCGGGAAACGTGCCAAAAGTACGAAATGGAGCAAAGTGATCAACACAGAAATCGAAGCCTTACCTCTTAGGAACGCGCTGTCGCAAAAATCGTCCAAAAATTCCTCCTGGTTAGCCCACAGGGAATTTTCGACGGAACTGCGACGGGAAATGGGCCGAAAAAGAAAACCGTCGCAGTGCGCCGCGTCGCAGATAACTCACTAACTGTAACTCCAAAAATTCTGAGATTTGGAGGAGAGAGAGAAGAGAGAGAGAGGAAGAAATTTCGTAGAGGGCACTTTCTCTGGTTCTCTCTCTAAGGGCTCGAAAACCGAGGTGCAAAGAGAGGGGGGTGGGGGGCCCTATTTATAATGGGCTGAGGCTCCACACAGGATCGGATCCGAACAGGAAACACCGAAACGGGCCAACCAAAACGCGCCACGTGTCCACAAAACAGGGAACAGCCTGTGCAAGGGCCACTCAGAAGACGCCACGTGTCCACGTGGAGCACGGGCCCGGTCCCCGCGCCGGGTCTTCCGGAAGATGTCGGCCAATCCGGGTGTGCCACGTGTCACAGTCCCCGTGGGCTTCTAGAAGCCGGCCAGCCAATCGGGAGCCGCCACGTGGCACGGGGGGTATTCGGTGCTCCCGGTGCACGCCAGGCCCATGGACCGCGCACCCGAGCCCCTGCCCGCGCCTGCGCCGCCGCCCTCTGCCGCTGTGCCGCCGCTGCGCCGCCGCCCGCCGCCGCTCGCCGGTCGCCGGAACAGTAATTCCGGCGGCCGGAGTTACTGTTCCGGCGTGAACAGTACCGAGGTGCCGAAAAATTAAAGTAAATATACCGTTTCGATCGTTTTCGCGCGCTGAGTCCAAATACGACGTCCATTTTGCCAAATTCTCATCCGAAATTTGCCGAAAGCTCCCGGAAAATTCTATTTGCTCCGATTTTCGCGCAGAGTCTATATTAAATATCCAATTTCGATTCTACAAGCTCTGCTTCACCGGATAAGCTCCCTACAGTCACTGTTTAATGTTGCACAGTTCCTGCGGGAGTCCGGATCATCACATCCTCCCCCACTAAAAAGAGTTTCGTCCTCGAAACGAGACTAAACAATAATCCTCAGTCCGATGTCTCGAATAAGTAGGGGTGAGCATCCCTCATCTCCGACTCGAGCTCCCATGTAGCCTCGCGCTCGTCATGATTGCTCCATTGGATCTTCACATAGGGAATGGCCCGACTGCGTAATTCTTTCATCTCTCGATCCAGAACTCGCAGTGGGCGTTCTTCATACCTCAAATCCTCGCCGATCTCAAGCGGTGTGAAGTCGATGACGTGCGATGGGTCGAAGATATACTTCCTCAAAGTAGAAACATGAAATACATCATGGACACCAGCAAGCCTTGGAGGAAGTGCGAGTCGGTAGGCAACTGGCCCGATACGCCCCAATACCTCAAAGGGTCCAATATATCAGGGGCTAAGTTTCCCACGAATGCCGAACCTCCTGATTCCTTTGGACGGCGAGACTTTTAGGAATACATGATCTCCAACCTGAAATTCTAAGTCTCGTCGCCGAACGTCGGCATAGCTCCTCTGTCGGTTTTGGGCAGTCTGAAGATGCTTTCCAATCACCCGGACCTTCTCTTCTGCCTCTATCAAGACATCTGGTCCCAAGGTCCGCCTCTCATCTACGTCACTCCAATAAAGTGGTGATCGACACTTGCGTCCATACAATGCTTCAAACGGAGCCATCTGAATGCTCGCTTGAAAGCTATTGTTGTACGCGAATTCAGCCAAAGATAAATGCCGAATCCACCCTCCGCCGAAATCCAAGACACAAGCCCTCAGCATGTCCTCCAGGATTTGTATCGTCCGTTCTGACTGTCCATCCGTCTGCGGATGAAAAGCAGTACTGAACCTAAGCTGAGTTCCCAAGGTTGTCTGCAAACTCATCCAGAAACGTGAAACAAACCTCGGGTCTCAATCTGATACAATGGAGGCTGGTACTCCATGTAATCTAACTATCTCATCTAGATATAGCTGGGCTAGTCGCTCAAGTGGCCACGTAGCTTGCATGGGCAGAAGTGCGCCGACTTGATAAGTCTATCTACAACTACCCAGATAGCGTCTGCTCCTCCCTGGGCCCTCGGTAGTCCGACCACAAAGTCCATTGTAATGTGGTCCCATTTCCACTCGGGGATTGGGAGACTTTGTAACTTGCCAGCTGGCACTAGATGCTCAGCTTTCACTTGCTGACAAGTTAAACACTGGGCCACAAATCTCCCAATATCCCTTTTCATGCCTTTCCACCAGAAGTGTGCCTTGAGGTCTTTATACATCTTAGTCCCACCAGGATGTAGGGTATAAGGTGTATAATGGGCCTCTCGCAATATCTGTTCTCTAATCTCCACATGTATTGGCACACATGCTCGGTTCCTGTACCTCAGTACTCCCGAGGCATCTACCGTAAAGTCTCCTGACTGATCACTCGGAATATGATCTCTAATCCTGGCCAAGTGGGGGTCCTCACTCTGTTTCTCTTTGATCCTGTCCAGCAGAGTGGGCTGCAAGACTAAAGATGTCAGTCTAGCAGTGACCCCAGGGGACACAACCTCTATCTCGAGTCGTCTCATTTCCTCTAATAGCGCCGCTTGGTCTGTGATCAACATAGACAAACTTTGCAACCGCTCTCCTACTCAAGGCGTCAGCGACCACATTAGCCTTGCCTGGGTGGTAGAGAATATCATAATATTTTAATAGCTCTAACCACCTACGTTGCCTCAAATTCAACTCCTTCTGTGTGAACAGGTATTTTAGGCTCTTGTGGTCGGTGTAGATTTCACAATGCTCCCCATATAGATAATGACGCCAAAGCTTCAGTGCAAACACTACAGCAGCAAGCTCCAAGTCATGGGTAGGGTAATTCTTCTCATAATCCTTGAGTTGCCTTGATGCGTAAGCAATTACCCTCCCTTCCTGCATCAGCACACAACCAAGTCCGTTGTGTGATGCATCACTATAGATCACATATCCTTTTCCCATAACAGGAAGGGAAAGGATAGGAGCGGTCATCAGTTTATTCTTCAGCTCCTCAAAGCTCTTTTGACAGTCCTCACTCCAGATAAACTTCACTCCCTTACGCGTCAAGCGAGTGAGGGGTGTGGAGAGCTTCGCAAAGCCTTCCACAAAAAACCGACGGTAATACCCAGCTAAACCCATAAAGCTACGTACCTCAGAAACCGTCGTTGGTCGGGGGCCAATCCCGAACCGCCTCAATCTTCGCTGGGTCCACTGCCACAACCTGCGGCAGAAATCACATGGCCCAAGAAGACTACCTCCCGAAGCCAAAACTCGCACTTTGCCAGCTTGGCATACAACTTCTTTTCTCGCAGAAGTTGCAGCACAACCTTTAAGTGCTTCTCATGCTCAATATCACTTCGGGAGTAATCAAGATATCATCAATGAATACTACTACGAATCGATCCAAGTATAGTTGGAAGATCCTGTTCATTGAAATCCATGAATGCGGCAGGGGCATTAGTTAGCCCAAAAGGCATAACTGTAAATTCATATGCCCATACCGTGATCAAAATGCCGTTTCGGAATATCTACGGCCTTCACCTTCAACTGGTGGTAACCGGACTGCAAATCTATCTTAGAGAAGACGCAAGACCCTTGCAGCTGATCAAAAAGATCATCGATGCGCTGGCAAAGGGTATTTGTTCTAGATGGTCACTTTATTTAATTCTCTATAATCCACACGTAGCCGAAGTGACCCATCCATCTTCTTTACGAATAGCACCGGCGCACCCAAGGTGATACACTCAGCCTAATAAAGGCCCTTATCCATTAATCCTGGAGTTGCGCCTTAAGCTCTCGCAGCTCAGCCGGTGCCATCCGGTAAGGAGCCTTAGAGATTGGCGCAAGTTCCTGGAACTACGTTAATCACGAACTCAATCTCCCTATCTGGCGGCATGCTAGACAGCTCAGGTGGGAAAACATCCGGGAACTCGCGGGCAATAGGGATATCCCCGAGTCCCGGCGCCGCCGTAGGCCCCTCAACAACACTAGCCAAAAGGCTACACATCCTCGACGGATCATCAGCCTCGCTCGGGAAGTCGAAATCATAGTGCAAAGAAAGCGCTCTGACATTCCGATATACCAACATTTTCTGGCTTTCTAAAAGTGACGGTCCTTGCGGCACAATCAATAGTCGCAAAATACCGAGCCAACCAGTCCAACCCGAGGACCACATCGAAGTCCTTCAGTTGACTCAGGTCCAATAGGTCTACTGGCATAATCCAGGACTCGATCTAAATCGGGTGGGGCTAACAGCACATCCTCATGTGCAGAGTTCAATCGGGAATCTACACCTTCTGTGCACAAGGTGAGAGTCCTATTCCTAACCCTATGCAATGATGTACATTCTCTACAAATAAAGAGATGCCCCTATAAAAAACGAGGTACGAGTCCTTATGCCAGAAAGTAAATCATACCTGCCTCCACTCCGATCAGCCATAGCAGAATCCCTTGCCTGCGCTAAGCCATCTTGACTGCTCAACAACGGCTGTCTCTCTCCAGAAGGGCGGGGGAAATGAAACTTGATCTCCTTGGAGATCTGTCGGTGAAGCTCCCCGGTCGTAGCTGGAAAGGGGCAGGGACAGATGCCGAAGTAGGTGCCACCGTTATCCCCGAAGGACACGTAACGCCACGTGCCCGGGCTGTCGCCACTTGAAACAGCGGCCGAACCTCAAGTCACAAGCACCCTGAAGTGTGCTGACCTTCGCAGCAGAAAATGCACCAACATAGACTGAGGCTGCCTTACCTGCTGTTGCTGCTGCCTATGCCGCTGAGGCCTCTGTGACCTGGTGGGATGCTGCGGTAGGGGCCAATGCTGAAAAAGGTGCTACTAAAACCTGAAAAGGGGCACGTAGGTCGGATGTGGCCTGGCTGCCCACATCGATAGCATCGACACCTCCCTCAAGCCACAGGTATTTGATGAATGCTGCCCCTACAGAAAATGCATCGGACGACGCCCGAGACTGTCGAGACTGCTGCTGCGGAGCCTCTGCGATCTACCAGGTCCTCGTCGTCAAGACGCCCGGCCCGTAGACTGGGCCCGCAGGGGTCGTGGTGGTCTCCGAACTGGCCTGTCCATCATTATCTGGGGGGGGCGTTCTTGTCTGGACACTGCTCGAAAGTCCTGGCCCCTTCGTCAACGCCAAGTCACCTCTCTGCGCCAGCAACTGCTCCAGCGTTTGGTCCTGTGTCGAAAGCTTCTTGCCACCAATGGGTCACCAAGGCCCGTAGTTCTCCCAGCTCAGCAGATACGCCTGCTCGGGCTTCTCAGAAGGGGTAGAGAATATCCCCCAGACGAAAAATGACGACGGGGGTGACATACTGTCACCAAAAGCCACAAATCAGCAAATATAAAATTCCACACGACCCAATCTAGCGAAAGTCAAAGACATTCCCCTATTTCTGTGACTTTATGTTGTCTGCAGCCAACATAACTGTTCACCAGAAATGGGGTATGTCGGCTCCTCTTCAGCACTTGGAAGAGTCAAACAAATAAATCAACAACTTTCGCAAATGTCACATCTTCGCGCCCATTATCCTAGGGTCTACCAAAAAAATAGCCTAGGGTTCCTAATAAGTCCCAAGACCTATCCCTAAGCTCTGATACAACTTAATCTGTCACGCCCCGGAACCCGGGCTCGCCAAACAGATCCGCCGTGCACACGGGATTTCCCGGTACACGAAGCGCTGGTTAACCTGCTCCCATACGGTATATGTACAATAAGGAGCATATACAGAGTGAAATAGAAGAACCACATAATATCTTATATGGGACTAAAAAATAAACTGCTAATAGTACAATAATCTCCCAGCTCACCAAAATAATACAAACCATCGAGAGGCGAAAACCAGACTCTAAAAATCAAAGGAGAATATCACAGCTGAGTGAAAGGGTACAACGTCTTATCTACAGCTCTCACGTCTCCCAGGAGATCTATCGCCTCAGCGATCCCCTTACCTTATCAGCCGCGATAGCCTAGCAGCTTCCCGCAGATTTCGACTCTGCAAAAAAGAAGAAGA
>CM055069.1:37802569-37829774 GCA_029204045.2 Tillandsia leiboldiana
ATAACTGTGCATCTCACTTTAAATAAAATCTCTAGCTAACTGAGTCATGATTTTAGGTTAGTTAACGGGTACATGGAATAACGAAGTAATGATGCGAAGTATGATTCACGGTAACGTTGAAGCCGTGTCAGAGAATAGTTTGTTAGTGCACTCTTTATTTGTGCCGAACTATTCTATTTTTGCCACTCATTTTTTAGTTTTTAGCTATCCAAGTTCAAATCAAAATGCAAATTTGTCGAATGATAAAAAGGTACCGTAATCATCTTTGTCATTTGCACACGCAGAGCTCGTGCTAGTTCTAATCTTGCCATATTCCAACTCAACATCTAGCTAAAATTTTTGTACTATTTTTGTTGTAATAAAGAATGACAAAAAAATTTTGAATGCAGGGCTTCAAGAATGTGAAGAACATGGGAGGTGGTTATCTTTCTTACGTGAAGAGCATGAATGAAGACACATAACTCTCTCTTTTATCATTTACAAAGTCATAAAATATCAGATAATTGTGTTTCATTCGCCCCTTATGCTTTGAATTTTTTTTTTTTTAGTGAGAGGAGTGCATGCTACCGCTTCATTCATGAGGGGGATGAATTAACTACAAGACTAGGCAGCGCCGGGGCCTAAAAAAAAAAAAAAAAAAAAAAAAAAAAAAAAAAAAAAAAAAAAAAACTACTACTGTGTTCCCCAGTTCACAGACCACGAGCGTCCTTACAAAGCTGTCCCGCCGGCATTTTGCGATTATCAAAGATCCTTCTGTTACATTCAAGCCAATGGTCCACCAAACAGAGGCAATCCCCACAAGCTCCCTATCGCGCAATGAACCACGTCTCTGACAGACGGTATTCCACAGATAAGCAGCCGAAGGAGTGGTGTGGGAGGAGTGTGACGTTGATCAAGAAAGCTTGAAGGATGCTTCTGGTGAACTGACAGCCCAAGAATAGGTGATTAACTGTTTCCTCTCTTCGTCCAGGCATAGTCACATTTACCGTCCCCTGTCCACCCCCTTTTAAGCAGGTTGTCTTTGGTTCGGACCTTACCCCGTAGGACTACCAAAGAAAATTTTTTACCTTTAGGGGAACTTTAATCTTCCAGATTTCCCGAAACCGGAGTTCTGAGATGCCGCCGTTTTGGAGGAATAGATAAAGTGATTTGACCGTAAGCTCCCAGATTGAGACCATCTCCAGCGCACACATCCTTAGAAGGGAGGATGGGGCAAGCAACAATAGTCTCCTTAAGGAGGTTAACCGAATCAAGATCAGCCTGTTAGCAGGGGTGAACTCCCGGAGGATGAAAAGCCACTTCCACTGGTTAGCTCCCCAGCACTCCCATACATAGCGTCTCTTCCCCCTGGCTGCGTCGAAGATATTTGGGAAGAGTGTTCTTAGCGGTGCCTGGGCGGCCCAGATATCCGACCAAAAGCAGATGTCTTTCCCATCCCCTAGCTCGAACGACATCCCACATCTGAAGATGTCTCTGGTAGCGAGAACATTGCGCCACCATTGAGAAAACGGCCTGAAGGAGATTCCCTCTCTTAACGGCTTCCTTCGTCCGTAGTAGATTCCTTTGATAAGGGATCCCACAGCAAGCTCTTGTCAGAGAAGAACCTCCACCACCACTTAGCTAGAAGTGCTACATTCATGTTTTCCAGGTTGAGAACCCCTAATCCTCCCTCTAAAGTGCTCCTGCAAATCGTTTTCAATTGACAAGGCATTGCCCGCCTACCACAGATGACATCCCCTTCCAGAAGAAAGCTCTGCGGAGCGCCTCGAAGCGTCTGACTACCCATTTGGGAGCTCGAAACATGGAGAGATGAAAAAGAGGTAGATTCGAAGCACGGAGTTCACCAGTATTAATCGACCCCCCTGGGATAGTAGTTTAGCTTGCCACCCCTCAATCGTTTTTTCAAACTGCCCAATAACCTGCCACCAGTCATCTTTCGAAGCCGTTTGTCAGATAGTGGGAGACCAAGGTAAGAAACTGGAAGCTCACACCAACTTGCATCCCAGAATGTCAGCCAGTCCCTCCCCCTACCGGTCTGCCTGCCCAGGTAAAAGAGTTCGGTCTTCTTTCGGTTAACCTTCAATCCAGAAGCCCATTCGAAGAGGTTCCAGATGAACTGTAAGTTGTCGATCTGTTTCCTCTTGGCATCGCAGAAGAAGAGGGTGTCATCTGCATATTGGATGATAGATATTTTGGAGTCCATAGTGGGTCCCACTCCCTTTAGTAGCCCGTTGTGTACCGCCCTCTCGGTTATTCTGGTCAGTCCTTCCACCACCAAAATGAACAGGTAGGGGGATAGGGGGTCTCCTTGTCTGAGTCCCCTACACGTCTTGATCCATTTCGTGGGTACATCGTTCACCAGAGCAGCCACCTTAGCATTGCAAATGCATTGCTTGATCCACTCACACCACCTATTGTTAGCTCCAATCCCAGCGAGAGCCAAGAAAATAAACTCCCAAAGTACCATGTCAAATGCTTTTCAAAGTCCGCTTTAATGCCTACCACCTCTAAACCAGCTTTGGAGCCCCAGCTGACAAGTTCAGTAGCAGTTGCAAAGGAGTCCAGGATCGACCTGCCTTTGAGGAAGGCAGACTGAGCAGGTGAAATAATCTCCTTCATTACCCCTTCCAGCCTATTAGCTAAACCTTAGAAATGATTTTCTGTACCGCATTGATAAGGCTAATAGGCCAAAATCGTTGGCCGAGTTGGCCCCCTCCTTCTTGGGAACCAGACAAATGTAGGAGTAATCCAGAGGGGATGAGTTCATCGATCCGTTGTATAGTTTCCTGAAAGATGATCAGCAGATCGGACTTTACAACCTCCCAGAATTTTTGGAAGAAGCCCAAGTTGAAGCCATCTGGGCCAGGCGCTTTATCCGCGCCCAGTTGGAAAGTCGCCTTCCTGATCTCCTCTACGGAGAAAGGAACAGTAAGATCATCAGGGCAGCCAATCTTTCTGCTCCCAAAGAGTTCAGTCCAATCCCCTACCGAGCCACGAGAACTGTTAGTCGGGGTAAATCTCTTCTTGAAATAGTCAAAAAATAATCCCTTTTTTCTTCTTCTCTTCGACAGGTCTGCCCGTTATCCCCAACTTCTCCAATGGTATTCTGTCTTCTCCTTCCATTCGCTATGGAGTGGAAGAATTTAGTGTTGCCGTCGCGCTTCCTTCAGCCAGCGAATATTTGCACGTGCTTTCCAGAGTGTCTCCTTATCGACCACTACCCCTCTAAGAAGAGCTTTAAGCTGAACACGCTTCTCCAATAAGAGAGGGGGAGGTTCCCACACTCCTCCAAAGTATCAAGATGTTGAATTTCACCGGCCAGATTTTTGTTGGTTTTGGAGATGCAGTAGAAGGACGTGGAGCACCATTCCTTGATACGCTTTCGACAATGTCGAAGCCTAGCCACTATCGTAAGGACGCCAGATCCTTTGGAGGTATCTCATTCCACCACGTTGGCAGTTTGTTGCAGAAGTCCTCTCTTGAAGCCATACCATCTCAAATCTGAACGAGGGGGGCAGATTTTGTGGCTGGTGGAAAGGATGATAGGTGAGTGGTCCGAAGTGATCCTCGGTCCCACTACCACTTTAGAGAGGGGGACTGTTGGTCCCACTCAGAGGAGATAAGAAACCGGTCGAGTTTGGCGAGGGAGGGATTACTTTGAAGGTTAGACCAAGTGAATTGCTGGTTACAAAGCGGCAGGTCCAATACCTCCAGCTCATTAATAAGATCAGCAAACAGGACATGAGCCGTCCACACCCACTCCTCCCTTTCTTTCCTGGGAAGTCTTGGTGAGGTTGAAATCCCCACACAGAGCCCACACCCCCCTGCAGTCCCTTTTGAGCTCCGCCTGTCACGCCCCGGAACCCGGGCTCGCCAACAGATCCGCCGTGCACACGGGATTTCCCGAGTACACGAAGCGCTGGTAACCTGCTCAGATATCGGATGTACAATAAAGGAGCATAATACAGAGCTGAAATAGAAGAACCACATATATCTTATACTGGACTAAAATAAACTGTAATATGTACAATAATCTCCCAGCTCACCAAAATAATACAACCAGCTGGCGAAACCAGACTCAAAATAAAAGGAGAATATCACAGTCTGAGTGAAGGGTACAACGTCTATCTACAGCTCTCAGTCTCCCAGGAGATCTATCTACTCAGCGATCCCCTTACCTTTATCAGCCGCTGATAGCCTAGCAGCTCCCGCAGACGACTCTGCAAAATAAAGAAGAAGAAAGAGAAAACAATAATGGGGGTGAGAACTACCAGATAAACCAGTAGCCTCCCATAGTGGGCAAAACCTCAACTCTGACGCACCCACTAGGACTACTAGAGGCCAGAAAGGAAAAAGTGGTAAGGCTGTAAGCAGAACTGCTGAATAAAGGGGAAACCACCACTAGCATGCCTCTAAATGCAGTGCCAAAAGGAATGACTGTATGTATGCCTCAGTATCTAACATGCCTGCCTGAATAAACCCAATCTTATGTCACCAGTAAAACTGGTACTGCCTGCTGCGCCTTGCCTGCCCAAATCGGGTATGCTGGCCAATGCATAACACCGATAGGGAATGAGAGTCTCAAGGACTCAAGCCTGCCTGTAACACACTCCGGAGTGGCACTCGAGGGGAGCGACCCACACGAGTAAAAGTACCTCAGTAATAAGTATCATAAGTGTCGTAAACAGCAGGACTGGATCATGACTATGATCAAAGTGGAAAAAGCCATCCACTAAGAAACCCTGATCTGATGCCATAGTACTCAATAAGTGGGAAAAACCATCCACTAGAGAAAAACCCGATCCCCTGCTGATGCCTAAAATAAACCAGACTCAACCCCATTCTGATGCAAGGATAAACATCCGGCCGACCGCCTACAGTCCGCGGTCACCGCAACACCCCACAAGTTTATAATCTAACATAACCTTGGCTATACTATCCCAAACCCCTGCTCATACTCGAGCGACAAGCAACTGAAAGCAAAAGAGAGCAATAAAACATGTCAAGTCTTAATATGATAGTGTAGCAATAAATAGTGGCCCTACCTGATGTCCGGGCATGCATGCAACTGTCTTTATTTTAGAAGTTGTAAAATAGTGTCAAAGATTTGAAAAGATTGATTTACTGAATAAAAGTCATTTGCATGCGAGATTATAGCCTTTGTCTCAATCACAGTGTCCCAATATAAGTCATCATATCATCTGTGGGGTTATATTAATTTTTAGGAGAGTTCGTCCCAGCGGTTCTCATCAATTGTCCTGTTAGTAGTCCTGTTAGTAGTCCCAATAGTTCTCATCAATTTAGTTTGTCCCAATTGTTCTCATCAATTGTCATATTAGTTTGTCCCAATTGTTCTCATCAATTGTCATATTAGTTTGTCCCAATTGTTCTCATCAATTGTCATATTAGTTTGTCCCAATTGTTCTCATCAATTAAATTTTAGGGGAGTTCCAGTAATCCCAGTGAGCTTGTCAAAATGAGGTAAGCAACAACCGCCCACCTCGAGCAGCTCAAACTACACCTCAGGTAGTCTCCTGGTTGTCCACAGTCCCCTAGAACTGCTGTCTGCCGAAAACGGTGCCCTACAGCAACACACATTGCACAGGGTGTAACTATAGTATTCATAAAATACAGCTTTTGCTGTTTTTCAAATGGCACGAAAAGAGAGGAGTTTTTCACCTCTGTATAGTGCTCAGAAAAATCCAGAAAAATTACGGTTGCGTTCCTCGCGAAGAGTAGATCAAAATCGACTCTTTAAACATCTCGATCTGATGCTCCTACGCCAAGATAAAATCGGAGAAGTTGACGCTGCCCAGAAATTTCCACAGCAAAAAGGGGGGTCAAAGAGACCTCGGGAAACGTGCCAAAAGTACGAAATGGAGCAAAGTGATCAACACAGAAATCGAAGCCTTACCTCTTAGGACGCGCTGTCGCAAAAATCGTCCAAAAATTCCTCCTGGTTAGCCCACAGGGAATTTTCGACGGAACTGCGACGGGAAATGGGCCGAAAAAGAAAACCGTCGCAGTGCGCCGCGTCGCAGATAACTCACTAACTGTAACTCCAAAATTCTGAGATTTGGAGGAGAGAGAGAAGAGAGAGAGAGGAAGAAATTTCGTAGAGGGCACTTTCTCTGGTTCTCTCTCTAAGGGCTCGAAAACCGAGGTGCAAAGAGAGGGGGGTGGGGGGCCCTATTTATAATGGCTGAGGCTCCACACAGGATCGGATCCGACAGGAAACACCGAAACGGGCCAACCAAAACGCGCCACGTGTCCACAAAACAGGGAACAGCCTGTGCAAGGGCCACTCAGAAGACGCCACGTGTCCACGTGGAGCACGGGCCCGGTCCCCGCGCCGGGTCTTCCGGAAGATGTCGGCCAATCCGGGTGTGCCACGTGTCACAGTCCCCGTGGGCTTCTAGAAGCCGGCCAGCCAATCGGGAGCCGCCACGTGGCACGGGGGTATTCGGTGCTCCCGGTGCACGCCAGGCCCATGGACCGCGCACCCGAGCCCCTGCCCGCGCCTGCGCCGCCGGCCCTCCTGCCGCTGTGCCGCCGCTGCGCCGCCGCCCGCCGCCGCTCGCCGGTCGCCGGAACAGTAAGTCCGGCGGCCGGAGTTACTGTTCCGGCGTGAACAGTACCGAGGTGCCGAAAAATTAAAGTAATATACCGTTATCGATCGTTTTTCCGCGCGCCTGAGTCCAAATACGACGTCCATTTTGCCAAATTCTCATCCGAAATTTTGCCGAAAGCTCCGGAAAATTCTATTTGCTTCCGATTTTCGCGCAGAGTCTATATTAAATATCCAATTTCGATTCTACAAGCTCTGCTTCACCGGATAAGCTCCCTACAGTCACTGTTTAATGTTGCACAGTTCCTGCGGGAGTCCGGATCATCACATCCTCCCCCACTAAAAAGAGTTTCGTCCTCGAAACGAGACTAAACAATAATCCTCAGTCCGATGTCTCGAATAAGTAGGGGTGAGCATCCCTCATCTCCGACTCGAGCTCCCATGTAGCCTCGCGCTCGTCATGATTGCTCCATTGGATCTTCACATAGGGAATGGCCCGACTGCGTAATTCTTTCATCTCTCGATCCAGAACTCGCAGTGGGCGTTCTTCATACCTCAAATCCTCGCCGATCTCAAGCGGTGTGAAGTCGATGACGTGCGATGGGTCGAAGATATACTTCCTCAAAGTAGAAACATGAAATACATCATGGACACCAGCAAGCCTTGGAGGAAGTGCGAGTCGGTAGGCAACTGGCCCGATACGCCCCAATACCTCAAAGGGTCCAATATATCAGGGGCTAAGTTTCCCACGAATGCCGAACCTCCTGATTCCTTTGGACGGCGAGACTTTTAGGAATACATGATCTCCAACCTGAAATTCTAAGTCTCGTCGCCGAACGTCGGCATAGCTCCTCTGTCGGTTTTGGGCAGTCTGAAGATGCTTTCCAATCACCCGGACCTTCTCTTCTGCCTCTATCAAGACATCTGGTCCCAAGGTCCGCCTCTCATCTACGTCACTCCAATAAAGTGGTGATCGACACTTGCGTCCATACAATGCTTCAAACGGAGCCATCTGAATGCTCGCTTGAAGCTATTGTTGTACGCGAATTCAGCCAAAGATAAATGCCGAATCCACCCTCCGCCGAAATCCAAGACACAAGCCCTCAGCATGTCCTCCAGGATTTGTATCGTCCGTTCTGACTGTCCATCCGTCTGCGGATGAAAAGCAGTACTGAACCTAAGCTGAGTTCCCAAGGTTGTCTGCAAACTCATCCAGAAACGTGAAACAAACCTCGGGTCTCAATCTGATACAATGGAGGCTGGTACTCCATGTAATCTAACTATCTCATCTAGATATAGCTGGGCTAGTCGCTCAAGTGGCCACGTAGCTTGCATGGGCAGAAGTGCGCCGACTTGATAAGTCTATCTACAACTACCCAGATAGCGTCTGCTCCTCCCTGGGCCCTCGGTAGTCCGACCACAAAGTCCATTGTAATGTGGTCCCATTTCCACTCGGGGATTGGGAGACTTTGTAACTTGCCAGCTGGCACTAGATGCTCAGCTTTCACTTGCTGACAAGTAAACACTGGGCCACAAATCTCCCAATATCCCTTTTCATGCCTTTCCACCAGAAGTGTGCCTTGAGGTCTTTATACATCTTAGTCCCACCAGGATGTAGGGTATAAGGTGTATAATGGGCCTCTCGCAATATCTGTTCTCTAATCTCCACATGTATTGGCACACATGCTCGGTTCCTGTACCTCAGTACTCCCGAGGCATCTACCGTAAAGTCTCCTGACTGATCACTCGGAATATGATCTCTAATCCTGGCCAAGTGGGGGTCCTCACTCTGTTTCTCTTTGATCCTGTCCAGCAGAGTGGGCTGCAAGACTAAAGATGTCAGTCTAGCAGGACCCCAGGGGACACAACCTCTATCTCGAGTCGTCTCATTTCCTCTAATAGCGCCGCTTGGTCTGTGATCAACATAGACAAACTTGCACCGCTCTCCTACTCAAGGCGTCAGCGACCACATTAGCCTTGCCTGGGTGGTAGAGAATATCATAATATTTTAATAGCTCTAACCACCTACGTTGCCTCAAATTCAACTCCTTCTGTGTGAACAGGTATTTTAGGCTCTTGTGGTCGGTGTAGATTTCACAATGCTCCCCATATAGATAATGACGCCAAAGCTTCAGTGCAAACACTACAGCAGCAAGCTCCAAGTCATGGGTAGGGTAATTCTTCTCATAATCCTTGAGTTGCCTTGATGCGTAAGCAATTACCCTCCCTTCCTGCATCAGCACACAACCAAGTCCGTTGTGTGATGCATCACTATAGATCACATATCCTTTTCCCATAACAGGAAGGGAAAGGATAGGAGCGGTCATCAGTTTATTCTTCAGCTCCTCAAAGCTCTTTTGACAGTCCTCACTCCAGATAAACTTCACTCCCTTACGCGTCAAGCGAGTGAGGGGTGTGGAGAGCTTCGCAAAGCCTTCCACAAAAAACCGACGGTAATACCCAGCTAAACCCATAAAGCTACGTACCTCAGAAACCGTCGTTGGTCGGGGCCAATCCCGAACCGCCTCAATCTTCGCTGGGTCCACTGCCACACCTGCGGCAGAAATCACATGGCCCAAGAAGACTACCTCCCGAAGCCAAAACTCGCACTTTGCCAGCTTGGCATACAACTTCTTTTCTCGCAGAAGTTGCAGCACAACCTTTAAGTGCTTCTCATGCTCAATATCACTTCGGGAGTAAATCAAGATATCATCAATGAATACTACTACGAATCGATCCAAGTATAGTTGGAAGATCCGGTTCATTAAATCCATGAATGCGGCAGGGGCATTAGTTAGCCCAAAAGGCATAACTGTAAATTCATAATGCCCATACCGTGATCAAAATGCCGTTTCGGAATATCTACGGCCTTCACCTTCAACTGGTGGTAACCGGACTGCAAATCTATCTTAGAGAAGACGCAAGACCCTTGCAGCTGATCAAAAAGATCATCGATGCGCGGCAAAGGGTATTTGTTCTAGATGGTCACTTTATTTAATTCTCTATAATCCACACGTAGCCGAAGTGACCCATCCATCTTCTTTACGAATAGCACCGGCGCACCCAAGGTGATACACTCAGCCTAATAAAGCCCTTATCCATTAAATCCTGGAGTTGCGCCTTAAGCTCTCGCAGCTCAGCCGGTGCCATCCGGTAAGGAGCCTTAGAGATTGGCGCAGTTCCTGGAACTACGTTAATCACGAACTCAATCTCCCTATCTGGCGGCATGCTAGACAGCTCAGGTGGGAAAACATCCGGGAACTCGCGGGCAATAGGGATATCCCCGAGTCCCGGCGCCGCCGTAGGCCCCTCAACAACACTAGCCAAAAAGGCTACACATCCTCGACGGATCATCAGCCTCGCTCGGGAAGTCGAAATCATAGTGGCAAAGAAAGCGCTCTGACATTCCCGATATACCAACATTTTCTGGCTTTCTAAAAGTGACGGTCCTTGCGGCACAATCAATAGTCGCAAAATACCGAGCCAACCAGTCCAACCCGAGGACCACATCGAAGTCCTTCAGTTGACTCAGGTCCAATAGGTCTACTGGCATAATCCAGGACTCGATCTAAATCGGGTGGGGCTAACAGCACTCCTCCATGTGCAGAGTTCAATCGGGAATCTACACCTTCTGTGCACAAGGTGAGAGTCCTATTCCTAACCCTATGCAATGATGTACATTCTCTACAAATAAAAGAGATGCCCCTATAAAAACGAGGTACGAGTCCTTATGCCAGAAAGTAAATCATACCTGCCTCCACTCGATCAGCCATAGCAGAATCCCTTGCCTGCGCTAAGCCATCTTGACTGCTCAACAACGGCTGTCTCTCTCCAGAAGGGCGGGGGAATGAAACTTGATCTCCTTGGAGATCTGTCGGTGAAGCTCCCGGTCGTAGCTGGAAAGGGGCAGGGACAGATGCCGAAGTAGGTGCCACCGTTATCCCCGAAGGACACGTAACTCGCACGTGCCCGGGCTGTCCGCACTTGAAACAGCGGCCGAACCTCAAGTCACAAGCACCTGAAGTGTGCTGACCTTCGCAGAAAATGCACCTAACTATAGACTGAGGCTGCCTTACCTGCTGTTGCTGCTGCCTATGCCGCTGAGGCCTCTGTGACCTCTGCTGGGATGCGGTAGGGGCCAATGCTGAAAAAGGTGCTACTAAAACCTGAAAGGGGCACGTAGGTCGGATGTGGCCTGGCTGCCCACATCGGAAGCATCGACCCTCCCTCAAGCCACAGGTATTTGATGAATGCTGCCCCCTACAGAAAATGCATCGGACCGACGCCCGAGACTGTCGAGACTGCTGCTGCGGAGGCCTCTGCGATCTACCAGGTCCTCGTCGATCAAGACGCCCACGGCCCGTAGACTGGGGCCGCAGGGGTCGTGGTGGTCTCCCTGAACTGGCCTGTCCATCATTATCTGGGGCGGGGCGTTTCTTGTCTGGACACTGCTCGAAAGTCCTGGCCCCTTCGTCAACCGCCAAGTCACCTCTCTGCGCCAGCAACTGCTCCAGGCGTTGGTCCTGTCGAAAGCTTCTTGCCACCAAATGGGTCACCAAGGCCCGTAGTTCTCCCAGCTCAGCAGATACCGCCTGCTCGGGCTTCTCAGAAGGGGTAGAAATATCCCCGACGGAAAAATGACGACGGGGTGACATACTGTCACCAAAAGCCACAAATCAGCAAAATAAAATTCCACACGACCCAATCTAGCGAAAGTCAAAGACATTCCCCTATTTCTGTGACTTTATGTTGTCTGCAGCCAACATAACTGTTCACCAGAAATGGGGTATGTCGGTCTCTCTTCACTTACTTGGAAGAGTCAAACAAATAAATCAACAACTTTCGCAAAATGTCACATCTCTCGCGCCCTATTATCCTAGGGTCTACCAAAAGCCTAGGGTTTCCTAAGTCCCAACTGACCTATCCCTAAGCTCTGATACCAACTTAATCTGTCACGCCCCGGAACCCGGGCTCGCCAACAGATCCGCCGTGCACACGGGATTTCCCGAGTACACGAAGCGCTGGTAACCTGCTCAGATATCGGATGTACAATAAAGGAGCATAATACAGAGCTGAAATAGAAGAACCACATAATATCTTATACTGGGACTAAAAATAAACTGTAATATGTACAATAATCTCCCAGCTCACCAAAATAATACAACCATCTGGCGAAAACCAGACTCAAAATAAAAGGAGAATATCACAGTCTGAGTGAAGGGTACAACGTCTATCTACAGCTCTCAGTCTCCCAGGAGATCTATCTACTCAGCGATCCCCTTACCTTTATCAGCCGCTGATAGCCTAGCAGCTCCCGCAGACGACTCTGCAAAATAAAGAAGAAGAAAGAGAAAACAATAATGGGGGTGAGAACTACCAGATAAACCAGTAGCCTCCCCTAGTGGGCAAAACCTCAACTCTGACGCACCCACTAGGACTACTAGAGGCCAGAAAGGAAAAAGTGGTAAGGCTGTAAGCAGAACTGCTGAATAAAGGGGAAACCACCACTAGCATGCCTCTAAATGCAGTGCCAAAAGGAATGACTGTATGTATGCCTCAGTATCTAACATGCCTGCCTGAATAAACCCAATCTTATGTCACCAGTAAAACTGGTACTGCCTGCTGCGCCTTGCCTGCCCAAATCGGGTATGCTGGCCAATGCATAACACCGATAGGGAATGAGAGTCTCAAGGACTCAAGCCTGCCTGTAACACACTCCGGAGTGGCACTCGAGGGGAGCGACCCACACGAGTAAAAGTACCTCAGTAATAAGTATCATAAGTGTCGTAAACAGCAGGACTGGATCATGACTATGATCAAAGTGGGAAAAGCCATCCACTAAGAAAAACTGATCTGATGCCATAGTACTTAATAAGTGGGAAAAACCATCCACTAGAGAAAAACCCGATCCCCAGCTGATGCCTAAAATAGACCAGACTCAACCCCAGTCTGATGCAAGGATAAACATCCGGCCGACCGCCTACAGTCCGCGGTCACCGCAACACCCCACAAGTTTATAATCTAACATAACCTTGGCTATACTATCCCAAACCCCTGCTCATACTCGAGCGACAAGCAACTGAAAGCAAAAGAGAGCAATAAAACATGTCAAGTCTTAATATGATAGTGCAGCAATAAATAGTGGCCCTACCTGATGTCCGGGCATGCATGCAACTGTCTTTATTTTAAAAGTTGTAAAATAGTGTCAAAGATTTGAAAAGATTGATTTACTGAATAAAAGTCATTTGCATGCGAGATTATAGCATTTGTCTCAATCACAGTGTCCCAATATAAGTCATCATATCATCTGTGGGGTTATATTAATTGTTAGGAGAGTTCGTCCCAGCGGTTCTCATCAATTGTCCTGTTAGTAGTCCCAATAGTTCTCATCAATTTAGTTTGTCCCAATTGTTCTCATCAATTGTCATATTAGTTTGTCCCAATTGTTCTCATCAATTGTCATATTAGTTTGTCCCAATTGTTCTCATCAATTAAATTTTAGGGGAGTTCCAGTAATCCCAGTGAGCTTGTCAAAAATGAGGTAAGCAACAACCGCCCACCTCGAGCAGCTCAAACTACACCTCAGGTAGTCTCCTGGTTGTCCACAGTCCCCTAGAACTGCTGTCTGCCGAAAACGGTGCCCTACAGCAACACACATTGCACAGGGTGTAACTATAGTATTCATAAAAATACAGCTTTTGCTGTTTTTCAAATGGCACGAAAAGAGAGGAGTTTTTCACCTCTGTATAGTGCTCAGAAAAATCCAGAAAAATTACGGTTGCGTTCCTCGCGAAGAGTAGATCAAAATCGACTCTTTAAACATCTCGATCTGATGCTCCTACGCCAAGATAAAAATCGGAGAAGTTGACGCTGCCCAGAAATTTCCACAGCAAAAAGGGGGGTCAAAGAGACCTCGGGAAACATGCCAAAAGTACGAAATGGAGCAAAGTGATCAACACGGAAATCGAAGCCTTACCTCTTAGGAACGCGCTGTCGCAAAAATCGTCCAAAAATTCCTCCTGGTTAGCCCACAGGGAATTTTCGACGGAACTGCGACGGGAAATGGGCCGAAAAAGAAAACCGTCGCAGTGCGCCGCGTCGCAGATAACTCACTAACTGTAACTCCAAAAATTCTGAGATTTGGAGGAGAGAGAGAAGAGAGAGAGAGGAAGAAATTTCGTAGAGGGCACTTTCTCTGGTTCTCTCTCTAAGGGCTCGAAAACCGAGGTGCAAAGAGAGGGGGGTGGGGGGCCCTATTTATAATGGGCTGAGGCTTCACACAGGATCGGATCCGAACAGGAAACACCGAAACGGGCCAACCAAAACGCGCCACGTGTCCACAAAACAGGGAACAGCCTGTGCAAGGGCCACTCAGAAGACGCCACGTGTCCACGTGGAGCACGGGCCCGGTCCCCGCGCCGGGTCTTCCGGAAGATGTCGGCCAATCCGGGTGTGCCACGTGTCACAGTCCCCGTGGGCTTCTAGAAGCCGGCCAGCCAATCGGGAGCCGCCACGTGGCACGGGGGGTATTCGGTGCTCCCGGTGCACGCCAGGCCCATGGACCGCGCACCCGAGCCCCCGCCCGCGCCTGCGCCGCCGCCCTCTGCCGCTGTGCCGCCGCTGCGCCGCCGCCCGCCGCCGTGCGCCGCCGCCCGCCGCCGCTCGCCGGTCGCCGGAACAGTAATTCCGGCGGCCGGAGTTACTGTTCCGGCGTGAACAGTACCGAGGTGCCGAAAAATTAAAGTAAATATACCGTTTCGATCGTTTTCGCGCGCTGAGTCCAAATACGACGTCCATTTTGCCAAATTCTCATCCGAAATTTTGCCGAAAGCTCCCGGAAAATTCTATTTGCTCCGATTTTTGCGCAGAGTCTATATTAAATATCCAATTTCGATTCTACAAGCTCTGCTTCACCGGATAAGCTCCCTACAGTCACTGTTTAATGTTGCACAGTTCCTGCGGGAGTCCGGATCATCACAGTCTTCAGTTTGATTGTATCCGAGGCCGAACTTGTTTGATTGACCAAGACCAAGAAGCTTATCCAACTTACTCCTTCCTGATGAAAATCGCTGTAAGTCATCCTTGAGTTGGAGAATGGTCTCTGTCATTTCTAATTTTTCCTGTCGAGCCTCGCCGTTGAGCTTCAAGAAGTAATTCGCTTTGTTCACCATATCTATATAATTCTTCTCGAGTTGCTCATTGGACTCTTGAAGGGAAACATTTGCTTTTATCAGATTATCCCTTTCCACTTCAAGATCGGTCGAGAGAGAAGTTACCCTTTTTACTTCTTCTTAGAGATCCTGCAATCTCCCTCTCAACCCCTTGTTTTGCTTAGCCAGTTTCTTTGAATCCCTCAAAAGTATGTGATAGGCTAGAGCAAAATCTTCACCTTCCGAATCATCCGATTCATCGTCCGTTGCAATCTTTTCAACAGTGGAGTTGGACAATGACTCGGATGTACTTGCCATTAAGCACATGAAGGGTGAAGATGTGGACGCGTGGAACGCCGTTGCGTTATCTTCTTCATCACTTGACGATGACTCATTTGACGATGAGGTGTCATCCCAAGTGACGGCTTGCATCGCCTTCTTCTTGGACGGATTCTTATTTGGACATTCCGTTGAGATATGGCCGTACCCTCGGCACTTGAAGCATTGGACTTGTCCTTCTGTGCTTTTCTTATCTTTAGAAAAACCCTCTTGCTTTCTTGACTTGTAACTTGAAGAACCCTTGCCTTTCTTCCACTTTCCGAAGGATGGAGTTTTGCTTGAATTACCCCTTCGAAAATTTCGGCGAAACTTTCTTGTCAAGAGAGCGAGCTGCTTCTCAAAGTCCTCCATAGATAGGTTCTCGTCATCGCCTGAGGAGGATGAATCCGCGTCTTCTTCTTTTGTTGTTTTCAACGCATAACCTGAAGACTTAGAAGAGGATGCCTTTCCCGAAGTGTAGGTTTTTATAGGATCCACAAGGATCTAAATATGTATTATCAAACAACTAGAGGGGGGGTGAATAGGTGTAATACTTATAAAACCAAATCTCAGTGCAAAATAAAAACCAATGCGAAAATAAAAAACAGCACACCGAGATATACGTGGAAACTCCAATCCAGGAGAAAAACCACGGGACCAACACGCAATAACAATCCACTAAGAATAGAAGAATAACAAGGTGATTACCGACTCCACGGACTCAAACCCCTCCTTCAACTTCTTCGGACCTTGCGCTCACCGATTGCACGTCCACTGCACACGTTCGAATCCACGAACGCCACTCGAATCCACGAGCACACGTTTCGAATCCACGAAACGCCTTTAGCACACCGAATCCACGATGCCACGTCGAATCCACGACGCAAACTCAGCCGGTAAGAATATTGGCTTCGATGGTGATCCTTTGCTTAGATTCTCATTGAGGAACCGTAGAAGAAATCTCTAAGCAAAGATTAGATCAATTCGACAAAAGATATGTTCTTGAAAGAACCGTCGAATTGACCTAAAAGAGGCTATAAAGAAGAACGATAAAAACCTAGCCTTTAGGGTTGCTCTCAAGTGTTTAATTAATTAATCGGTCGTGCTCCCCACGTTTTTGAGAAACCCTAAATGTCTATTTATAGTTTAGAAACCTTTGGAAAGTGATAAGAATAAAAAACTTATCTCATCTGGAAATTTTCAGGACGGCGATCCGGATCGGATTTACTGCGATCCGGATCATCGTAGCGAGTTAGACAATTCCAGAAAAACAAGGGTTCGGGATCCGGATTGAAAAGCCCGATCCGGATCGTTCATGTATTCCAGCAAATACCCATGTTCGGGATCCGGATCGAAATGGCCATGATCCGGATCGGATTTGCCAATGAACAATCACCCTTCGGGATCCGGATTGGACTGTCTGATTCGGATCCTGAACATGACCCATGTCCAGTTCTTGATTTTTATGCAATTAAAAATTCATCCAAGTGTTTCTACACTATAAGAAAGTATTCGGATCACCACAATTATTTAGTTAAACATACCTGATCCTCTTGAATACTTTCTTCTTGAGATTGATGTAACTGATCCACAATTCTTCAACTTCAATCTTCAAGACTCAAGACACTGAGTGTCAACTTGAGCTCTTGTTGAATCTTCTCTAAGTCTTTGATTGCTGATTGACAATTTGATCCCTTTAAGACTCCGACTCAACTCACTGACTTGACTCACGAAATATGCCAACACCAAAATGTCGTAACAATCTCCCCCTTTGGCAATTTCGTGACAAAATCTAAAAATACATAAAAGCGCTCAAGTCACTCATCTTAAACCAAAAAGTCGAAATTCAATGTTATCACCAAAACATTGATTTTCTTTGCGTGAAAGATCCAATAAATACAAAATTACATTTGAACCAAACAGTCCTAGAACATACTCTATGACTTAGGACTTGGAGTCTTAAAGTGATGTAATTCCTGCAAAACAAAACTCCAAACAAAATCAAACGTTAGTCGTTAGAAATTAAAATCCTACATTTGATTCGTCCTTTTGGTTCTTTTGTTTTTCCGGCTCTTTCAACCTTTTCTTTATCTCCCCCTATCAAGAGCATCTCTAACATGTTCTCCATGTTCTCCATGTTCTCCATGTTCTCCCCCTGTCTTGAGGAGCATTTATGTTCTCCCCCTTTGTGATACGATCCGGATATTGATTATTTTACCAGATGGTGGATTGTGGGGCATTGTGGTAACCGCGGGTATTAGGCGGTTGACCAGATGTTAGTTATTGTATCAGATTTGGACTTATGGGGTATTGCGGCGACCGCGGACATTAGGTGGTCGACCGGATGTTTATCTTTGCATCAGATTGGGGATTAGTATTCTTTTAGTGGAGGGGTGTGTTCCACCGGGGCTTTATAGTTGTGATCCAGTCCTGCTTTTGATACTTATCACACCGGCGCGGTTATTGCCCGGTGATGCTTTCCTCGTGTGGGTCGCTCCTCTCGAGTTCCCCTCCGGAGGCCGGGGTCAGACAGTTATTGACAGTTTTGCTATCACATCGGCGCGGCTTATTTGCCCGATGATGAGGGCGGCAGCAGGAGTTTTGCTATCACATCGGCGCGTCTTACTTGCCCGAAGATGAGGGCGGTACAGATTGGGCCCATCCGGGATGGTTGGTTATTGTTGCATACGGTTATTCCAGTCTAGGACTGTATTTTAGAGGCATAGTAGTGGTAGTTTTTCTGTTTCAACAGCTTATTAATCTTACCACTTTACCTTTTCCTTTGCCTCTGGTAGACTTAGTGGGTACGTCGGAGTTTGAGGCTTTACCCACAGGGGGAAGCTACTGGTTTACTAGTAGTTCTCACCCCCATTGTTGTTTTTCTCTCTTTCTTTCCCTTGTTTTGCAGAGTCTTCTGCGGGAGCTGCTGGGCCATCGGCAGCTGATCAAGATAAGGGGATCGCTGAGTAGATAGATCTCCTGTGAGACTGTGAGCTGCTAATAGACAGATATTGTACCCGTTTTACTCAGACTGTAGTAGTTCACTTTTATTTTGTGTCACGCCCCGGGGGTTTGTTTTAGCGGAAACGGTTAATGAAAAGGTATGTCTCTGGCGCGTTCAAATATTATTTTTTTTTTTTGAATATAAATCTTCTTCCCCGACGCGCGCCCAGACCCGCCGCATATACAGATTTACTCTGCAAACGGACAGAGTCTACTCTGTATATGCACGGCGTAGCGGCTAGTACAAGCTCCAAACGCAATCATCAATTCAACCACAACAGTTTCTAACATACAACTATGTACCATAACTGAGTAAAACACACGGCTAAGTGATTTTAAAAGGATAAATCCACAGTCGTTGAAACGGCGCCTACCCGGCACTCAGGTTTTGAAAACATGTTTCGAAAACAGCATAAATCCACAGGGTTTTGAAAATAGTGCCCACACGACACATAGGTTTTGAAAACGATTTTTGCAATCTTTTCTTGGGTTTTCTTTTTCTTTTCCAAACGGCGAACAGAGATAAAAGGAGAGATAAATAAATAAGTAAATAAACAAAAGGAACCATGCCGACATCCACACCGACCCCACGAGGGTATCGAGGACCACACAAAGGACTACAAACCGTGAATGAAATGCAAAGATAAAAGAGAAAATACAGTCCGGGGTCCCCAGCGACCCAGAAGCTCTTGCCCCGTCCTCACCGCCGCCTACCTCTCCCCCCGTCTGGACCCTGTCACGATGTGGGAAGTCAGTGACAAATAATAGTAGAGCAGGAAAAGTAGTAAAACAAACCGTAAAGCTATCCGGAGCAACCACCCTCCCGAGAGGGAAAAAGATAACCTGAACCCCTGTAATCCTGCAATACCCGACCACGTCGGACAACTAAACCGACGGGCCGTACCGTACCTGCAATATCCGACCACGTCGGGCAACTAAACCGACGGGTCGCACCGTACCTGCAATATCCGACCACGTCGGGCAACTAAACCGACGGGTCGCACCGCTCGCACCTCGGCGCCTCAAACCCCACAACTACAGGGGCACCACTACGTCACCTCGTGGGTATACACGGGTCATATACCGCTTTTCCGGAAAAACGCACCCTTTGCGGTGGCCAAACCGCGGGTGCGCGTGCTGCAGCCTCGAGCAAAGTAACCAACAGTAATCATGAATAAGCTATAACCGCTATCATGTTAGCATCATAATATATAATCGAGAGTAAGGGTATAACCACTATCCTGTTAGCAACATCATGTAAAATTAAGAATAAAAGAAAATTAAGAATAAAAGCGACCGCCGGAATTCGGCGCTAAGTACCAAAATAAAACCCACCTCAAACACGAAGGAGACGACGTGCGGGAGCTCCAACTAAAAGTACCCTCGCCGTGTGCCCGAACAGCTACAATAAGAATTATTTGTTAAAAAATCATCGTCGTGGTTAAAAACACTCAAAAACGGGGCGAAACGGGCCAAAAACGGAGCTTCTGGGCTCTTTGGCTGAAGGCTGGTGCACGGTCCAGGCGTGGACCGGGTTTACGGCGCCGGCGGTCGCGTGGCATGCACCGGGTGCACGCAGGAAGCGTGCACCGCGCATCCTGGGCCGGGCCGGTGCACGACACGAGCGTGCACCGGGCTCACGGCCGCAGGGGCCTGCGGTGCGCACCGGGTGCACGCCGCAGCGTGAACTTCACCCGAGCGGGCCGGGCCGGCGCACGAAAGCGTGAGCCGGGTCCGCGGCTCCCGCGCCGCGGGGCGTGCACCGGGTGCACGCCCCGGCCCGTGGACCGTGGGCCGAGAATCCGTACAGTAACCCCTTTTTTCCGGTTTTCTTCTCAGTTTTCGCTCCCGTGCGACTCCGGCGACGACCCCGCGAACATGGTAACGGCGGCGGCGGCCTCCCGTTTAACAACGGCGGCGGCGGCCTCCAGTTCGACAACACGCCTCGCGCGCAACATGACAAGAAAGAAAACCTTATACCGAAAAAGATAACCGGGAAGACCCGAACCGCTCACCCTGTTTTCGCCGGTGAGGGAGGAAGGAAGAGGATCGTCCCGCTCTCGTTCGCCGGGTTCCGCAGGGCGTGCGATCGTCCTTCCCTCTCCTCGTCTCCGTCTCGGTTCCTCACGCCCTCGGTTGAAAAGAGAGGAAATATGAATTGGGGGTTTTTCCCCTTCCCTTTCTTAACAGGGCCGCCTTAAACCCTAGCCGTCGAGAGAGAAACCCTAAAATAACCGAAACAAAAATCGACGGCTACGATTGTCTCGAAAAGCGTGTCAATCGCTCGCACGGATCCCGGAGCACCCAAAAAAGGGTCCAAACTTCAAAAATTAATTCTGGGAGATCCGGGAGTCGAATTCGAATCCGATCGCGTCTCCGTTCACCGTTTTGCGAGCTCTAGCACCAAAAAAAAATCCGCAAGTCCCGACGACCAGCCCAGAATTTCTCGAATTTCAACCCCTTCTTAATCAACTGAAAATATTCGGTTAGGACCCAAGATGGAAAACCGTAAGGTCGAAGTACCACTACATAAATAAAATAACCCAATGACATAAACAGATGAGCATTCCGATCACAGCAGGTTCCCCGTCCGATCGCCTCGAAGAACGTGCCGGCCACTTAACACGGATTCCGATGCACCACTCAAAAGCAAATGCTTTGACCCCCATTTCGGGAGATCCGTAAATCGGAATCCGAATCCGTTCACTTTGCCGCCCTCCGTTCTTCGAGCTCAATCGCAGAAAAATACTAGCGGCCCCGGTCAGTCCATTGCAGAAAACGGTGGAAAGTTTTCCTACCAGTCCCGTCAAAATAAAAGGGAGGTATACAAGGGCAAGGGAGCGCCTGGACTCTACATCACTTACCACAAAAAAAAAGTTTCGTCCTCGAAACTTAATCCTGGTCCCCAACGAATAAAACTGAGTAGCACTCCTCCATCTTTGACTCCCGTTCCTAAGTCGTTTCACGTTCTTCCTGGTTGCTCCACAGCACCTTCCCATAGGGGATCGCCCGGTTGCGCAATCCTTTTTGTCCTCTCGTGCTAAGGTCCGCACCGGTGTTCCGTCGAAGCTCAGGTCCTCTCTACCCTCCAAGGCAGTGACCATCCGTCACCCAAAATCAAGTAAGCAGGTTCAGAGCACATCTTCGAGGATCCGGCTCATCCGCTCGGGCAGTCCGCCGGTCTGGGGGTGAAACGCCGTGCTGAAATGTGGTTTAGTCTCTAGGGCCCGTTGCAGACTTGCCAAAGGTTCGACACCAGCCGAGTGTCTCTAGTCCACCAGAATTTCTGCTTGAGGTCCTCGTACATCTTCGTGTCGCCTGGATGCACCGCGAAGGGAGCGCAGTGCGCCTCTGACAGTAACTCTTCCTTCAACACTGGCAGCTCGGGCACGCAAGTCCACCCTCGGAACGTATTGCGTCGTCCGCACTTGCTGAAAAGTCAATTGCGTGGTCCGGGGGGTCTTGTCTCGAATAAGCTGTATCTGTATGCCTATTATTCTGACCCTCCAGGATTTCTCTAAAAGGGTTGACTTGATCATCAAGGACAATAGGTCGTGCGACGGTACCGGTCCTGCCGAGTACTCGCGCTCATCGATTTCCTCCCCGATTTGGCCCTTCCTACTCAAAATATCCGCTCATATTCTCTGTGATTCCCGTCGCTGACACGATGTGCCCCAAAGAGTCCATTTCGTGAAGTCAGAACTCACATCTCTTAAACTTAGCAACCAGCTCCTGGTCCCTGAGATTCTTGCAGTTGATTGAAGAGGTCGTCAATCCTGGGTTTGTTCTTCACTGTAACCTTGCTTATCTTCCTGTAGTCGATACGTAGACGTAGACTTCTGTTCTTCTTTCGCACGAAAGCACGGGTGCGCCCCAAGGCGACACCCACGGTCTAAAGAATCCTTTATCCGAAAACTCCTAGTCGTGCCTGGTAGAACCGTAGGGTGCCGTCGCCTTCCACTGTAAAATCGCCCTCTTGGTCCAGGGAGATCTTGTCTCGTACGCGCTGCAAGTGTGAGTCGGTCTGTTGTCCTTCCCGGATCTTCTCAAATAGCGTCGGCTTGACCACCAAGGCTAGGAGTTGCATGACCGTGCCTGCTGGTACCACCTCCAACTGTAATCGTGCGAACTCCGCGATCAAGCTGCTCTGTTTAGTTATCGCGCCCCCAGACGCCCCTTCTTGTTGCCCTTTCCTGCTCAAAGCGTCTGCCACCACGTTTGCCTTCCCGGGGTGGTATTGAATCGTCAAGTCGTAATCCTTCAGTAACTCTAGCTACCGCCTCTGCCGCAGGTTTAATTCCTTTTGGGTAAAAATGTACTTAGGACTTTGGTGATCCGAGAAGACGTTACAGTGGACTCCAAAGAGGTAGTGCCTCCACAATTTTAAAACGAAGGCCACTGTGGCCAGTTCTAAGTCGCGTATCGGGTAGTTCTTTTCGTAATCCTTCAATTGCCTGGAAGCGTGGGCTATTACTTTCCCCCTGTTGCATCAGAACACCCCCCAAGGCCGATCCTTGATGCGTCGCAGTACACTTCATAATCCTCTCCGGGTGTAGGTAGCACAAGTATTGGTGCCCTGGTTAGCCTTCTATTGAGTTCCTCGAAACTCTCCTGGCATTTGGCTGTCCATAAGAACTTCTCCCATTTTCTGGTCAACTGGTTTAAAGGGCCAGCAATCTTCGTGAACCCTTCGGCGAAGCGTCTGTAACGTCCTGCCGCCTAGGAACTACGGACCTCTGTCACCGTCGTCGGCGGCTGCCAGTCGACCACTGATTCCACTTTCTTGGGGTCCACGGCGATTTCCTTCGCCGAGATCACATGCCCTAGGAAACCCACTTCGCGTAGCCCAGAATTCACACTTCTTGAGTTTAGCGAACAGCTTCTGCTCTCTAAGAGTCTGGAAAATCATTCGCAAATGGTCCTCGTGCTCCTCGTCGGTGGGTGAATAGATCAGGATGTCGTCGAGGGTCGGGTAACTAAATCCACCGATGCTAAGTAGGCCACGCATCCACCCTCTACCAACCTTCTGGCCCATGCCGCTGAGATGACCGCCGGGAAAGAGATGCTCTTGCCCGCCATATACTCATGCTCAGGAAAGCCCGGTTCTTGTAGTCACACCTGTCGTTTCTCACAGTCAAACTTGGGGCGTACTGTCACGGGGGCCCGTAACTGGCGCTGGGTTGCAGGGTGCATGGAAGAAACAACTTACCAGCCGAGGCCTGTTTCGGCTGGTCCGAAGAGAACAGCTTTGAAGGACCTCGAAGGTAAGGGAGGAAAAAGAAAAGAAGTCGTGGGTAAAGCCGAACAGTCTTCCGTGGGTGTTCGCCCCCCAATCGCGTGTGGGAGTCGAAACGGTCAAGGAAACCGAAAGGTAAAACAAAAGGCAAAAAGGTTCGCAAGGGTCATACAGGGGCGGGTTGCTCCGGCCCGAGGGGGTACTCCTATCTAGGAAGAGGAAAGGAAAAAGTAAAACAAATAAAAAGGTACTTGTCATTCCCCAATTTGGGACGTCGCGTCGTCCGCCAGGGCGGCCGGGGAGGTCCGCCCGCAACCCTTGGGCCAGCGACGTATGGCGTGGCGGGGTGGGGATCCCGTGCTGTTGGGGTTCATCGCGCGTGGGCCCTCCGGTCGGTCCCTATGCCGGTCGGGGGCCGCGGCATTCTCTCGTCTCTCCGATTGCGGTGCCGGGGGTCTAGTGGTAGCCGGCTTCAGAGGGCACTCGTAACGCGTGTGGCCCGGCCTGCCACATCGGAAACAGTGTCCGTCCCGCCATGGGCAACTCGTCACGGGGTGCGCGTCGCCACATATGACGCACGGCTTCGGTGGCCTAAGTCCTTCCTTCGTCGTCTGCCCAAGGTTCTGCCCGGTTCTCGAGCGTTTGTTCGCCCGGCCCTTCCGATAGGGGTCCTCTGCCGGACGGGGGTAAGGGTATTCCTGCCGGGCGCGCTCTAGCTCGGGATGCTCGGCCAGGTTAACCGCCTCCTGGAAGGTGGGAGGGCCCATCTGTGGCATCCCGCGAGGGGCGACGTCTCTGGTGCCGCATCGGAAGTGATCGACGCCCTCGAGTTCCCGTATCAGTATGCTCAGGCGCTCCGCGAGGGTCAGTAGTTGCCCAGCCACGTCGCGCAGCTGGTTGCGGAGCAGGCGATTTGCTTCGTCGGCGATGTCCATTTCCGTCGTCAGTTGCTCGCTGAGTCTGACCTCTATCTGTACACACACAACAAGAGTCAACTTTAGACTTTACTTACAAAACAACGAACCCCTTAGCGAGAGAAAGGACTCAGACTCTTCCCCCCTTCGATCACTCGCGTTCTACCTTCCTATGCCCTACCCATTTCATTCACCTGTAGGCAAGTGAGGTATCCCCACGGATGTCGGCACTAACTGTTGTGATTGAAAGAACCGCTCTGATACCATCTTAATCTGTCACGCCCCGGGGGTTTGTTTTTAGCGGAAACGGTTAATGAAAAGGTATGTCTCTGGCGCGTTCAAATATTATTTTTTTTTTGAATATAAATCTTCTTCCCCCGCGCGCGCCCAGACCCGCCGCATATACAGATTTACTCTGCAAACGGACAGAGGCTCCTCTGTATATGCACGGCGTAGCGGCTAGTACAAGCTCCAAACGCAATCATCAATTCAACCACAACAGTTTCTAACATACAACTATGTACCATAACTGAGTAAAACGCACGGCCAAGTGATTTTAAAGGATAAATCCACAGTCGTTGAAACGGCGCCTACCCGGCACTCAGGTTTTGAAAACATGTTTCGAAAACAGCATAATCCACAGGGTTTTGAAAACAGTGCCCACACGACACATAGGTTTTGAAAACGATTTTGCAATCTTTTCTTGGGTTTTCTTTTCTTTTCCAAACGGCCAACAGAGATAAAAGGAGAGATAAATAAATAAGTAAATAAACAAAAGGAACCATGCCAACATCCACACCGACCCCACGAGGGTATCGAGGACCACACAAAGGACTACAAACCGTGAATGAAATGCAAAGATAAAAGAGAAAATACAGTCCGGGGTCCCCAGCGACCCAGAAGCTCATGCCCCGTCCTCACCGCCGCCTACCTCTCCCCCGTCTGGACCCTGTCACGATGTGGGAAGTCAGTGACAAATAATAGTAGAGCAGGAAAAGTAGTAAAACAAACCGTAAAGCTATCCGGAGCAACCACCCTCCCGAGAGGGAAAAAGATAACCTGAACCCCTGTAATCCTGTAATACCCGACCACGTCGGACAACTAAACCGACGGGCCATACCGTACCTGTAATATCCGACCACGTCGGGCAACTAAACCGACGGGTCGCACCGTACCTGCAATATCCGACCACGTCGGGCAACTAAACCGACGGGTCGCACCGCTCGCACCTCGGCGCCTCAAACCCCACAACTACAGGGGCCCCACTACGTCACCTCGTGGGTATACACGGGTCATAGACCGCTTTTCCGGAAAAACGCACCCTTTGCGGTGGCCAAACCGCGGGTGCGCGTGCTGCAGCCTCGAGCAAAGTAACCAACAGTAATCATGAATAAGCTATAACCGCTATCATGTTAGCATCATAATATATAATCGAGAGTAAGGGTATAACCACTATCCTGTTAGCAACGTCATGTAAAATTAAGAATAAAGAAAATTAAGAATAAAAGCGACCGCCGGAATTCGGCGCTAAGTACCAAAATAAAACCCACCTCAAACACGAAGGAGAGGACGTGCGGGAGCTCCAACTAAAAGTACCCTCGCCGTGTGCCCGAACAGCTACAATAAGAATTATTGTTAAAAACCATCGTCGTGGTTAAAAACACTCAAAAACGGAAACGGGCCAAAAACGGAGCTTCTGGGCTCTTTGGCTGAAGGCTGGTGCACGGTCCAGGCGTGGACCGGTTTACGGCGTCGGCGGTCGCGTGGCATGCACCGGGTGCACGCAGGAAGCGTGCACCGCGCATCCTGGGCCGGGCCGGTGCACGACACGAGCGTGCACCGGGCTCACGGCCGCAGGGCCTGCGGTGCGCACCGGGTGCACGCCGCAGCGTGCACCGCACCCGAGCGGGCCGGGCCGGCGCGAAAGCGTGCGCCGGTCCGCGGCTCCCGCGCCGCGGGGCGTGCACCGGGTGCACGCCCCGGCCCGTGGACCGCGGGCGAGAATCCGTACAGTAACCCCTTTTTTTTTTCTTGTTTTTCTTCTCCTTTTTCGCTCCACTCCCGACTCCGCGACGACCCGCGAACATGGAACGGCGGCGCGCCCCCATGTTAACGGCGGCGGCGGCCTCCCGTTCGACAACACGCCTCGCGCACGCAACACGACAAGAAAGAAAACTTATACCGAAAAAGATAACCACCGGGAAGACCCGAACCGCTCACCCTGTTTTCGCCGATGAGGGAGGAAGGAAGAGGATCGTCCCGCTCTCGTTCGCCGTGCGTTGCCGCAGGCGGCGATCGTCCTTTCCCTCTCCTCGTCTCCGTCTCAGTTCCTCACGCCCTCGGTTGAAAGAGAGGAAATATGAATTGTGTTTTTCCCCTTCCCTTTCTTAATAGGGCCGCCCTTAAACCCTAGCCGTCAAGAGAGAAACCCTAAAATAACCGAAACAAAAATCGACGGCTACGATTGTGTCGAAAAGCGTGTCAATCGTTCGCACGGATCCCGGAGCACCCAAAAAAGGGTCCAAACACTTCAAAAATTAATTCTGGGAGATCCGGGGTCGGAATTCGAATCCGATCGCTCGTCTCCGTTCACCTTTTGCGAGCTCTAGCACCAAAAAATATCCGCAAGTCCCGATGACCAGCCCAGAATTTCTCGAATTTCAACCCCTCCTTAATCAACTAAAATATTTGGTTAGGACCCAAGATGAAAACCGGAAGGTTCGAAGTACCACTACTAAAAAAATAACCCAATGACAAACAGATGAGAATTCCGATCACAGCAGGTTCCCCGTCCGATCGCCTCGAAGAACGTGCCGGCCCTTAACACGGATTCCGATGCGCCACTCAAAAGCAACGCTTTGACCCCCCATTTCGGGAGATCCGTAAATCGAATACGAATCCGTTCGCTTTGCCGCCCTCCCGTTCTTCGAGCTCATCGCAGAAAAAATACTAGCGCCCCGGTCAGTCATTGCAGAAAACGGGTGAAAAGTTTTCCTAAGCAGTCCGTCAAAATAAA
>CM055069.1:37829874-37878224 GCA_029204045.2 Tillandsia leiboldiana
TAGGGGAATGAGAGTCTCAAGGACTCAAGCCTGCCTGTAACACACTCCGGAGTGGCACCTCGAGGGGAGCGACCCACACGAGTAAAAGTACCTCAGTAATAAGTATCATAAGTGTCGTAAACAGCAGGACTGGATCATGACTATGATCAATGGGAAAAGCCATCCACTAAGAAAAACTGATCTGATGCCTAGTACTTAATAAGTGGGAAAAACCATCCACTAGAGAAAAACCCCGATCCCCAGCTGATGCCTAAAATAGACCAGACTCAAAACCCCAGTCTGATGCAAGGATACCCGGCCGACCCTACAGTCCGCGGTCACCGCAACACCCCACAAGTTTTATAATCAACATAACCTTGGCTATACTATCCCAAACCCCTGCTCATACTCGAGCGACAAGCAACTGAAAGCAAAAGAGAGCAATAAAACATGTCAAGTCTTAATATGATAGTGCAGCACAATAAATAGTGGCCCTACCTGATGTCCGGGCATGCATGCACTGTCTTTATTTTAAAAGTTTGTAAAATAGTGTCAAAGATTTGAAAAGATTGATTTACGAATAAAGTCATTTGCATGCGAGATTATAGCATTTGTCTCAATCACAGTGTCCCAATATAAGTCATCATATCATCTGTGGGGTTATATTAATTGTTAGGAGAGTTCGTCCCAGCGGTTCTCATCAATTGTCCTGTTAGTAGTCCCAATAGTTCTCATCAATTTAGTTTGTCCCAATTGTTCTCATCAATTGTCATATAGTTTGTCCCAATTGTTCTCATCAATGTCATATTAGTTGTCCCAATGTTCTCATCAATTAATTTTAGGGGAGTTCCAGTAATCCAGTGAGCTTGTCAAAAATGAGGTAAGCAACAACCGCCCACCTCGAGCAGCTCAAACTACACCTCAGGTAGTCTCCTGGTTGTTCCACATCCCTAGAACTGCTGTCTGCCGAAAACGGTGCCCTACAGCAAACCACATTGCACAGGGTGTAACTATAGTATTCATAAAAATACAGCTTTTCTGTTTTTCAAATGGCACGAAAAGAGAGGAGTTTTTCACCTCTGTATATGCTCAGAAAAATCCAGAAAAATTACGGTTGCGTTCCTCGCGAAGAGTAGATCAAAATCGACTCTTTAAACATCTCGATCTGATGCTCCTACGCCAAGATAAAATCGGAGAAGTTGACGCTGCCCAGAAATTTCCACAGCAAAAAGGGGGGTCAAAGAGACCTCGGAAACACCAAAAAGTACGAAATGGAGCAAAGTGATCAACACGGAAATCGAAGCCTTACCTCTTAGGAACGCGCTGTCGCAAAAATCGTCCAAAAATTCCTCCTGGTTAGCCCACAGGGAATTTTCGACGGAACTGCGACGGGAAATGGGCCGAAAAAGAAAACCGTCGCAGTGCCGCCGCGTCGCAGAACTCACTAACTGTAACTCCAAAAATTCTGAGATTTGGAGGAGAGAGAGAAGAGAGAGAGAGGAAGAAATTTCGTAGAGGGCACTTTCCTGGTTCTCTCTCTAAGGGCTCGAAAACCGAGGTGCAAAGAGAGGGGGGTGGGGGGCCCTATTTATAATGGGCTGAGGCTTCACACAGGATCGGATCCGAACAGGAAACCCGAAACGGGCCAACCAAAACCGCCACGTGTCCACAAAACAGGGAACAGCCTGTGCAAGGGCCACTCAGAAGACGCCACGTGTCCACGTGGTGGAGCACGGGCCCGGTCCCCGCGCCGGTCTTCCGGAAGATGTCGGCCAATCCGGGTGTGCCACGTGTCACAGTCCCCGTGGGCTTCTAGAAGCCGGCCACCAATCGGGAGCCGCCACGTGGCACGGGGGTTTCGGTGCTCCCGGTGCACGCCAGGCCCATGGACCGCGCACAGCCGAGCCCCGCCCGCGCCTGCGCCGGCCCTCTCTGCCGCGGTGCCGCCGCTGCGCCGCCGCCCGCCGCCGTGCGCCGCCGCCCGCCGCCGCTCGCCGGTCGCCGGAACAGTAATTCCGGCGGCCGGAGTTACTGTTCCGGCGTGAACATACCGAGGTGCCGAAAAATTAAAGTAAATATACCGTTCGATCGTTTTCTCGCGCGCTGAGTCCAAATACGACGTCCATTTTTGCCAAATCTCATCCGAATTTTGCCGAAAGCTCCCGGAAAATTCTATTTGCTCCGATTTTTTGCGCAGAGTCTATATTAAATATCCAATTTCGATTCTACAAGCTCTGCTCACACCGGATAAGCTCCCTACAGTCACTGTTTAATGTTGCACAGTTCCTGCGGGAGTCCGGATCATCACAGTCTTCAGTTTGATTGTATCCGAGGCCGAACTTGTTTGATTGACCAAGACCAGAAGCTTATCCAACTTACTCCTTCCTGATGAAAATCGCTGTAAGTCATCCTTGAGTTGGAGAATGGTCTCTGTCATTTCTAATTTTTCCTGTCGAGCCTCGCCGTTGAGCTTCAAGAAGTAATTCGCTTTGTTCACATATCTATATATTCTTCTCGAGTTGCTCATTGGACTCTTGAAGGGAAACATTGCTTTTATCAGATTATCCCTTTCCACTTCAAGATCGGTCGAGAGAGAAGTTACCCTTTTTACTTCTTCTTAGAGATCCTGCAATCTCCCTCTCAACCCCTTGTTTTGCTTAGCCAGTTTCTTTGAATCCCTCAAAAGTTTGATAGCTAGAGCAAAATCTTCACCTTCCGAATCATCCGATTCATCGTCCGTTGCAATCTTTTCAACAGTGGAGTTGGACAATGACTCGGATTTACTGCCATTAAGCACATGAAGGGTGAAGATGTGGACGCGTGGAACGCCGTTGCGTTATCTTCTTCATCACTTGACGATGACTCATTTGACGATGAGGTGTCTCCCAAGTGACGGCTTGCATCGCCTTCTTCTTGGACGGATTCTTATTTGGACATTCCGTTGAGATATGGCCGTACCCTCGGCACTTGAAGCATTGGACTTGTCCTTCTGTGCTTTTCTTATCTTTAGAAAAACCCTCTTGCTTTCTTGACTTGTAACTTGAAGAACCCTTGCCTTTCTTCCACTTTCCGAAGGATGGAGTTTTGCTTGAATTACCCCTTCGAAAATTTCGGCGAAACTTTCTTGTCAAGAGAGCGAGCTGCTTCTCAAAGTCCTCCATAGATAGGTTCTCGTCATCGCCTGAGGAGGAATGATCCGCGTCTTCTTCTTTTTGTTGTTTTCAACGCATAACCTGAAGACTTAGAAGAGGATGCCTTTCCCGAAGTGTAGGTTTTTATAGGATCCACAAGGATCTAAATATGTATTATCAAACAACTAGAGGGGGGGTGAATAGGTGTAATACTTATAAAACCAAATCTCAGTGCAAAATAAAAACCAATGCGAAAATAAAAAACCACACCGAGATATTACGTGGAAACTCCAATCCAGGAGAAAAACCAGGGACCAACACGCAATAACAATCCACTAAGAATAGAAGAATAACAAGGTGATTACCGACTCCACGGACTCAAACCCCTCCTTCAACTTCTTCGGACCTTGCGCTCACCGATTGCACGTCCACTGCACACGTTCGAATCCACGAACGCCACTCGAATCCACGAGCACACGTTTCGAATCCACGAAACGCCTTTAGCACACCGAATCCACGATGCCACGTCGAATCCACGACGCAAACTCAGCCGGTAAGAATATTGGCTTCGATGGTGATCCTTTGCTTAGATTCTCATTGAGGAACCGTAGAAGAAATCTCTAAGCAAAGATTAGATCAATTCGACAAAGATATGTTCTTGAAAGAACCGTCGAATTGACCTAAAAGAGGCTATAAAGAAGAACGATAAACCTAGCCTTTAGGGTTGCTCTCAAGTGTTTAATTAATTATCGGTCGTGCTCCCCACGTTTTTGAGAAACCCTAAATGTCTATTTATAGTTTAGAACCTTTGGAAAGTGATAAGAATAAAAACTACTCTCATCTGGAAATTTTCAGGACGGCGATCCGGATCGGATTTACTGCGATCCGGATCATCGTAGCGAGTTAGACAATTCCAGAAAAACAAGGGTTTCGGGATCCGGATTGAAAAGCCCGATCCGGATCGTTCATGTATTCCAGCAAATACCCATGTTCGGGATCCGGATCGAAATGGCCATGATCCGGATCGGATTTGCCAATGAACAATCACCCTTCGGGATCCGGATTGGACTGTCTGATTCGGATCCTGAACATGACCCATGTCCAGTTCTTGATTTTTATGCAATTAAAAATTCATCCAAGTTGTCTACACTATAAGAAAGTATTCGGATCACCACAATTATTTAGTTAAACATACCTGATCCTCTTGAATACTTTCTTCTTGAGATTGATGTAACTGATCCACAATTCTTCAACTTCAATCTTCAAGACTCAAGACACTGAGTGTCAACTTGAGCTCTTGTTGAATCTTCTCTAAGTCTTTGATTGCTGATTGACAATTTGATCCCTTTAAGACTCCGACTCAACTCACTGACTTGACTCACGAATATGCCAACACCAAAATGTCGTAACAACTCTCCCCTTTTGGCAATTTCGTGACAAAATCTAAAAATACATAAAAGCGCTCAAGTCACTCATCTTAAACCAAAAAGTCGAAATTCAATGTTATCACCAAAACATTGATTTTCTTTGCGTGAAAGATCCAATAAATACAAATTACATTTGAACCAAACAGTCCTAGAACATACTCTATGACTTAGGACTTGGAGTCTTAAAGTGATGTAATTCCTGCAAAACAAAACTCCAAACAAAATCAAACGTTAGTCGTTAGAAATTAAAATCCTACATTTGATTCGTCCTTTTGGTTCTTTTGTTTTTCCGGCTCTTTCAAACCTTTTCTTTCTCTCCCCCTATCAAGAGCATCTCTAACATGTTCTCCATGTTCTCCATGTTCTCCATGTTCTCCCCCTGTCTTGAGGAGCATTTATGTTCTCCCCCTTTGTGATACGATCCGGATATTGATTATTTTACCAGATGGTGGATGTGGGGCATTGTGGTAACCGCGGTATTAGGCGGTTGACCAGATGTTAGTTATTGTATCAGATTTGGACTTATGGGGTATTGCGGCGACCGCGGACATTAGGTGGTCGACCGGATGTTTATCTTTGCATCAGATTGGGGATTAGTATTTTTTAGTGGAGGGGGTGTTCCACCGGGGCTTTATAGTTGTGATCCAGTCCTGCTTTTGATACTTATCACACCGGCGCGGTTATTGCCCGGTGATGCTTTCCTCGTGTGGGTCGCTCCTCTCGAGTTCCCCTCCGGAGGCCGGGGTCAGACAGTTATTGACAGTTTTGCTATCACATCGGCGCGGCTTATTTGCCCGATGATGAGGGCGAAGCGCAGGAGTTTTGCTATCACATCGGCGCGTCTTACTTGCCCGAAGATGAGGGCGGTACAGATTGGGCCCATCCGGGATGGTTGGTTATTGTTGCATACGGTTATTCCAGTCTAGGACTGTATTTTAGAGGCATAGTAGTGGTAGTTTTTTTTCTGTTCAACAGCTTATTAATCTTACACTTTACCTTTTCCTTTGCCTCTGGTAGACTTAGTGGGTACGTCGGAGTTTGAGGCTTTACCCACAGGGGGAGCTACTGGTTTACTAGTAGTTCTCACCCCCATTGTTGTTTTCTCTCTTTCTTTCCCTTGTTTTGCAGAGTCTTCTGCGGGAGCTGCGGGCCATCGGCAGCTGATCAAGATAAGGGGACGCTGAGTAGATAGATCTCCTGTGAGACTGTGAGCTGCTAATAGACAGATATTGTACCGTTTACTCAGAACTGTAGTAGTTCACTTTTATTTTGTGTCACGCCCCGGGGTTTGTTTTAGCGGAAACGGTTAATGAAAAGGTATGTCTCTGGCGCGTTCAATATTATTTTTTTTTTTGAATATAAATCTTCTTCCCCGACGCGCGCCCAGACCCGCCGCATATACAGATTTACTCTGCAAACGGACAGAGCTACTCTGTATATGCACGGCGTAGCGGCTAGTACAAGCTCCAAACGCAATCATCAATTCAACCACAACAGTTTCTAACATACAACTATGTACCATAACTGAGTAAAACACACGGCTAAGTGATTTTAAAAGGATAAATCCACAGTCGTTGAAACGGCGCCTACCCGGCACTCAGGTTTTGAAAACATGTTTCGAAAACAGCATAAATCCACAGGGTTTTGAAAATAGTGCCCACACGACACATAGGTTTTGAAAACGATTTTGCAATCTTTTCTTGGGTTTTCTTTTTCTTTTCCAAACGGCGAACAGAGATAAAAGGAGAGATAAATAAATAAGTAAATAAACAAAGGAACCATGCCGACATCCACACCGACCCCACGAGGGTATCGAGGACCACACAAAGGACTACAAACCGTGAATGAAATGCAAAGATAAAAGAGAAAATACAGTCCGGGTCCCCAGCGACCCAGAGCTCTTGCCCCGTCCTCACCGCCGCCTACCTCTCCCCCCGTCTGGACCCTGTCACGATGTGGGAAGTCAGTGACAAATAATAGTAGAGCAGAAAAGTAGTAAAACAAACCGTAAAGCTATCCGGAGCAACCACCCTCCCGAGAGGGAAAAAGATACCTGAACCCCTGTAATCCTGCAATAACCCGACCACAGTCGGTACAACTACACCGACGGGCCGTACCGTACCTGCAAATTCCGACCACGTCGGGCAACTAAACCGACGGGTCGCACCGTACCTGCAATATCCGACCACGTCGGCAACTAAACCGACGGTCGCACCGCTCGCACCTCGGCGCCTACAACCCCACAACTACAGGGGCACCACTACGCTAACCTCGTGGGTATAACAGCGGGTCATATACCGCTTTTCCGAAAAACGCACCCTTTGCGGTGGCCAAACCGCGGGTGCGCGTGCTTGCAGCCTCGAGCAAAGTAACCAACAGTAATCATGAATAAGCTATAACCGCTATCATGTTAGCATCATAATATATAATCGAGAGTAAGGGTATAACCACTATCCTGTTAGCAACATCATGTAAAATTAAGAATAAAAGAAAATTAAGAATAAAAGCGACCGCCGGTAATTCGGCGCTAAGTACCAAAATAAAACCCACCTCAAACACGAAGGAGACGACGTGCGGGAGCTCCAACTAAAAGTACCCTCGCCGTGTGCCCGAACAGCTACAATAAGAATTATTGTTAAAAAAATCATCGTCGTGGTTAAAAACACTCAAAAACGGGGCGAAACGGGCCAAAAACGGAGCTTCTGGGCTCTTTGGCTGAAGGCTGGTGCACGGTCCAGGCGTGGACCGGGTTTACGGCGCCGGCGGTCGCGTGGCATGCACCGGGTGCACGCAGGAAGCGTGCACCGCGCATCCTGGGCCGGGCCGGTGCACGACACGAGCGTGCACCGGGCTCACGGCCGCAGGGGCCTGCGGTGCGCACCGGGTGCACGCCGCAGCGTGAACTTCACCCGAGCGGGCCGGGCCGGCGCACGAAAGCGTGAGCCGGGTCCGCGGCTCCCGCGCCGCGGGGCGTGCACCGGGTGCACGCCCCGGCCCGTGGACCGTGGGCCGAGAATCCGTACAGTAACCCCTTTTTTCCGGTTTTCTTCTCAGTTTTCGCTCCCGTGCGACTCCGGCGACGACCCCGCGAACATGGTAACGGCGGCGGCGGCCTCCCGTTTAACAACGGCGGCGGCGGCCTCCAGTTCGACAACACGCCTCGCGCGCAACATGACAAGAAAGAAAACCTTATACCGAAAAAGATAACCGGGAAGACCCGAACCGCTCACCCTGTTTTCGCCGGTGAGGGAGGAAGGAAGAGGATCGTCCGCTCTCCGTTCGCCGGGTTCCGCAGGGCGTGCGATCGTCCTTCCCTCTCCTCGTCTCCGTCTCGGTTCCTCACGCCCTCGGTTGAAAAGAGAGGAAATATGAATTGGGGTTTTTCCCCTTCCCTTTCTTAACAGGGCCGCCTTAAACCCTAGCCGTCGAGAGAGAAACCCTAAAATAACCGAAACAAAAATCGACGGCTACGATTGTCTCGAAAAGCGTGTCAATCGCTCGCACGGATCCCGGAGCACCCAAAAAAGGGTCCAAACTTCAAAAATTAATTCTGGGAGATCCGGGAGTCGGAATTCGAATCCGATCGCGTCTCCGTTCACCGTTTTGCGAGCTCTAGCACCAAAAAAAATCCGCAAGTCCCGACGACCAGCCCAGAATTTCTCGAATTTCAACCCCTTCTTAATCAACTGAAAATATTCGGTTAGGACCCAAGATGGAAAACCGTAAGGTCGAAGTACCACTACATAAATAAAATAACCCAATGACATAAACAGATGAGCATTCCGATCACAGCAGGTTCCCCGTCCGATCGCCTCGAAGAACGTGCCGGCCACTTAACACGGATTCCGATGCACCACTCAAAAGCAAATGCTTTGACCCCCATTTCGGGAGATCCGTAAATCGGAATCCGAATCCGTTCACTTTGCCGCCCTCCGTTCTTCGAGCTCAATCGCAGAAAAATACTAGCGGCCCCGGTCAGTCCATTGCAGAAAACCGGTGGAAAGTTTTCCTACCAGTCCCGTCAAAATAAAAGGGAGGTATACAAGGGCAAGGGAGCGCCTGGACTCTACATCACTTACCACAAAAAAAAAGTTTCGTCCTCGAAACTTAATCCTGGTCCCCAACGAATAAAACTGAGTAGCACTCCTCCATCTTTGACTCCCGTTCCTAAGTCGTTTCACGTTCTTCCTGGTTGCTCCACAGCACCTTCCCATAGGGGATCGCCCGGTTGCGCAATCCTTTTTGTCCTCTCGTGCTAAGGTCCGCACCGGTGTTCCGTCGAAGCTCAGGTCCTCTCTACCCTCCAAGGCAGTGACCATCCGTCACCCAAAATCAAGTAAGCAGGTTCAGAGCACATCTTCGAGGATCCGGCTCATCCGCTCGGGCAGTCCGCCGGTCTGGGGGTGAAACGCCGTGCTGAAATGTGGTTTAGTCTCTAGGGCCCGTTGCAGACTTGCCAAAGGTTCGACACCAGCCGAGTGTCTCTAGTCCACCAGAATTTCTGCTTGAGGTCCTCGTACATCTTCGTGTCGCCTGGATGCACCGCGAAGGGAGCGCAGTGCGCCTCTGACAGTAACTCTTCCTTCAACACTGGCAGCTCGGGCACGCAAGTCCACCCTCGGAACGTATTGCGTCGTCCGCACTTGCTGAAAAGTCAATTGCGTGGTCCGGGGGGTCTTGTCTCGAATAAGCTGTATCTGTATGCCTATTATTCTGACCCTCCAGGATTTCTCTAAAAGGGTTGACTTGATCATCAAGGACAATAGGTCGTGCGACGGTACCGGTCCTGCCGAGTACTCGCGCTCATCGATTTCCTCCCCGATTTGGCCCTTCCTACTCAAAATATCCGCTCATATTCTCTGTGATTCCCGTCGCTGACACGATGTGCCCCAAAGAGTCCATTTCGTGAAGTCAGAACTCACATCTCTTAAACTTAGCAACCAGCTCCTGGTCCCTGAGATTCTTGCAGTTGATTGAAGAGGTCGTCAATCCTGGGTTTGTTCTTCACTGTAACCTTGCTTATCTTCCTGTAGTCGATACGTAGACGTAGACTTCTGTTCTTCTTTCGCACGAAAGCACGGGTGCGCCCCAAGGCGACACCCACGGTCTAAAGAATCCTTTATCCGAAAACTCCTAGTCGTGCCTGGTAGAACCGTAGGGTGCCGTCGCCTTCCACTGTAAAATCGCCCTCTTGGTCCAGGGAGATCTTGTCTCGTACGCGCTACAAGTGTGAGTCGGTCTGTTGTCCTTCCCGGATCTTCTCAAATAGCGTCGGCTTGACCACCAAGGCTAGGAGTTGCATGACCGTGCCTGCTGGTACCACCTCCAACTGTAATCGTGCGAACTCCGCGATCAAGCTGCTCTGTTTAGTTATCGCGCCCCCAGACGCCCCTTCTTGTTGCCCTTTCCTGCTCAAAGCGTCTGCCACCACGTTTGCCTTCCCGGGGTGGTATTGAATCGTCAAGTCGTAATCCTTCAGTAACTCTAGCTACCGCCTCTGCCGCAGGTTTAATTCCTTTTGGGTAAAAATGTACTTAGGAATTTGGTGATCCGAGAAGACGTTACAGTGGACTCCAAAGAGGTAGTGCCTCCACAATTTTAAAACGAAGGCCACTGTGGCCAGTTCTAAGTCGTGTATCGGGTAGTTCTTTTCGTAATCCTTCAATTGCCTGGAAGCGTGGGCTATTACTTTCCCCTGTTGCATCAGAACACCCCCCAAGGCCGATCCTTGATGCGTCGCAGTACACTTCATAATCCTCTCCGGGTGTAGGTAGCACAAGTATTGGTGCCCTGGTTAGCCTTCTATTGAGTTCCTCGAAACTCTCCTGGCATTTGGCTGTCCATAAGAACTTCTCCCATTTTCTGGTCAACTGGTTTAAAGGGCCAGCAATCTTCGTGAACCCTTCGGCGAAGCGTCTGTAACGTCCTGCCGGCCTAGGAACTACGGACCTCTGTCACCGTCGTCGGCGGCTGCCAGTCGACCACTGATTCCACTTTCTTGGGGTCCACGGCGATTTCCTTCGCCGAGATCACATGCCCTAGGAAACCCACTTCGCGTAGCCAGAATTCACACTTCTTGAGTTTAGCGAACAGCTTCTGCTCTCTAAGAGTCTGGAAAATCATTCGCAAATGGTCCTCGTGCTCCTCGTCGGTGGGTGAATAGATCAGGATGTCGTCGAGGGTCGGGTAACTAAATCCACCGATGCTAAGTAGGCCACGCATCCACCCTCTACCAACCTTCTGGCCCATGCCGCTGAGATGACCGCCGGGAAAGAGATGCTCTTGCCCGCCATATACTCATGCTCAGGAAAGCCCGGTTCTTGTAGTCACACCTGTCGTTTCTCACAGTCAAACTTGGGCGTACTGTCACTGGGGGCCCGTAACTGGCGCTGGGTTGCAGGGTGCATGGAAGAAACAACTTACCAGCCGAGGCCTGTTTCGGCTTGGTCCGAAGAGAACAGCTTTGAAGGACCTCGAAGGTAAGGGAGGAAAAAGAAAAGAAGTCGTGGGTAAAGCCGAACAGTCTTCCGTGGGTGTTCGCCCCCCAATCGCGTGTGGGAGTCGAAACGGTCAAGGAAACCGAAAGGTAAAACAAAAGGTAAAAAGGTTCGCAAGGGTCATACAGGGGCGGGTTGCTCCGGGCCGAGGGGGTACTCCTATCTAGGAAGAGGAAAGGAAAAAGTAAAACAAATAAAAAAGGTACTTGTCATTCCCCAATTTGGGACGTCGCGTCGTCCGCCAGGGCGGCCGGGGAGGTCCGCCCGCAACCCTTGGGCCAGCGACGTATGGCGTGGCAGGGTGGGGATCCCGTGCTGTTGGGGTTCATCGCGCGTGGGCCCTCCGGTCGGTCCCTATGCCGGTCGGGGGCCGCGGCATTCTCTCGTCTCTCCGATTGCGGTGCCGGGGGTCTAGTGGTAGCCGGCTTCAGAGGGCACTCGTAACGCGTGTGGCCCGGCCTGCCACATCGGAAACAGTGTCCGTCCCGCCATGGGCAACTCGTCACGGGGTGCGCGTCGCCACATATGACGCACGGCTTCGGTGGCCTAAGTCCTTCCTTCGTCGTCTGCCCAAGGTTCTGCCCGGTTCTCGAGCGTTTGTTCGCCCGGCCCTTCCGATAGGGGTCCTCTGCCGGACGGGGGTAAGGGTATTCCTGCCGGGCGTGCTCTAGCTCGGGATGCTCGGCCAGGTTAACCGCCTCCTGGAAGGTGGGAGGGCCCATCTGTGGCATCCCGCGAGGGGCGACGTCTCTGGTGTCGCATCAGAAGTGATCGACGCCCTCGAGTTCCCGTATCAGTATGCTCAGGCGCTCCGCGAGGGTCAGTAGTTGCCCAGCCACGTCGCGCAGCTGGTTGCGGAGCAGGCGATTTGCTTCGTCGGCGATGTCCATTTCCGTCGTCAGTTGCTCGCTGAGTCTGACCTCTATCTGTACACACACAACAAGAGTCAACTTTAGACTTTACTTACAAAACAACGAACCCCTTAGCGAGAGAAAGGACTCAGACTCTTCCCCCCCTTCGATCACTCGCGTTCTACCTTCCTATGCCCTACCCATTTCATTCACCTGTAGGCAAGTGAGGTATCCCCACGGATGTCGGCACTAACTGTTGTGATTGAAAGAACCGCTCTGATACCATCTTAATCTGTCACGCCCCGGGGGTTTGTTTTAGCGGAAACGGTTAATGAAAAGGTATGTCTCTGGCGCGTTCAAATATTATTATTATTTTTTGAATATAAATCTTCTTCCCCGGCGCGCGCCCAGACCCGCCGCATATACAGATTTACTCTGCAAACGGACAGAGGCTCCTCTGTATATGCACGGCGTAGCGGCTAGTACAAGCTCCAAACGCAATCATCAATTCAACCACAACAGTTTCTAACATACAACTATGTACCATAACTGAGTAAAACGCAAGGCCAAGTGATTTTAAAAGGATAAATCCACAGTCGTTGAAACGGCGCCTACCCGGCACTCAGGTTTTGAAAACATGTTTCGAAAACAGCATAAATCCACAGGGTTTTGAAAACAGTGCCCACACGACACATAGGTTTTGAAAACGATTTTTGCAATCTTTTCTTGGGTTTTCTTTTTCTTTTCCAAACGGCCAACAAAGATAAAAGGAGAGATAAATAAATAAGTAAATAAACAAAAGGAACCATGCCAACATCCACACCGACCCCACGAGGGTATCGAGGACCACACAAAGGACTACAAGCCGTGAATGAAATGCAAAGATAAAAGAGAAAATACAGTCCGGGGTCCCCAGCGACCCAGAAGCTCATGCCCCGTCCTCACCGCCGCCTACCTCTCCCCCCGTCTGGACCCTGTCACGATGTGGGAAGTCAGTGACAAATAATAGTAGAGCAGGAAAAGTAGTAAAACAAACCGTAAAGCTATCCGGAGCAACCACCCTCCCGAGAGGGAAAAAGATAACCTGAACCCCTGTAATCCTGTAATACCCGACCACGTCGGACAACTAAACCGACGGGCCATACCGTACCTGTAATATCCGACCACGTCGGGCAACTAAACCGACGGGTCGCACCGTACCTGCAATATCCGACCACGTCGGGCAACTAAACCGACGGGTCGCACCGCTCGCACCTCGGCGCCTCAAACCCCACAACTACAGGGGCCCCACTACGTCACCTCGTGGGTATACACGGGTCATAGACCGCTTTTCCGGAAAAACGCACCCTTTGCGGTGGCCAAACCGTGGGTGCGCGTGCTGCAGCCTCGAGCAAAGTAACCAACAGTAATCATGAATAAGCTATAACCGCTATCATGTTAGCATCATAATATATAATCGAGAGTAAGGGTATAACCACTATCCTGTTAGCAACGTCATGTAAAATTAAGAATAAAAGAAAATTAAGAATAAAAGCGACCGCCGGAATTCGGCGCTAAGTACCAAAATAAAACCCTCCTCAAACACGAAGGAGACGACGTGCGGGAGCTCTAACTAAAAGTACCCTCGCCGTGTGCCCGAACAGCTACAATAAGAATTATTTGTTAAAAAACCATCGTCGTGGTTAAAAACACTCAAAAACGGAAACGGGCCAAAAACGGAGCTTCTGGGCTCTTTGGCTGAAGGCTGGTGCACGGTCCAGGCGTGGACCGGGTTTACGGCGTCGGCGGTCGCGTGGCATGCACCGGGTGCACGCAGGAAGCGTGCACCGCGCATCCTGGGCCGGGCCGGTGCACGACACGAGCGTGCACCGGGCTCACGGCTGCAGGGGCCTGCGGTGCGCACCGGGTGCACGCCGCAGCGTGCACCGCACCCGAGCGGGTCGGGCCGGCGCACGAAAGCGTGCGCCGGGTCCGCGGCTCCCGCGCCGCGGGGCGTGCACCGGGTGCACGGCCCGGCCCGTGGACCGCGGGCCGAGAATCCGTACAGTAACCCCTTTTTTTCTGGTTTTCTTCTCCGTTTTCGCTCCCGTGCGACTCCGGCGACGACCCCGCGAACATGGTAACGGCGGCGGCGGCCTCCAGTTTAACAACGGCGGCGGCGGCCTCCCGTTCGACAACACGCCTCGCGCGCAACATGACAAGAAAGAAAACCTTATACCGAAAAAGATAACCGGGAAGACCCAAACCGCTCACCCTGTTTTCGCCGGTGAGGGAGGAAGGAAGAGGATCGTCCCGCTCTCGTTCGCCGGGTTCCGCAGGGCGTGCGATCGTCCTTCCTTCTCCTCGTCTCCGTCTCGGTTCCTCACGCCCTCGGTTGAAAAGAGAGGAAATATGAATTGGGGTTTTTCCCCTTCCCTTTCTTAACAGGGCCGCCTTAAACCCTAGCTGTCAAGAGAGAAACCCTAAAATAACCGAAATAAAAATCGACGGCTACGATTGTCTCGAAAAGCGTGTCAATCGCTCGCACGGATCCCGGAGCACCCAAAAAAGGGTCCAAACTTCAAAAATTAATTCTGGGAGATCCGGGAGTCGGAATTCGAATCCGATCGCGTCTCCGTTCACCGTTTTGCGAGCTCTAGCACCAAAAAAAATCCGCAAGTCCCGACGACCAGCCCAGAATTTCTCAAATTTCAACCCCTTCTTAATCAACTGAAAATATTCGGTTAGGACCCAAGATGGAAAACCGGAAGGTCGAAGTACCACTACATAAATAAAATAACCCAATGACATAAACAGATGAGCATTCCGATCACAGCAGGTTCCCCGTCCGATCGCTTTGAAGAACGTGCCGGCCACTTAACACGGATTCCGATGCGCCACTCAAAAGCAAACGCTTTGACCCCCATTTCGGGAGATCCGTAAATCGGAATCCGAATCCGTTCGCTTTGCCGCCCTCCGTTCTTCGAGCTCAATCGCAGAAAAATACTAGCGGCCCCGGTCAGTCCATTGCAGAAAACGGTGGAAAGTTTTCCTACCAGTCCCGTCAAAATAAAAGGGAGGTATACAAGGGCTAGGGATGAGGTACACCGGATCTACATGTTTGAGCGAGGACTGCGCCGTGATATCTACCAGTTTGTCCGTTCGCAGAGATTGCAGACTCTGGATGCCTCTATGGAGCAGGCCCTCTATATGGAGCACGGAGAGGCGGTTATGGTCGAGGTGGCCCCAGCTCCCGCGGTGAGTCCGGGGGCGAAGCGCCCAGCTCAGGATGACGAGGGATAGATGAGTCGGCAGAGACCTCCGAGACCTCCACGACCTCACCCTGAGGATCGTGGGTATCGGAGGCACCAGAGGTCAGGTGGGCCCCAGCAGCAGCAGCAGTTTCAACAGCAGCAGTATCGGCAGCAGCGACAGGATCAGTGTGTTATCTGTGGCGGGCCTCATCCACCGTCGCAGTGTGACCAGAGACAGGGGCGGTGTTTCCTATGTAGAGAGTTGGGACATTTCCGCGCAGCTTGCCCCCAGGCCATTCTATCAGTGCGACCTATTGTGACAGCACCCCCCTTGCCTATCTATGCAGCGGAAGCCCCTCCGTCACACCATCAGACAGAGTGGGCCACGACGTCGGGACAGACGGGACGACGATCTGCAGTACCCAGTGGACGGGTTTCTGCAACCCTGGTGGAGGACACCCCGGCAGCAGATCGTGTCGCGGCAGGTATGGTTTTATTTCAGTTAACTAAGTTGAGTATTTCGTTACCGCTGCATTCTTCTGCATTATTAGTAGAGCATCTGCATCTGCATCTTTGCATGGGTGTGGGTTAGGAATTTTTGCTACCTGTTTTAGTAATTGGATTCTTCCTAGTATCCTACGAGTAGAGGAGGATTGCGGTGCACGTTCAGTGCAGTTGAGACTTGGGACTTCACCGACAGGTGTGACGATTCAAGGACAGCTCCAAGACTTGGATTGAGCACACGGATTGGACCTGATGGTGCGGTGTTGTGCTACGACTGATAGTGGAATGAGAGCAGTTACCCTTCCGCAAGTTGGACAGGAGGAGTTCATTTTCTCGGGTTGCCGGCGTATCCTTCCTACAGTTTGGCTTCAGCGGCATCTAATCTGTCACGCCCCGAGTTTCAAAATCAGTGCCTAAATTTTTTTTTTTTTTTCCTTTTAAAATCAGAGTAACAAAAACGGCCAGGGCAATAACAGACCGCCACATATATAGAAGAGTCCCAATCCCCTTTGGGATTGAGCCTTTTCTATATATGCACGGCTAGCTTGGCAACAAACATCAGAGTACTAACTACGTAACAACTAGAAATAATTATTACAATTTGACTTCTAATGTGTTTATAATTAAATTACATATTACAACTCTTTTCTTTATCATCAAATAATACCAGAACTGTTCGGCTGTCAGGGTCAACCTCTAACTCGATACCTCACCAACTTGTCCCAACATCCCAGCACCCGCTCGACCTGAAAAATGGTCACCCAGGGGGTGTGAGATACACTGTACATGTATCCCAGTGGGCACGACGAGCCGAGAAATAGCAGATCGTACCTACTGGTATACAATACTAGAGGATAGTAATAATCACATGTTAGGTAAAGCAGTTATATCTTTGGAGCTGTAACTTAAAACAACTTTCAAAATCTTTAAGCAAACTTAGGTTGATAATCATAACAGGATAAAGGATTCAGGCAATCTACTAGAGGATAGTAATAATCAAGGTTAGGATAAAAAGATATAAAATCTTGAAGCTGTAATCAAAAGCAATTTAGACAAACATATGTTGATAATAGGTAATCATGATCAGGAAGCAATAAGATATGATAAAGGTAAGCTCAATAATCAACAACGAATGCATCAATGAATGAAGTAATAAAAACCCAATCACAAGCCACCATATTGGTCAAAAGACCTCAGGGAATATGCCCAACCTAGCACCAACCTGGCTGACATTCTCCCCTTGGGAGTCACGGGTCTTTCAACAGACCACTTTACCGGCAAAGAACAAAGCACACGAGGAGCGACCTCGGATATGTTCGTGAAGTACAGCGGTGCGGGCGATCAATGCGAATGCTCAAGCTCTCGGTCTACAGACCGGATAATCGGCAAAAAGCCAGAAATAATCCCCTCTGGGATGCAACAGTGATAATCAACATCTCAACTCAATGCAGAATCAACAACAAATCTCAACTCAATGCAATATCAACAACAGCAACTATGAATCATGGATCAGATATATCAAAGATCAAGAATGCAATGTCTAACCATCTAAATCTCATCTCATATGAAGAAACAACAATGATGTAACATGGATCAGTAACGCTGATAGACAGGTATGATAATATCCAGGAGTCAAATCATAGTACTAGGAAGCACTAAACATCAATCATGCAAACTAACCAACCATACAAAACTAAGCACATATTTTTGAGAAAACCATTTTGAAAACAGGTTTTAGATCCAAACCTCGAAGAGCTTTGCCTTTGTCCTATCAAATAAGAACAGACTCAGGCGACCCTACGATGTTCGGTAAAAACGTCAGTTGATTAAAACTATGTGTTTACCAGTGTATCATTTGATCAATAGGAAAACAGGCTCAAACATCTAATGACCACACAGGCATGGCAATGTCCAGAATAATGATATAAATACTGGAAGCAACTGAGATCAATCATGCAAAACTAAAAATCTTTTTAGGAAAACAATTTTGAAAACATGTTTTATATCCAAACCTCGAAGAGCTATGCCTTCGTCCTATCAAACAAGAATAGACTCCGGCGACTCTGCGATGCTTGGAGACAAAACATTGGTTGACTAAAAACAGGCTTATAGCAAAATTAAAACTGATCAAAAGGAAGACAGGCTCAATCATCGACTAGGCTACAAGAACAGGGGTCCAACTAATACTGTACCCCAGAGGGCCGAAATGATAAAGCCTGGACCGAAGATAAACCCACCTGACAAATCGCACGCGACTAAACTATATCCACTGTACGCTCAGAACCAGAGACAACTGAATAAACCTGAATCAGAAACATGGTTCAGGAATCAACTTAGTTTTATTTACTCTAACTTAAATCCAAATCTTTCCCAAATCAACTTAAACCCTTGAACTACTTAAACATCCGAGTTTGTCGACAACACTTAGACCAATTCAACTTTTTATTCAACCTTTGGTAAAATTACCAAATTGCCCTTCTCGGGAATTCCCTTTTGGATTTCCGGGAGATTCGGGCTTAACTCACTGCCGCTGGCTCAACCAGATTCTACTGGGACTCAACAGTCGGCTTGGTAAAACCACCGAAATTTCTCAAATTGCGTGATTGCCACCCGGATGCCGTTAAATCGACGATTTTGCCAATTCTCGGACCGATATCCGATTTCTGCTCAACGGGAGCCGTTGGATTCCTAACAAAAAGCTTAGGAATCACCAACACACTATTCTAAATAGTACACACTGCCACTTTTGCGTTTAGGCCCCTAGGGTTTCCGAAAATCACACTTTTAGTCCCATTTGAGCACTATTTTCGCTCGTTCTTTCAATTGGAAACTCATTTTCACGATCTGTCACTTCCAGTAGGTGACAATCGACTTGCTGAACACCGTGCTCACCAATTTGCGACAGCACGGAACCCGAGGAAAACTTCAGGCCATAAAATACTCTTCTAACTCAAATTAAACGCGAGCATCGCGTCCAGTGATCCCAAAATAGCTAGGAGCTCACTGTCGCGGCTTCGCAAACAGCCTAGAACAGACCCTGGACCAAAACACTTAATTTAGAGCTTGACAACACCACATCTTTAGTTTTTTAAGGTGCCAATTAAAATTCTGCTTTTACCACATGTTTAAAACACTTCATAAACCACTAGGCTTGCCCTATTTGCAACCCAGGTTCACTGGATCTCTCAGATCCAACACCTTGCTCTCAATCAACTCACACAATGCTCCAAACATCAGTCCACATAGATCCAACTTGATCTGAAGTGAGCATCAAGCTCAGGGGACATTTTGGGACATCTTTCATTTTTACATCAAAGCCAAATTCTAATTAAATCTTCACTGTGGCATTTCCACAAACAGGTGGTGTGCACCAATTACACAACACACACATAACCAATGCCTAGCTTTGTTCTCTGCAACCATTGCACCTGGGGCTTCCCAAGATGGAGGGAAATGCTTCTAAAGACTGCAGGAACTTTTCTCATCATCTTGGCCAACCTCCCATAGCCTCGGTTGCCAGAAAATCCGAGGTTGAAGATAGCTTCAAACCTCGAATTTTGTAACCACTCAACTTGGGGCTCTGGGACCAAACCACTTGCCCAATTGGATGCTAAAACACAACAAACTCACCTGGACCCGTGCCCGGCGACAGGACACGGCGGCGGCGCGGCTGAGGCAAGCTCGATTTTTGAAGCTTCCATCAACAATGGCAACTTTGCAACGGTTGATTTTAAGGTGCAAGGAACAGCACCACAAGCTTCCTAGCAAGCTTTTAGGAAGGTCTGGCCTTGTCCCCGCCGTCGGAGGTCGCCGGATTGCCGGCCGCCATTAATGGCTTCAAGCTCGGGCCATTCATGGCCGGTCCCTATTTGGGCTGCATGGGTTGCATGCAATGGCATGGATGGACTCCCCTCGGTCCCAAGAAGAGTTCTGGGCAGGTGGCCGGCGCCGGAGCAACGAGCTCGGCCAAGGTGCAACTTTTTAGAAAGCTAGGGCTTTGATTTTCTTCATGAATACTCCACCATATTTTTCCCAAACTTTGCAGAAATAATCTATAGACCCTAAAGTCCTTGCATACCAATTTTGACCCATTTTGGTCCATTGGTTGCGGAGTTGTGACGAGGCGAAGCTTATGCTAGGTTTCCGGCGAGAACTTGCTCCCGCCGGCCATGCAACGTGCATGGGAAGCTCGGGTTTGGCAGGGAGCAACCTAGGGACCTATTTTAACTACTGCTAATGGTCTCGGGCTCAAACAAACCGAGGTTTATAAACCTTACCTTGGCCGGAGTCGAGGACGATAGGATGAAGCCGGGTACCCTTCTCCTTCTTCACGCGATCTCGGCAAGCACCTAGGAAGGTCCACAGGCACAGAGGAACTCCTCAGGAACTCCAGATCAAACTTTGATTGAAGTTGGTTCCATCTTCTTCTTTCTCTCTCTCTCCCGGCTAAGTTTCTAATGGAGTTTATGTCCACAGCCACTCCAGCACTCGGGACAAGATCTGGGGAACTCAGAGAACCCAGATGATGCTTTGGATTCATCCCAAACCCCTCGTGAATCCCCCATGGCAGACCAAGAGACAACTTCCCATTAATACATAATTTTGCATTTTTTTTGCAATAAGGTCCCTATACAAGCTAACCTAGACTCCATAGTCCCTCCTGTAGATGCATTATGCACCCAACACCCTACAGAATTAACCTCATTAATTTAGATACATAAAATAATAGGTATTTTCCAAAAAATACTTGCTTTTTCGGTGTTTTTCATCCTTTTCGAGAAAATCCGCTCGACGAATTGCGAAACGGACTTCGCCACGACGTCCGGCTCGTCAAGACCTATCAAGTAGCGTATTTCTTGTTTAGTTTGGCGCTCTAGTAAAATCTCGGGCCATTTAATTCGACAAATTATAGTCTGATGCACGCACTTTGATGCACCCGGGTCGCCAAACGCGAAATCCGTCAGTGCCAACGCGCTCAGAACGTTGAAATTAGTTAGGTTTGACTACTCATACCCCTATGTCAGGGTTCCAGACGGCGAAACGGTCGTTAGTGATCGAAGGGCCATTTAAAATAGGGATTTACTATTCACTTTAAGTTGTGGGGCCCGCCCGCTTCTTTACTGATTTCTGGAAGATCCGACCGTCGGATCGAAAACATATGTATATCAATTTTTCATGTTTCGACGAGACGGTCGCAATGGTGATCTCGGATTTTCGAGAACAGGCTCCGATCAAAAGTCGGTATTTCTGGGCCACTATTGCTCTACTACTATTCTCCAATTTTTGCCAAAATTACTAATTTTATAAATTTCGAAAATAATTTAAAGTCTTCAATTTTCTAGATTACTACATTGGACAGACGCCACCTCGGGAGCATTGTTTGTTTGTTTGTTTGTTGGTCTGTTTGTTTGTTTGTTTAGGATTAGAGGTTGTGTCCTTAGAAGTCTTGGTTAGATTGTAGCTTCATTTTTGTAGTGTCACGCCCCGGGGTCGAAACTGCGACCCGGGCTCGCCAACAGATCCGCCACCTATGCCAAACCCCGCATAGGCGAAGCGTCCTACCTGCAAGAAAAGTACTACAGCTAACAAATATCAGAGCTATAAGATAAAACTGCTGTAAAACTAAAATCAATCACTGTACAACTGGAAATAATACAACAATGTCCACCTCCCAAAAATGACAATCGTACAATATCCTCAGATACAAAACTCATAGCTCAACAGGGAGGTATCTCCAATAAATACAACAGTGTACAGTCTCTCGAAACATAATATATCCTCACTACACCAGTCTCTCAAAAGAGGAAAAAATAAAACAACTAGTCTACAGAAGATCTCCTCTGAAGGGGTACCGCTACTCTCCAACGATGGGTAGGGATCTAGCTCACGACTCCCTCGCCTCGATCAACAACCGCAGAATCAGCAACACCCGCTAAGACTCTGCAAAACAAAGAAGATGAAGGAAAAATGAGGGGGAAAACCCCCAAAGGGTGTGAGAACTACACCAAAAAGGGAGTTCTTAGTGGGTACCACCGCCAGACCCGACGGTCTGCCCACCAAGTCCTCAGGAGACATAAACTAACCCAAGTCATAAAGACTGAAATAAGTAAGCTAGAGACTCTCAATAGCTACCATGCCCCTATCTAAAGGCTAAAAAAGGGAGAACCAACGAATGGTATGCAACCACCAGCACGTAAAGTGCACAACCGACCCAATCGAGCTGACTGCCACACCTGGTCCAGTCAAACCTGCGCCCACCTACAACCACTTCCCGCTGACGGGCAGGAATTACGTAGGGCGTCCAAACGGACTAACTCGCTATCGAGTAGTGGCTCATGCAGGCTATAGTCAAAATCCACGCTCTCTCTCTCAGAACGGATAGAATCATGATGCTCAACCTCTCACACAGCGGTCAAAGTACTCTCAACGACACGGGACCACCGTCAACCAAACGGCTCTCAATAGTACTAGCACTGATCTAACTCAACTACCAGTCTGCACTCGGCCCCCAGGCACGAGTGTAACAATAAAAGTATCTTACCGAAATAAACCCAATCGAATGAACCGGTATAAAACTTGGTACTGCCTGCTCTGTCACCAATCTCACGAACTCAGTATCTCCACTGTCCAAATGACCGGAACCTAACACGGTCTGATCGGAACCCAACACGGTCTAAAGCCTACTCCGGAGCGGCGCTCGAGGGGAGCAACCCACACGAGCAAAGTATCTCAGTAACAAGTAACACAAGTATCTCTATATAGCAGGACTAGATCATGACTATGATCAAAGTGGGAAAGCCCAACCACTAAAGAAGACCCCGGTCCTCAATCAGATGCAAAAGTACTCAAATAGTGGGAAACTCTGTCCACTAGAGAAATCTGATACCCAATCTGATGCATAAATAAATATCCGGTCAACCGCCCAATATCCGCGGTTGCCGCAAAGCCCCACAACTAATCCAACCTGCCCCAGACACCAAGTCCCGACTACACTACCCAGACCCCTGCTCGAACCCGAGCAACACTGACCACTTGACTAACAAAGAAGGAGAAAGGAAAAGCATGGTTTCTCCTAAGTCAAGTTCCAATAAGTAGTGCAGCAGTAAAAGATGGCCTAACTACATGACCATACAAGCATGCGTTTGTCCTTGGAAACAATAAAAGAGAGTAAAACATATAGTAGCAAAGCATACTACAATATTCCCACTATGATATACCAATCTCGCATAAATAGGCCACTGAATAAACATGTATGATCTCTATATCATCTAGTGCGGGATAAATATAATCTGTCTATCGCATGCTAAGTCTCTAGTTCAACAAGCATGTACAATTATCAGGTAAACATCAATCCACATGATCTAAGCCTTTTCCATGCTTACCTCTTGCTCATATTGGTTGCACATCAAATTAGGCATGCTATCAATCATAGAGGGTGACATTCCCACAGGTAAGCTTATCTTAACCATACATGAACATCCACTATTACACCTCCCCTAAGGCATAACATGCATATAAACTCTGTTATTCCCTCTAACAGTTGCAATTACTAAGTTTACCCACCTGAAGTGCTTAAATCAAGGCAAACCTGAAGTCAGTGAAGAGTGTAGACGCTCACAGTCCAAAATCTGCCAAAATTACACACTCGGTACTTGTCGCGCAAGCCTTGGCTCCAAACAGCTAAAAGTATCCCGAAATCAAAGTCTACAGATCCATCGGGTCCAGCAACACATGTAAACACCCCTGGGTACAACAATAAGGTCCAACATTACACTTTCATTCCCAAAATTAACCACGCACAAACACACAAAAAATCAGTCCCAAAGATATGCTTATTTCACCTACCGAAAGTGCCCAGAAAAATCCAATAAAAATATCATAGCAATCCTCGCGTCGATACCTTCGAAACGAGTACCTGCACGTCCAATTCTGAGCCCCGTAGGCCGAGTTACAAATTCCACAGTACAGGTGCGCAAAACCACACAGCAACATAACTGTAATTCCATTTACAGATAAGGGGAAGAACATATACCTTCGGGAAAAACTCAGAAAAATCTAAGAAAAATACTGTGATAATCCTTGCATCGAGTAGATGAAAAAAATGTACAAGCACGTCGCCATACGATGCCCGGTTGCGGAGATATCGCCGAAAAACCACGCCGCTGTCCAAATCTCCATCACAGAAATGGGGTCACAGTAAGCTCGAACAAACACCTTGAAAAGCGCGAAATGAGGGAAACCCGAAAATATCTAGATCGTAGATCTGTTCGTCGCGGATCCAGCGGAGAAGAAATCGCTCGAAAAGGTGGTCGGAGTAGGCCGGGGGAGCTCGCGCAACGAAACGCGACGAAGGGGAACCCAAATGGACGAGCGTCGTGCTGCGCCGTAAAAATGGAAACCTCGATAAACGTGCCACCAAAAATCTCAAAACTTTGCAGATGGATGCAGCATAGCTCGGGGATCATCTTTGCTGAAGGTGCCATGGCGAGAGGAGGCTCGGAAATGCCGGAAAAAGGGGAAGGAAAGAAGCTCGGATCGCTTTTATAGGCTCCAGGAAACAATTCGGAAAATATCGAATGTGTCCCAAATTCCGAGCGCAAGGAACTTTCGGGCGCGCACTGTAGCAGCCCGAAAGTTCCCTGGGCGCGCACTGTAGCAGCCCGAAACTCCCCTGGGCCTCCACGTCGCCCGCCAAACAGGCGACAGCAAAACCGGCAAACCGCCACACGACACGTGGACCTACGAGGGCTCGACACGTGGCAGGCACTTGGTCAACACCTCGCTGTCGCGCCCACGTGCGCGCTGCCAGCGCCGCCTGCGCCCCCTGCCAGGCACGCGCCCCGAGGCGGCCGCACCTGCTCCGTGGACTGAGTGCACGCGGACCGGCCAACCGGTGTGCGCCACGTGTCCCCCACCGGTCCACCGTACACCCGCTTTTCCCCGTGGACTGCGCCCGCTGCGCCGGCCCAACCGGGAGCCGCCACGTGGCCCGCGTCTGGTGCACGCCTCCGCGGTGGACCGCGCACCTGCCCGCGCCTGCCCCGCCGCGCTCCGCCGCTGCCCGCCGCCGCACGCCGCCGCCGCCGGTGCCGGAACAGTACCCTTGCCTCAAAAAATGTGCCGAATCATCCGGACTCCGAAAAATGCAAGTGAATAGTCCATTTTCATCATTTTCGCGCGCTGAATCCAAATCCGAAGTCCAATTTGCCAAATTCCAACTCTAAAAATTGCCAAAGGCATCCGGAAAGGTGTTCTTTTGTCCAAACTTCACGCTGAGCCCAATTTTAATACCCATTGCGCGCAAAACCACTTCTAAGCATTCGACGGGGCCATCTGATCACCCACGTGATCCATTTAAGCCCAAAGTCCATCACATGCGTCTAAACTGTGCACAAACCCCGCCGACGAGCCATATAGGCCTCCAAGAGCTGCTGGTCAACCAGTAATCTCGTCGTGGGGATCCGGGTCCTCACATGTAGCCACAGCAGGAACGGCATCAACACTTCGCTCTCCTCTTTTTCTCATCTTTGTGCTGAAATTTACGAGTGGGACGAAAACTTCGAAAGGCTGCTCCAGAAATGGAGATAGTGCCCGAACCTGTTCTTGTTTGATTGGGGCGAAGGCACAGACCTTTCGGAATTTTCGGACCTTTCGTTAATTCCTGCTGTTTTCTAAATTGGGGGTTGGGGTTGATGACTTTCCTGCTGGTGGGGCCTTACATTTCTTGTTTGTTTGCGTTGGTTTTGTCTGTTGGGTCTTGTTGTTGTGGGCCATTTTTGTTTCGGGGACGAAACTTTCTTTTAGTGGGGAGGATGTGAGGACCCGGATCCCTGCGTTGAGTTTTCTGGTTGTTTGGCAGCTTCTGATGGCCTGCGTGGTGTCTCGGTGGTGTTTGTGCGCAATTTGGATACAAGTGATGGACTTCGGGCTCAAAAAGAGGGTCACGTGGGTAATTGGAGGACCCATCGAGTGTTTAGAAGTAGTTTCGCGCGAAACAGAAATTAAAATTGGACTCAGGGCAAAGTTTGGATAAAAGATCACCTCTCCGGATGCCTTCAGCAAATTTTAGAGTTGGAATTTGGCAATTCGGATATCGGATTTGGATTCAGCGCGCGAAAATGATGAAAATGGACTATTTACTTGCATTTTTCGGAGCCCGGATGTCGCGCACGGATTTCGAGGCAGCTTGACACTGTTCCGGCGGGCGGCGGGCGGCGGCGGGCAGCGGCGGAGCGCAGCGGCGGGCGCGCGGGCAGGCGCGCGGGCACACGGGTAGGTGCACGGTCCACCGCGGAGGCGTGCACCCGGGCGCAGGACACGTGGCGGCTCCCGGTTGGCCGGCGCAGCAGTCGTGGTCCACGGAATGTATCGCGGGTGTACGGTGGACCGGTGGGTGACACGTGGCAGCGTGTGATTGGCGCGGTGTTGTGCGCTCGGTCCACGGAACCGCTGCACCGCCTCGGGGCGCGTGCGTGCAGAGGGCGCAGGCGGCGCGCGCAGGCGCGCGTTGACTGGTTGCGGTGCCACGCGTCGCCCTCTGGTGCGGCCACGTGTCGTGCGGTGAGCGGGCGGTTTCGCTGTTGCGTGTTCGGCGGGCTACGTGGAGGCCCGTGGGGGATTCGGGCCCAACACTGTAGCAACCCGGATTTTCCGGGCGCCCGATTGTGGGGACAAGATCGGTATTTCTTGATTTGTTTTTTTGGGCTATTTAAGCGATCCGAGCCTTCTTCCTCTCCCTTTTTCCGCCATTTCCGAGCCTCCCCTCGCCGCGGCGCCTTCAGTAACTTTCTTCCTCGCGCAGTGCTGCATCAATCTGCAAAGTTCGGAGATTTTACGTGGCACGCATCCCGAGGTTTCCTTTTTTACGGCGCGGTGCGACGCTCGTCCATTTGTGTTCCCCTTCGTCGCGTTTCGGTGTGCGAGCTCCCCCGGCCTACTCCGACCACCTTTTCGAGCGATTTCTTCGCGGCTGGATCCGCGACGGACAGAGCTACGATCTAGGTATTTTTAGCATTCCCTAGTTTCGTGCTTTTCGAGGAGTTTTTCCATGCTTACTGGGGGTCTTTTGCTATTAGTGTTTTCTTGAGGACAACGGGTTGTTTCGAGGATATCTCCGCAACCGGGCATCAGATTGAGACGAGCCCTTGCACTTTTTCTATCTACTCGACGGAAGGATTATCACAGTATTTTTCTTTGATTTTTCTGAGGTTTTCCAGAAGGTATTTGTTTTCCCCCTTATCTGTGCTAGAGTTTACAGTTATGTGGTTGTGAGATTTTGCGCACCTGTACTGTGGAATTTGTAACTTGGCCTACGGTGCTCGGAATTGGGCGTGCAGGTACCCGTTTCGAAGCTCTCAACGCGAGGATCGCTGTGGTATTTTTATAGGATTTTTCAGAGCCCTTTCAGCAGGTGAAATAATTGCATCTTCGGGACTGAATTTCAGACTGCGTGTATTTGGTTAATTGTTGGAATAAAGTGTAACGTTGGACTGTATGTTGTACCAGGAAGAGTTGTTCAGGGATTTTGGGACTGAGGATTATTTGGAGGTTGCTGTTCCTGGTGTTTTCAGCTGTTGAATCTTGGACAGTTAGCGCCTTCAGGTGGGTGGCTTCGCTTTCAGGATCTATGGACTGTGCACTAACTCTATTGATATAGAATCATGCATGATAGTGATTGGACTTGGTAGCATGCTAGAATTTGAATGTTAATATTCTTCGTATTTATCTGATGATCGTATGATCTCTTCTGCTTCCTACCACCTGTTAAATATTTGTTATCGTGGAACCTGACCTAGCACCCCCGTCATATGTTGCATGTGTAACCAGACCAGTAGAAAACCCTCACTTGGGCTAGGGTTATTTATGTTTAGACATCCACACATTGTGTTTCATTCCTGGACTTAGTGTTATCCTCGCCCGGGTAGTGGGCCGAGCGGTCGGGACTTCTTTTTAGTGTGGGATGCATTTGCACTCGTGCTTGGGAGCAGAGTGGAGTCGGGTAGATGTAGTGGATCGCTTATCTGTACCGGGAACCGTTTGAGGAAAACGGTGGTCCCGGGAGGTCTTGTTTTCCCCTATTTGGGTTGTCGCCACTGTGTTAGTGGCAGTAGTTTACTAGTGTTAGCAGGACCTAGAACCCATAACCCTTTTCGACATACACATGATTTTAGTCTACCAATGTTTTCTTCCAAGCATCGAAGTGCTGCTGGAGTCTGTTCTTGTTTGATTTGGACAAAGGCATCAGCCCTTCGGGGTTTGGGTAAAACACTTGTTTTCTAACTGTTTTTCTAAAAAGACCTAAAAATCATTAAAAATGGATTTCTTCTCAAAACAAGATAGCTTTTCAAAAATGGTACTACTTTTAATCATCACCCTGTGTCGGTTGAGTGAAAATGGTTTTCAATAACAAATGTCACCTTTTTCTTGTAAATCTCCCCACTCAAAAGGATTCGAGTGGTCTGGGTTCTAGGGGTCGTTCCTTTGTTGGGACGAAAGCCACGGGGGCCGAGCCTGGAACCTGTTCTTGTTTGATAGGATTGTAGGTGTAGGTCTCCCGAAACTTTCGGGCCCTGGTTGGTGTCTTCTGCGTGTTGTACCGAGATTGTTGTGTTCCCGAACTATAAGGGGGTCGGGAACTTCGATAGGCGGAGCCTAGAGTTTGTTCTTGTTTGATAGGGTTCTAAGCACCGGCCTATCGGGTTTCCGAACCCTTATGGTGTCGGTCTTTCCTGTGAGTTTAGTGTTCTGTTGTGGGAGCCGTCTGGTGGACGGTAGCCCCGGCTATGTGGTTTTCCAGCCTGTGAGTGAGCGTTGGTGTTGTTAGCCGATCTTGTGATCGTGGTTTGGACTATAGCCTGCATGAGCCATATTTGAGCTCGAAAGAGATACGCAGATACTTTCCTCGGTGGGGTCGCGCCCCTCGAGTGCCACTCCGGAGTTGGGCCTGTTACTTGCTATCGCGACTTTTCGATGCAGTCCCTTTGGCTGGCCCGATTTTGGCAGTCACGGACACCCTACGGTAGACCCGTCCTGTTGAGGATGTGTGGCAGTAGGTGGGCGCAGGTTTGACTGGACCCTATGCGGCAGTCAGTGTAGATTGAGTGACTGTACTTTGGGAGTTAGTAGATGCATCATGTTTCCATCTGTTCCACTCCTTGAGCATCTAGATTGAGGCATAGTAGCTGTAGAGTTACTTTTCCAGCCCTTTCATTTTAGTTTTATATTGTTACTTTATGCCTCTAGTAGACTTAGTGGGCAGACCGTCGGGCTTGTTGGCGGCACCCACTGAGAACTACTTGGGACGTAGTTCTCACACCCGTCGTGGTGTCTTTTCCCACAGGGACTTCTACTCCTGTTCCTGCTGCTCCAGTTGCTGATCCGGCTGATCGAGGTAAGGGAGTCGCGAGATAGATCCCTACCAGTCGTCGTCGTCCAGAGAGTAGATGTACCCCTTTACTTTTGAGAGTTCATGTTGAGAGACCTTTGTAGTGAGGTATAGAGTTGTATTTTATTTTACTGCTTGAGAGACTTATGTGTTTTGGGGAGGATTTTGAGTTGTATATATTTTCATTTTCAGCAGTTTACTTTCAGCTCTGATATCTGTATAGTATAGTTGATCTTTTGCAGGTTAGTCGCTTCGTCTATACGGGGCTTCCCGTATGGGCGGCGGATCTGTTGGCGAGCCCGGGTTGCAGTTTCAACGCTGGGGCGTGACAGGAGCGACTAGAACTTCTTTCCACACCGGCTTGTTCTTTATCATACTTAAGCTGCAATGCCTTCTAAATCTTTTTTTGCGGAGGAATAAGTATTTTCATGATAATCATAAAACTGGTTTGAAAGGCAGTTGAGAAGATAATGCCGACAGTTATACTCATCCTTCTCGTATTTTTCAGTTTTCTCAGTGTTCGAAAAGATCATCCTCCGTCATATTGTCGGTGTTAGTCTTCTTTCAATTTTTCTCCGTAAGGACCTATGCCACTTTAAGTAGATTGATGTAAAATAGCACTTTTCCTTTCCACCTCTTGAAGTGGGCTCCTTTGAAGCGGAAGGGCTTGTTAAGATCCCTGGTAGTATCGTTGGACTTTTCATGCGTAGTCTCCATCTTTTGAATCTCCTTAAAATTATTGGTGTAAATATACAAAATAGAGGTTCTACAAAAAATATTGAAAAGTGTCAACGAGTCGATCAAGCCGAGGCACAGATATCTCGCTCTCTTTAAGGAGATTCAAGCCCTCTGCGGTAGGCAAAGCCTTTGAACCGATACAGCAGAACACTGACTTGTCCCCTCCAGGATACAACGGCTCAACACTCGCCGTGTGGCTTTACCAACTTTGCACAAGTAGATGAGCCCAAAGCTCCACCAAAAAGAACACATTTTTTTGACCTCTTTTCTCTCTCAAATTGAATAGTTATTTAGTCTTCTATTAAATCTCTCAAGAGAGTGAAGAAGCTCTCTATTTATAGGCTTCATAGGACAAAGTTCCAAGTATTAAGTGTTAAGTTGTCGTTGTTAAAAGTAAGTATTAAGTGTTAAGTGTCTTTGTTAAAAGTAAATGACAAAGGTTATTTTTCAATTAAAACCAAAGGAGTTGTGGGTATAAATGCTCATACGTTCCATCCTTTAGTTACAAGTTTTTTTAAAAAAAACATAAGTGAAGAGTTACTTCCAAACAACTTCACCATAAATGCATATTAAACTCATACTTAATAAAAAATATTAAGTGTTAAGTGTCTTTGTTAAAAGTAAATGACAAAGGTTATTTTTCAATTAAAACCAAAGGAGTTGTGGGTATAAATGTTCATACGTTCCATCCTTTAGTTACAAGTTTTTTTAAAAAAACATAAGTGAAGAGTTACTTCCAAACAACTTCACCATAAATGCATATTAAATTCATACTTAATAAAAAATATTACAACAGTTCTCTTCAATGTGAATTACACTACAGGAATACTAGTAATGCTAAAGACGTTGAAAAGATAGCAGTCTGCAAATTATATCAGCACGTCAAGTTAATTACATTTTTTTTATCAATTATACGGTGGCCAACAGTGGCGACAAAATAGACATTCAGTGGTGAAAATAGTATTTGTCATTTTAAGTCAATAAATTAGTGGCGATTCTTTTTATCGCCACCATAGGTAGGCATATAGCAGGTGACAAAATCGTTGTTTAATGGCGAAAATAGTATTGCCACTTTAAATCAATAAATTAGTGGAATAGACATTTAGTGAAGAAAATAATATTGCCACTTTAAGTCAATAAATTAGTGACGGTTCTTTTTATTGCCACCATAAATAACCATACAGTAGCGACAAATTTTATCGCCACTTTATTTTTGCCACTAATGCTATATTTTTTTGTAGTGCACTAAATAATTTATTATCTATGGAGGTGACAAAAATAATTGCCATCAAAAAATTAATTTAGCGTGACAATTTAAAATCTATATTTTAAAATTTAAAATTTGAAATTTAAAAATTAAAATATATAATTTAAAATTTAAATATAAAATATAAAATTTGAATTGAAATTTACATTTAAAATTTAAATCTAAAATCAAAATAGAAATTTAAAATTTTAATCCTAAATCAGAATCAAATTTCAAGATGCAGATTTTAGTTATTTCTGATTTTGGGCCTAAAAAGTTTAAAAATTAATTATAAAAATCAGAATTAAATTTTAAAAATGAAATTGCTAGATATTTCTATTAAACCAAAAATTATTTTTGGATTTCAAATCACTTTTCAAAATTTAACACCCACTATATATAGTTTAAAATTTTAAAAATTAAAATAGACTAATTTTTTTTTCTTATTTTTTTATAAGATTAATTATTTTAATTTTAATTTAATACTAGTGAAGTACCCGCGCTTCGCTGCGGATATTTTTTGTAATTATTTTTCATAGTGGGAAAAAAAGTAATTCATGCATAATTTTAAAATATATTTTTTTTATTTTAATTTTAAATTTAGGTACATAAAATTTAAATTTAAATTAATCTTTAAAATCCAATTAGAAATTATATTAAAGTTATATTAATTTTTTTATGTTTATTATGATTTTAAATATAATTTCATAGATTTTAAATTTAAATTGATATTTAAAATTCAATTACAAAGAATAATTGAATAAAAGTTGCATTAGGCTCTACCCAACCTGGATTAAGGATCGAAGTCTCATGAATCCAACCTGAAATTATAGCCATACAAACCCAAATATAATCAGTAAATAATATCAATATAAAATCAGAAGTATTCCCCCAAATTTAATCAGTAAATAATATGACCGGCAAGGTACATAAGGCAGCCGAAATTTGGTGCTATTTTTATGTATCGTTAGCATCCCCCAAAACATGAAGAAGAACACAGCAGATCAGACAATGTAGGTTTAAGGAAAATACAATCGAAGGAAACATAGTAAAAAAACGATGACGGAGAGGTTGATTGCACTGTAGACCGTCCAAATTTGTTGAGGGAAACAAATGGTTGTTCCCTTCTCCAATCATGATTACTTACAGGGTCTCAATGGAGGGGAAGGAGGAGAGAGCATGAAGAATTACTCAGCAATATAAGGTGGTGCACTATATGGCATAAAATTTTAAATCCTCTACCATTCTTCATCTCTCTATCATCATTGCTTGAAAATCAAGAATTTTGGAAGTACATTTAAAAAATACTAATATTCAAGAAAAGGTAATTAACAGAAGAACAACTTTCATGTATCTTTATGTTCTGTACTAAGGTATGTGCATTTTAAAAAAGACCATCAGGAATACTTGGAGATTCCACAATGCATGCATGTCTTACTCACTCCTAACATGTAAATGAACACTTCTATTTCACTTCTCAATGTGTGGGAATCAAATATGAACATTTGGGAAAAAAATAGTTACCTGACATATGTTGGGAACTATAGATAAGAGAATGTAACATACATGTGTACAGGAAGAATACCTTTCATGTATCTTGATGTTCTCTAATAAAGTATGTACATTTTTAAAAAGACCCTTGAGGCATGCTTGGAGATTGCAAAATATAACTTGATAGTACATTACAAAAATACCAACATCCAAGAGAAGGTAATTAAAAGAAGAACAACTTTCATGTATCTTTATGTTCTCTACTAAGGTATGCAGATTGAATCACAATACATTGCCTCAAAATCGAATTACGGAAGCATGCCGTAGTTCCTTTCGAATTTTCGAACATACAAAGATCGAAGAGAAGGTAATTAAAAGAAGAACAACTCTCACATATTTTTAAATGAGCACCTTTACTTCAAACTGAAGAATAGAAATTTAATTTTTGTTTTCTATTTTATATAGCTTTCTTTTCTTCATGGTTAGATACCTAAATATTTAGTATGTTGCTTGAGTTAATTTATATGAGATGGATGATTAATTGGTATCGGCAATTTTATGCAGGTAAAGGAACCTAAATTATGGGAAGGTACAAAAGACGTTGAATGTTATTTCAAATTTATGTTCATATTTAATGATCATTATCTTTTATATCTAATTAGAGAATTTAAAAGTTAGGTACTTCAAATTAACGCATAGAAATTTTAAATTTTAAATTTTAAATATGTAGAATTTTAAATTGTTACTCATACTTCTTTTCCCTTTAAATTAAATTATATAATTTTACCTTTCTCTCTTTTTACAATTCAATATGAAATTTAAATTCCAAAATATATTTATATTTTTTGTATAATTTATTTTAAAAAATAGCTTATAACATAAAGGATAAGCATTTAAGATAATAAATATCCTTTTCAAATTTTTGGTGTTTATAACTTAAAATTTATATTTATATCTTTTTAGTATAAATTATTTAAAGAAATGTGATTAACAAATTCGACCATACTCATTTAAAATTATAAATTTTAAAGTTAAAGGCATTTTATTTGATCACTAAAGTTTAATTTTTTTATGTAAATTCATGTTATTATTTTTTGATTTGTTATTTGAGAGAATTGGGGAATTAAAGTTTAAATATTAAATCACAAATCGTATTTAAAATTTAAGGTTAAATTTATTTGTTTATTAAATATTAAATCACAAATCTCATTTTACATTAAGGTTAAATATATTTCTGTATTAAATATTAAATCACAAATCTCATTTTGAATTTAAGGTTAAATTTATTTCTTTGAAAATTTAATATTTAAGATCAAATTGATTTTTTTTAAAGCGCAAATTTAAGATGCACGCTAGATTTCTTATTGTTTTTTGTATGTACCTTTCTTTTCTTCATTGTGAGGCGCTTAAAACAAACTAAGTTGAAGATTTGCTTGAGTTCATTTATATGAGATGGATGATAAATTGGTATTAGCAATTTCATGTACCGGAAACTACCTAAATGATGGGAAGGTAAAAAAAATATGTTAATTAGATATGTACTAACTAATTTACCTAACGCAACATTACCAGAAGAACGTGAAAGACAATCATAAAAAACTTCTCATTTGTTAGGGAAGTAAATGTTAATTACTAATTCTCCGTATACAAATTATTTTACAAACAACTAATACACAAAAATTATGATTTAAATTTCAACTTTCAATTGAAAAGCGGGAATACGAAATATAAATTCAAAATATCTTTATATTTCTTTTGTATAATTTATTTTAAAAAATAGCTTATAATGTAAAGGATAAGCATTTAAGATAATAAATAGTCTTTTCAGATTAATTGTTTTAATAAATTAGAATTTCTATATTTGTATTTAGTATTAATTATTAAAGAAAATATGATTAACAAATTAGAGCATACTCATTTAAGATTATAAATTTTAAAGGTAAAGGCATTTTATTTTATCACTTAAATTATTTTTTTTTATGTAAATTCATGTTATTATTGTCACGCCCCGAGTTTTAAAAAAATCAGGTCTGAATTTTTTTTTTTTTTTTGAATAAATCAGAGTTTGCAAAACAGGCGTAACAGACCGCCACACATATAGGAAATCCCCTATCCACAGGGATAGGGTCTCTCCTATACATGCACGACTAGGCTAATCCAAACATCGATCAGAGAGCAACAAATATCTCAACTAACTATGCTAATCATCAGGAATAATTCGAAGTATCAAAATATCATCAATCTAAAATATCTAAATAACTAGAAGCTGAAAGCTATAAATAAAAGTCAGCTACAATCACCGAAGATCTCAGACATCAATAGATCATCAGGGGGACCGCTCTATCGTGACAGCCTCACTGGATCGTCCCGACACCCCACTACCCGAACGACCTGAAAAACAGTCACCCGAGGGTGTGAGACACACCGGAGTGTATCCCAGTGGGCACGACGAGCCGAGAAATAGCTAATCGTACCTACTGGGTACTAAAATCTGCGGATAGTAATAGATTAAGGGGTAAAGCTGAATTAACAGATAACATCTACTGGAAAGCAATAAATCCACAGATAACCTGAACTAAGCAGATAATCAATCATAGAAAAGCTGCAGATAAATAATGCTGGGAAATCAGGGTATAACTGTAGAAGTCAGGCATAAGGGAACTGTAGATAATAAATGCTGGAATCAGGGGATCACGGTAATAATCAAGCATAGCTGAACAGTGAAGGTACAAGGTAAATAGATAACAGATAACATCCACTGGAAAGCAATAAATCCACAGGTAAACTGAACTAGGCAGGTAATCAATCATAAGTGAAACTGCAGATGAATAATGCTAGTGAACAACATAAACAGAACAACAATGGTACCAGGTAAGAATCATGCGTCAAGAACAGAAACCCAAGTACCCAATCATGTGCCAATATTGGTCTCATAGAACCTCAGGCAAAGCCACTGTTCGGCACCCTTTCGGCTGACATAACCCTGCACTTCACAGACGCCAAGCAGTCTCGATGCAAAAGGGGCTCACGGGTCTTTCCTCTAGACCACTTTACCGGCAAAGAACAAGCTCCACGGGGAGCGACCCCGGCCATGTTCGTGAAGTACAGCAGTGCATGGCAAATCATAATGCTCAATCTCACGGTCTAGTGACCGAGTAGTCGGCAACATGCCGAGATCCCAACAGGGAATCATCTGTCTGTATCTATCAATCAGTATCAATCATGCATATCAGAATATAAAGCAATATCTCAAGTGACAGGGCTCAACGAGTATAATCAAATCATGCATATCTGAATAAAGCAGTATGACAAATGACATGGAACTAGCAGGAATAATCGATCATGACATCTATATATCAGGATATGAAAGCTGACAAGCAGATGTGTATAAATATAGTGTGTCTAAGGGATCAGTGTCTATCTCGAAAATCATGCGATGTATAGGTGCGATCATCAGGACTAATCATGTAATCCGGAATACAAGTAGTATATACCCGAATAATAGCATATCAAACATGCACAATACTAGGAATCAAGATGTCTGTATATATCAATCAATCATGGGTCTATCATGCATAACTGGAATATCAAAGCAAGTATCTCTGGATATAATGCAATACGATAATGACCGATACGCAAGTAACAACGGCATGATCAGACTACAGGAATCTACTGTACTGAAATATATGAGCTGCTGAACCGGAAAGAAATCCAAGTGATATCTGAATATAAATCAGTATAACAATCGACAGGAATCAATACGCATACTCAGATCATGCAAGTCTATGTATCAAAATATAAAAGCTGATGAGCAGGTATACGTGATATGTCTAAGGGGATCAAAGTCTATCAGGAAGATCATATGGCATATAGATCAAATCATCAGGACTAAACAAAAACAGGTGTCCGACTGGACTAAAGCAACCAGAGGGCCGAAAAGATAAAGCCCGGACCGAAGATAACCCACCTGGATGTAGGCAGATCCTCGAACTCCCGCTCGGCTACTGGGAGGCTGGTGCTGAACAATTGGGCCCTGAATAAGAAGCTATAGTCAGTCATCGACTCACACAACCCATCCCGACGACACTACGGTAACGCGTCGCTAATACGGAACAATATAGCTAGTTTGCGGGACAAAATCCATTTTCCGATCAACAAGAGTCCACGGGATTCTAACAACATGTCCAGTAAGTGTAAAAACACTGTCTAAAGGTAATCCTTGTGTCCAATATTCATTTTGATCCATAGTATACTTTAATTTTGCATAAAACATTAAATTGGTTAACTGTTTTGACTTGTTCTCGCAATCCGGGGGTCCAACGACGGAGCCGTAAGTTTCAGCGCGCTCGTTATGTCGAGATGGAGCCTGTGCTCACAAGGTTGGGCTGACACGCATCCCGAGAATAAAGTTGGCCCATAACCTTCTTGGGTTCCAACTATAACCATGCACCAACATTATTTGTGCTTGCCCAAAACTGGAGTTAACTAAAGCATGGTGTTAGATAACTGATAAGGACCATGGTGCTCACCTGAGGCGCGCCGGGAAGTGGCCGGAGAGGTCGCCGGAGCAGCACCACCAAGAAACCCAAGCTCGGTTTGCCAAGGTCTAGCACCACCTTCGGTCAGCCTGCTAAAAGAGGTGAGCACTAGTTAGCTCTGGGTCCCAGAAGGTGTTCTGGTCAAGTCGGGTCAGGCGGCGGCGGCCGGAGGCGGCGGCGGCCGGGCATAAGCCTGAAATTGGCATTTCGGGTGCAACAATGGAAATCCACCCTACAGGGGTGCCCCAGACCCAAAATAAAATCATGGGAATCCCATATTTAACCTGTAAAGCTTACCTGTGGGGTTGGCCGGAGGCCGGAGTGCCGGGGATAGCCGGAGTCCGAGCTTGAAGCCAAGTCGGGTGCAACTCTAGAGATCACAAACCCGACGTTAGGATTCCCATGCAAGGCCACCATCGGTCTTAAAATGGTGAAATAAACCTACCTGCACCGTTGGCCGGGGTCTGGAGGCGCCGGCGACGCGCGGCGGCGGAGCTCGGTGAAGCTTTAAGGGCCGCTAATGGCGGATTCCGGTGAGGGGGCTCCGAGCCGGAGCAACTTGGACCAGAAGCTCTGTCCCCACGCCACGGAGCTTGGTGCAGTGGTAGCCGGCGTCGGGATGCAGCGGCGGCGCCGGACAGCCGAGATCGGCCGAGGTTGAAGAAAACCGGATTCTAGGGCAGTCCCGTGCGGTCCCGATCCTTGCCCGATCGCCCTCCAACTTCGTGGACGAGCTGCAGTCGTCGAGAGGAGTCGATCCAACGGCTCTGATCTTGAGGTTGACGGCCGGATGATGGCGATGCCCGAGATCGGCCAAGATAACGATGATCCGGCGATGATGGCTCCCGCCGGCGATAGAGACGGCGGCCTCGGCTCGGCCTACACCCGAAGGTTCTCGTGGGTGTCAGAAACCCTTTGGTAAGGTACAGGTGCCAAAGAAAAGGGAAAAGTTCCAAGATGTTACCTTGCCGGAGTGTGGAAAGGAGAAGGTGTCTCCCGCGGCGGCGCAGGGCGGAGCCAGGCGTCGGTTCACCCCGGGCTCGGCTGCGGCTTCACAGAGGGTACCTCAAGTATAGACTTCATCCACCTAGAGTCCTCCCGATCACCCTCCTTTCCAAGCACCCGAGGGCAAGGTGTCTCTTGCTCTTCTCTTCTCCAGCGACGGGGAAGCGGCGGCCGGTGCGGGGAGGTTCCGGGGAGCGCGGCAGAGAAGGTGTGGGTTGTTGAGGGGGCTGCGGCTGTGGACTGGCTCGGGTTTAGGGTTTCTTGAAACCCAGCTCGAGAGGTAGGTTATATATATATATAGGATTTGCACAATTGCTACCTAGTCCCTCTAGCTTCAGTTATTTCAAGCCAGGTCCCTCACATTTTGAATATCTCGCATTTAAGTCCCTCAGACAGCTATGGCACGCAAAACGAGGCAAGTTCTATAGGGTTTTATGAGCAAAAAGTCGCTTTTTCTCCGTATTTCGCGCTTTTCGAGGTGTTCCGGTCGTCGAAATGTAAAATGGACTTCGCCATGACATCCGGCTCGACGAGACCTATCAGGTAGCGATTTCTGATTTTCGCGGAACTGCCCGGATAAAATCTCAGTCCATAAAATACAGTTCCGAATTACAATTATCGCGCTTTTCGAGACCTTAGGGTGGTCAAACGGAAATTCCGTCATCGCCTTTGCGTCCAGAACGATGAAGCCGTTCAAATCGACTACCTGGAGTGCTATGATCGGAGTCCGGACAGTTATTTGGCGAACATTAGCACTTAGGGGTATTTGAATTTAGGGTTTACTGTTCATCAACAGTCCCAAGCACTGTGCACTTAAGTCGCGGGTCCCGCCCGCTTCTTCGTTGATTTCTGGAAGATCCGACCGTCGGATTTGAACTTGCTTAATATGATTTTCGATCAGTTCGACGAGACGGTCGCGCTCGTGATCTCGAATTTTTGAAATTAGGTTCGGATTGAAAGGCGATATTTTTGCCCTAATAACTGTGCAATTTACACTGTAGAAAATGGGCATTTTAGCTATTCGTGCTTTTATGATCCAAAATTCAACTTGACTTTAATTATTTTCCTTTTTATTTATTTACCAAAAATTTGAATTCTTACATCTCTACCACCTAAAAAGAAGTTTCGTCCCCGAAACTTAATACAACTAGGAGTCAAATAAATGGGGAAAGCGCTCCCACATGGCTGACTCGCGCTCCCACGCGACTTCGCTGGGATCGAGGCAGACCAGTAACAAAGTCCATTGTGATCTGCTCCCACTTCCAAACTGGTACAGGAAGCGGTTGCAGTTTTCCCGCCGGTCTCTGGTGTTCCGCCTTCACCTGCTGGCAAACTAGGCACTGCGCCACATGGTTCGCCACATCAGCCTTCATCCCAGGACACCAGTAATGCTGCTTCGGGTCCCGGTACATTTTAGTCCCGCCAGGAGGTACCGGATATAAGGATCGATGCGCCTCAGTAAGGATGTCCTTCTTTAATACACCGTCATCTGGAACACACCAACGGCCCCTGCATCGGATAGAGTCATCGGCGTGCCTCAAGTTCAGCTCCTCAAAGACTTAACAGTCTTGATTTGGACACGTCAAATTTCTAAGGCTTAACCGATTTATAATTCAAGTTCCATTGACTAGGGTTCTCGCAGATATGCTACACGCCCAACCAAGGCTATACCGCACAGGTATGCTTAACTGCGGAGTTCTGATGGGATCCGGTGCTTTAGTGCTGATATGATCGCATCCGATGTGGCAACCAGCTCTCATACTCTTTTCTGGTTTCACATAACTTACAATTTGTGCAGGCAGAACTCAACGGTCTTACCCGTTTAGGCTGACTACCGAGGCCGAACACTGACCAAGGCCACTAGATTCATTTTCTTAAGTGAAATCAGATAAGGTAGAGAATCTCTTCTTACACTTTATAATCGTTTGTGGTATAATTTTCACCACCAGTTGCTAGAACCAAACCTCAGTCTACTAAGGACGCACAACTGCCGGTTAAATATCACACGATCAGTCTCTTAGCATCATAAAACATGGCAACCCAAGGTCACCATTCATAAAGCTTAAAATATCCGATCTGTACATGTTGTCCAACTCTTTGGGCTTAACCCATATATTCTATTATCAACTGGATTGCAAAATCTGACGAGATCAACGTGGTTAGTGACCACAAGTTAGGACGATTATCCACATTAATGACAAATATCATCTGTCCACTATGTATACGACTATCTGAGACCTACCTAAGGTCCGATATGGTCTGGAATATCAATACTGCATCTACAACCTCGTCGTCCTAAGACAACCTTGGAACTAAAATTTAAGTAAGCAGACAAATAGACCCAATCATGATATTCCCCTTTAGAGGGTGGGGTATTTCCTCAGCTCTTTCGACAGTATGTTGTCTGCAGCCAACGTGCTTATCAAAAGAAAGGCGAAATACTATAGATCTGTCGCCAACATCAAGTTGGGGACACAACTCCCACCGGAGTCAACAGAAGGTATAGCTCATACCTCCCGACACAAATCTCTATGCCGATACGATAAACCTATATCAACTGTCTCAACTGTTACGGAATTTGAGTTGGCGTAGTTTCGTGAAAGTCTCAAGTCTTGAAGATTGAAGGTGAAGAAAGTTGGATCGTTTAACTCAATCTCAAGAAAGAAGAATTCAAAAGGATCAGGTATGTTTAACCTAAGATTTTGTGTGATCCGAATACTTCTTGTAGTGTAGAAACACTTGGAAGAATCTTTCATTGCATAAAAATCAAAAACTGGACTTGGGACATGTTCAGGATCCGGATCAGGTTGTTCGATCCGGATCCCGAAGGTGGTTCGTTCATACACCAGTTCAATCCGGATCGTAGCCTCTCTTGATCCGGATCCCGAACACTGAGTTTACCATCTTCCTTGAACGATCCGGATCAGGCTTCGCAATCCGGATCCCGAACGTTGATGTTTGGTGAACTGTATGAACGATCCGGATCAAGCACTTCGATCCGGATCCCGAACCTTCGTTTTTCTGGAATTGCCTGACTCGTTGCGACGATCCGGATCACAGTTAATCCGATCCGGATCGCCGTCCGTAAAATCTCCAGAAATGTTAGGTTTTTGATTTCTATCTCCTTCCTAGGGTTTCTAACCTATAAATAGACCCTATGACTCTTCTTCTAGGGTTAATCCAAAAAGAGGCCGAAAATAACTATAGCCGTCATTTTCATATATACGCCTCTAGATCCACATATAGAGAAGAAAGGAAATCATTAGAGAATACTCTATGTTTCTTCATCTATATTGATTAGTTTGATTCTAGGTTTTCATACTCACATCTTGAGTTGAATCAAACTAATGAATACTTAGATGGTATTTCCGATCTATCTTTGATCTAAGTATTCGGCGGATCATCACCACCCAAAACAACGATTTACCCCAAAAATCGGCGCGTGGATTCGCGTGTCCTTGTGGATTCAAGGTTCAACCGCTCTCGTGGATTCGGAGCGAGGCACGTTCGTGGATTCGAAGGGTGCTATTGGGTGAAGACCGTGGATTCGGTCGGACGTCGTGGATTCGACGTTGGACGCCGTGGATTCGGCGTTGGGCGCAGATCGTGGATTCGAGAAGCGTCGCGGAGCGAGCGGAGAAGATCCTCTAGGAGCGTATGGAAAAGGTTGAGTCGTAAGTGTGTACGGTAAATCACCTTGTACGTGTTTTAATTCTAGTGGATTTCTGCCGTGTTATCGGTCCCGTGGTTTTTTACTCCGGTGATGGAGTTTTCCACGTAAAAATCTTGCGTATTATTTTTATTTCCGCATTGGGTTTTTATCGCGATGATTTTTTGAGTGTTTATGCGTTTACACCTATTCACCCCCCTCTAGGTGTTTTTTCCCCTATTTAGATCCTTATTACATATAACCCAACAAGTGGTATCAGAGCGGGAATAGGGTTGTAAACAATGGTTGAAGGTGGAAACATCAACCGACCCCCGTTCTTCGATGGAACAAATTATGCGTACTGGAAAGTACGGATGAAAGCCTTTTTAATTTCCATCGACGAACGGGTGTGGCAATCAATTGAATTAGGATGGTCTAATCCAATTGAACTTATTGGTGATGTTCGCACCTTAAAACCTAGGTCGAAATGGACCAAGGAAGAGTTAGATTCATCTTCTTACAATGGCAAGGGAATTAATGCTATCTTTAATGCCTTATCTCAAACTGAATTCTCTCGTGTCTCGGCATGTGAGACTGCGAAAGAAATCTGGGATGTTCTTCAGGTTACACATGAGGGAACTAACCTCGTGAAGATTCAGAAACTGCAAATGCTTACGAGCAAGTTTGACTCTATTTTAATGGCAGAAAATGAATCTTTCACGGACTACTATACACGATTGCAAGACATCGTAAACTCATGTGCTAATCTGGGAGAGAAGATTCCAGAATTTAAGATTGTAAGAAAGATCTTAAGAACTCTTCCTGAACGATTTCGCCCAAAGGTTACAGCCATTGAAACTATTAAACACCCGGACGAAATACGTGTAGAAGAATTAGTTGGTTCATTACAAACTTATGAAATGACATTTACTACTAACAATTCTTCTGGAAAGGCATCCACTTCTAAGTCTTCAGGTTATGCGTTGAAAACAACTAAGGAAGAAGACGCGGATACGTCCTCCTCAGACGATGACGAGAACCTTTCTATGGAGGAATTTGAGAAACAGCTCGCTCTCTTGACAAGGAAGTTTCGCCGCAACTTTCGAAGGGGTAATTCAAGCAAATCTCCATCCTTCGGAAAGTCGAACAAAGGCAAGGGTACTTCAGGTTACAAGTCAAGAAAGCAAGAGAACTTCTCAAAGGATAAGAAAAGTTCAGAAGGACAACTACAATGCTTCAAATGTCGAGGCTACGGCCACATTGCAACGGAATGTCCTAACAAGTATCCGGCAAAGAAGAAGGCGATGCAAGTCGTCACTTGGGATGACAACTCAACGTCAAATGAGTCGTCTTCTAGTGATGAAGAAAAGAGCTCCACCGCATTCCACGCGTCCGTATCTTCACCCTTCATGTGCTTTATGGCAAATACATCTGAGTCGTTGTCCAACTCCACTGTTGAAAAGAACGCAACGGACAACGAATCGGATGATTCGGAAGGTGAAGAATTTGCTCTAGCCTATCACAGATCTTTACGGGATTTAAAGAAACCGGCTAAGCAAAACAAGGGGTTGAGAGGGAGATTGCAGGATCTCGAAGAAGAAGTAAAAAGAGCGACTTCTCTCTCAAACGCTCTTGAAGTGGAAAGGGAAAACCTGATAAAGGCAAATGCTTCCCTTCAAGAGTCCAATGAGCAACTTGAGAAGGAACATACAAATCTGGTGGATAACGCGAATCACTTCTCAAAGCTCTACAACGAGGCTCGACAGGATAACCTGGAAATGACAAAGACCATTTTCCAACTCAAGAATGACTTACAGCGATTCTCTTCAGGAAGGAGTAAGTTGGATAGACTTCTTGGTCTTGGTCAATCAAATAGGTTCGGCCTCGGATACACTCAAACTGGAAACAGTCCAAGTTCGAGTGAGACAGTTTTTGTGCCTCAGTCGGTATCTCCTCCTCCGACACCGGAATTCAAGACAAACAACGACAACAAACCTACTTCATCCTCTTTGGGATCGTCAAGATCTAAGGTATGTTTTCGTTGTGGTGTTTCAGGGCACATAAGAAGATATTGCAAGACGGGAGTCGAACGCTCATCTCAAGGACCTCTTGCAACAACTACCAAAATGGCTCCTCCCCGAAAATCAAAGCAAAACTTTTCAAATGAAAAGAGATTTGGTAGTTCATCGCGCAAGACGATTTCATCAAGGAACAACAATCGCTATAACAAGACGCCTTCACCTAGGCATATAACTTCTCGACCATTACCGACGCACTCCAAAAGGGTTTGGGTGCGCAAAGGTGAAATTTTCCCTTGTCTTGTTTCCAATGTTTCCTTGCATGCATATGATAGTTCGTCTTGGTATCTGGATAGCGGATGTTCCCGTCACATGACCGGTGACAAAAATAGTTTTCAAAATCTTGAGAAAATCTCCGGAGGACACGTTGTTTTCGGAGACGGTCGATCTTCCAAAATTGTTGGAAAAGGGACGGTAGCTATTCCAGATGGCACGATTTTGAAAAACGTCTTATTTGTTGATGGCCTTAAGACTAACCTCATAAGCATAAGTCAACTTTGCGACAATGGTTTTTCAGTTAACTTTTCATCTGTTGAATGCGTTGTAACTGATAAGGACCATGTCTTCCTTTTAAAAGGGGTTAGATCTGAAAACAATTGTTATGTTGTTCCTAATAAATTTTCTGAAAATTGTAACTTAGCTGCTTTGAATAATGAAACTCTTTGGCATGAAAGGCTAGGTTACTTAAATTTTAAGGAACTTACTAGAATTTCAAACAAGGACGTGGTCAAGGGGGTTCCAAAGCTTTTATTTAAACAAAACGTTGTGTGTGGTGGTTGCCAAAAGGGAAAACAGTCTAGGACTGCACACAAGAACTTGAACCACGTTGGTACAAAACGGCCCTTGGAACTTTTGCACATGGACTTAATGGGGCCGACCCGTCAACCATCTTTGGGAGGTAAATGGTACATTTTTTTATTGGTTGATGATTTCTCTCGATTTTCATGGGTAGCATTTTTAAAAGAGAAAGCTGATACGTTTGATTCTTTTCATGAGATTTGCCATCGTATTATGATTGAAAAGAATGAAAAGATCATTCGTGTTAGAAGTGATAGAGGTGGAGAATTCATAAATTCAAAATTCATTGATTTTTGCACTTCAAATGGAATTAAACATGAATTCTCGGCACCCTATACACCTCAGCAGAATGGTGTTGTTGAGCGCAAGAACAGGGTTGTTCAAGAGATGGCGCGTGTGATGCTTCATAGCCGGAATTTACCGCTACATTTTTGGGCTGAAGCTGTGAACACCGCTGTCTATGTCATTAATAGAGTTTACTTGCGCCCAGGAACTTTAAATACACCATATGAGCTGTGGTTTAGTAGAAAACCCAATATCAAATATTTTCGTGTCTTCGGGAGTCGATGTTACATTTTACGTGACCGTGAAAATCTTGGAAAGTTCGACTCTCGAAGTGATGAAGGGATCTTTTTGGGTTATTCTACGAATAGCAGAGCATATCGAGTATTTAACATTGAATCTAAGACGATCGTAGAATCTATAAATGTTAAAGTAGATGAAGCTTTTCACTTTGAAACTGGAAAATCTACCCTCGATATCTCTCTAGATGATGATTCTCCTGCTAGTGCATCTTCTCATAATAATACTTCCAATATTAATGATGCATCTAATGGTTCTTCAAGTTTATCTGATGTGCAGGAATCATCTCATATATCTCCGAGTACTCCGTTTCAACAAACGTTACGAATCTCCAAGGATCATCCGGAATCGAATATTATTGGAGATCCACAAGAAGGAGTCAGAACTCGGAGGCAGTTGGTTTGTGGATTCGCTTGCTACGTATCTTTAATCGAACCAAAGAACATAGATGAAGCTCTTCAGGATGACTACTGGATTAAAGCAATGCAGGAAGAGCTCCATCAATTTGAGCGAAACAAAGTCTGGGAATTAACGAAGCCTCCAAAGCAACACAATGTGATAGGTACCAAATGGATCTTCAAGAACAAGAAAAATGAGGATGGTACTATCATCAGGAACAAGGCACGATTAGTTGCTCAAGGCTACTCTCAAGTAGAAGGTATAGACTTTGATGAAACCTTCGCCCCTGTAGCTAGACTCGAGTCCATTCGTATACTATTTGCTATTGCTTGTCATTTTAAAATCAAATTATTTCAAATGGACGTTAAGAGCGCATTTCTAAATGGGTTTTTAAATGAGGAAGTTTATGTGGCTCAACCGAAAGGTTTTGTAGATCATAAACAACCTAACCATGTTTTTCGTTTGAAAAAGGCTCTTTACGGTCTGAAACAAGCACCGCGAGCATGGTACGAAAGGTTAACAAAGCACCTTTTGGAGAAGGGCTATACTCGAGGGGGAGCTGATAGGACTCTCTTTGTGAAGCATTATCAAAGCAATTTCATTGTAGCACAAATCTATGTCGATGACATTGTATTTGGCGCAACAAGAGATAACGATGCTTCTAAATTTGCGGAGACCATGGAAAGCGAATTTGAGATGTCCATGATGGGCGAATTGACTTATTTCCTTGGATTGCAAATTAAACAAAATGATGAAGGTATTCACTTGAGTCAATCCAAGTATGCAATGGAGTTGGTCAAAAAGTTTGATCTAGAAAATTGTAAAGATTTTCCGACTCCAATAGGAACTAGCCACAAGGGACTTGGAAGTGAATCACATAGTGAGAATGTAGACGAGAAACTGTATCGAAGTATGATTGGAAGTCTACTTTACCTCACGGCTAGTCGCCCGGATATATCTTTTGGTGTTGGGATTTGCGCGAGATATCAATCAGCACCAAAGGAGGTTCACCTGAAAGCGGTGAAAAGGATCATCCGGTATATCAAAGGATCAATTAATTTCGGAATTTGGTATCCTATGGGAACAAGTTTGGATATTGTTGGATACTCAGATGCCGATTGGGCAGGATCAGTGGATGATCGGAAAAGCACGAGTGGTGCATGCTTCTATCTTGGCCATTGCCTTGTTGCATGGCACAGTAAAAAGCAGAACTGCATAGCACTCTCGACTGCCGAAGCGGAATACATTTCAGCTGGAAGTTGCTCAACTCAACTCATGTGGATGAAAAGCGTATTGAGCGACTTCCGCATTTCAGCATCTTCGGTAACAATACTTTGTGACAACACTAGTGCTATTAACATTTCTAAAAACCCTATGTTGCACTCTAGAACAAAACATATTGAACTTAGATATCATTTTCTTAGAGAGCTAGTTGAATCAAATACTCTTCAACTCTCATATATTTCAACTGAGGATCAATTAGCTGACATTCTAACAAAACCTTTGGATCAAAAACGTTTTATTCATTTACGAAAAGCAATTGGGATGCTTTCCTTGAAATAATCTTCTTTTTGAAATCTTTGCTTAGGATAGGTTTTGTATTTGTTTTTGTTTTGTTCATTATCTATGTTTGTTCATAGGACATTAATTGAGCATAGATCATAATTGACTTTAATTGCATCTTTTCGCACATTTAGAAATTTATTATGCTTTTGCCATCATAATATTTCACTGTTGCAATGATTATTTATGTTAATTAAATCATCTTCTAAAGTGATCAAAGTCAATTTCTCTCTCTCTATGATCTCTTGGTATAGTCATTATCTTATTTGACTGCTTAGTCGAGTATGAAATCGAGATCAATATTTGGTTGAATACTTTATATCTTAAATAATTGATAGCCAATTGAGGGGGAGTCAAAGAAAAGGTAAAATGCTCAAAAGATGTGGAAAGAGTACATCCCAATGAGGAGTGTGAAAACTACCACCACATGGAGGAAAGAGCTACCACCTCGGTCGTCCGAGTATTGTGTGCAGCTACCACATGTATACCAAGCATGGTTGTTCAAATTTTTGATTAAGTAAAATGCATGTTGAAATACTTGACTCTGTCAAATTTCAAGGTTGGTATAAGGTGGGTTTTAAAGAAAGATGCTCAAAGAGCCACTCTCTTCAACAGATTGTCTAGATACATTATCTATATATTTGGGATTTCAAACATCTATTGATCTTTGTATTTCATTTTCTTTACTGAATTGATGATTTGATAAAGGCATTACTCATAAGATCAAGTTAGATGTAATTGAAGGTGTTCAACTTTAAGGGATTTAATTTTTGTAAATTTTCGTTTCATTTTTGGATATTATTGATAGATTTGGCATAATCTAATTCTTGTTGTATGAAACGATGATTTTTGTTTAAAGTTGATACACATTTTTGCTTACAATCTTTTTCTGGTTTTTCTTGAATTTCTCTGAAATTTTCTAAAGAAAAAGTTGGGGCCGATCCGGATCGGGCTAGATGATCCGGATCCCGAACGCAGGAATTCTTCTGCGGGCTGACGATCCGGATTGTATCTCTGCCGATCCGGATCCCGAACGCAGTTTCTCACTGCGGGTAGCCGATCCGGATCGCAGTTATGAACTGATCCGGATCGCGGCTAGGTTTTATAAAGAACAAAGGGTTTTTGATTTCTTTACTCCAATCTTTTGTTCCAAAGTTTCCAGAGCTCTCTCTCTAGATTTCATCCTTCCTTGGAAGCTTTCAAACTCAAGTTCTTCAACTCCAAGTAAGTTTTATTGATCAAATCTCTCGGTTTTTT